>CM064918.1:50717462-50917462 GCA_032727855.1 Quercus ilex subsp. ballota
GTGGTTCGGTTTTGGACTTGAAAATAGCCCCTTCGTCTTTCCTCCCATTTGACCTCCATGAAGTAGAGGAGCCCGAATTTTGAAATGACCAAGTTCCTTTCCTTTTAAGTTGTCGTTCCACCTATATTGCCATGTGCATCATGTCCTCCAACTCCACGTAGTGCTGCAACTCCACCACATTGGCAATGTCCCGATTCAGCCCATTCAAAAACCTTGCCATAGTATCTTCTCTATCCTCCTCTACATTAGCTTGAATCATGGCAATCTCCATCTCCTTGTGATAGTCATCCACGCTCCTATAGCCTTGAGTAAGACTTTGTAATTTCTGATACAAGTCCCTATAGTAGTGACTAGGGACAAACCGCCTCCTCATGGTGGCCTTCATTTCCTCCCATGTCTCAATAAGCCTCTCATAGTTTCTCCTTCTGTTCATCACAAGTTGATCACACCATATAATAGCATAGTCAGTAAACTCAATCACAGCTAGTTTTACCTTTTTCTCCTCGGAGTAGTTGTGGCACTCAAAGATGAACTCCACCTTCTTCTCCCACTCCAAGTACACTTCTGGATCATTTTTCCCTTGGAACGATGGTATCTTCATTTTGATGTTTCCTAGGCTTCTATCAGTCCCATCTTGCCATCTTGGATCTCTTCGGAAACCTCTACCACGCCTTTCTCCCTTTGGCGCAAACCTGCCCTCATTTTTCAATGAAGCTTGATCCTCTTCATCTTCAAACTCATCCTCATGGTAGTCATCAGAATCATCCATGTGCGCATGCCTTCCTTGCCTTCTAGTATTAGGGGCTCTTTGGGGACGCTCCTCACGCAAAGAAGCAATAACAGTATCTTACCTATCCATTTGATCCCGAATATCATTAAACACCACGTTAATACATTCAAATTGCTATTGCATAGCCTGCAACATGATGGATGACTCCTCCCCTCCTCTGTTTGATGCTTCGCCCCTGGAAGACATAATTTTGAAACTACAAAGAAATGTTAGAAATAATTCCTCACAACACTCCCTCACGTGTTTACACTCAAATTATGTCACTCACACTCGTGTTTCACTCTTAAATTGGCTTTTTCTCGATATTAGTCTCACACTCTCTTGCCTTTTTCCACTCGTAGCTTCTCCTTTTCAGTTCTGCTTAAACTAATAAACTTGATCAAGAAATTCAACTTGTAGTATTTAAACTAATACCAATGGCAAGAAAATATGACAGAAACACTAAATCAAAGGAAAAGGACAAAAGAAAATAATATTTTAGTCTGAGAGAATTGAAACTACAAACAATTTTTTTTTTTTTGGGAGCATGGTGCACGATTTTAACCTAGTGCACATCACAAAATAAGAACGAGGAATAAAGAACACAAAAGGAACAAGACATGATGATAACAGGAAACCAAAGATAAAGGGAAAGAAAACTGATTTTAGAACCTGTGCTTTGATACTAAATGATGCAAACCTCAATCGACACGCTTTGAGACCCAACAAAAATATTGGAATACTTGCCCAAGAAAACTAAAATTCAGATTTTTGATAGAAATCCTGACCCAACGTTTTTAATCGAAACACGAACCAAAAGTATAAGTGTAACACCTTGATCCAATGATTATAATTGAATCACGAACCAAATGTATAAAATTTGAACGCCACAAGGAAGAATCCCTGATGAGTTCACAATTCTTGAAGAACCAAAAGAAGAGCAAAGCCTCACCTTTTCTGATTTTTATTCAATAATCATCTCTATTACAATGAGTGCATGCTATTTATAAGACATGACTAGAAATAGAAAAATATAAAAAAATGTACTAAATAATAAAACCCTAAATAAAAGTTGATTTAGTTTGAAATTAGCAGATCCAAAATAAGAAAAATAGCTAAAAACGTTCTAAATAATAAAAGCCTAAAATTAAGGTAGATCTGGTCCAAAATTAGATGCTCTAGACTAGGAAAAATATCTATTAACTGATATGGAGTTGGAAAATCAATCAGTCATTAATCCATGCCATAAATCACTCCCAATTAAGCCAAATTAGCTCTCAATAGCCTGGATTAAATTTATTGTACCTTCATCTCTTTTGGGCCAAGCTTGGAATGTCCTCCGTTAGAATCAGCCCAAATCTCTTAAATCAGCCCATTAAGTGCTTCTTTGATCTTCTTGGATCTTGCTTTAGTAATAGGCCCAGCTGGAACATGCAATGGATCCTTGAATGCTTGTTGATTCTCATCAACCTCTATTTTTTTTTTTTTTTTTTTTTTCTGAACACTCTTCTTCTCTATCTGTCTCCAGTCTCCACTGCTCTGTAAATGACTTAATACACATTTTTTTTTTTGGCTGAACACTGTTATGTATGTGGTTTCTCACTTTCTCTTTATTTGCTTTGTATTTCTTTTTGAAGTTTCCTAAGCTCTCCACGTGACTACTGACACTAGCATTGGAAATATTGAAAACTTTTAATTTTTGAATAAAAGATGAGTTGAATCCATTACTTCTTTTCAGCTTTGGCCTTTGAGCCCAATGTGATGTGACAGAATGTACATGTATTGCCGGATTGCCTTTGTATTGCAACAAATTTATATTTAGAATAATGCTAATATTACAATATTTTAAACTATTTTTGCCATAATTTGTCGTGTGAGGAGTTGTGAGTGATGAAAATGTGAACCCACATACATCCATAATTTTTTTCACCTCTCACAACTTATCATATAATGAGTTGTGATAAAAGTTGTGTGAAATATTATAATACTAATATTGCTATAATATTTAAAGTCTTTTTTTTTTTTTTTTTTGTGTAAACAGATATACTTATAATTATAAATTATTTTAATTTTTAAATTATTTGATGATTTAAATATTTTATTTTATTTGAGGTAAGTGTCCTTCTCATTATTATATATTTATATGTTGATAACTCCATCAAAAAATATAAAAAGTTGCCAAATTGATATATTGAGTAATTAGAAATATAACTTCGTATATTGTATAAAATAGTAAAATAAATAGCTGTAAATCTGAAACAGTACACCGGTATTGACCGGTATCCGAAATATATCATACTACTGGCCAAACCAGTACAACCTCTGGTACGGTATTGACTTCCTTGATTTCATCTGCGAAGACTATAACATATCAACTAAGATAATTTGTCTTGATCATGGAAGTGGAGACTTCTAGTTGATATGTTGATATGTTTTAAGAGTTAAGACATATTGAACTGGACTGCTGTGAGATTTATTATTCTCCTAACGACTATCAAATGAATAATAAATCTCATGACTTCTATTTATATGAACTCTTAATCCTAAGAGAATAATGGACCTGATCATGAAGTGTAGGTTACTTTGATATATCAGGAGTGAGAAATAAAGTCACGATCAAAATCTTAGTATGTTAGGTAGCCACATTTAGTGTTGATGGAACATATATTCTCAAGATGGAATTCATAATCTCTTACCAAAGATATATTCTCTTGAGATAAGTTTAATGAGTTTGATTATTCAGAGTGTTAGGCCTAACCACTTTAGTAAGGAGTTACTAAAGTATATATTTATGAAATTGGATTTCATAAATATATGATGAATAACTTAAAGATTAAATCGGGTATTCAAGGGTTAAGATGTAGTAATCTTCAAAGTGGTAGTCTACATTCATGACTTTGTATTACTATGAATATTTTATGAAGGAGTTACATGTACAATAAAGTCTTGGGATATAATTCATTAATAAGGCCTAGAGTGCAATTATATTTATATAGTTGTATTAAATATAATTAATGGTAACTTTGAACTTGTCAAGAGTTAACAGAAAAGCCCAAGGCCCATTAGAGCTAGTGTCTTATTTGTTTCCTTTTGGTCACACTTCAAGCCACATACTAAAGCCTAATTAGAATGGCCCAAAAGGCTAGCCCAATTAGATAGTCAGTTATAAGAAGAGAAACATGTAGAATTTTAAAAAAGAATGAAATGGCTTGTATGTGAGTGTAGGACACTCTCTTATTCTCCCTTGAACACATATATATACTGATTGAGAGACTACACTTCTTGGGCACAAGTGGAATTGGAGTGAAGATTAAGAATGTTCTCAAGTACTTCTAATTTTTTTTTTTTTTTTTGAATTTCACCGCACCAAGGTACACACTCTTGTTCTTATATTCTGAAATTTACATAGTACATATTATCAATTGTGAATGAAGCAGGTCCGTTAATTTTCCGTTGTGTATGTCTTGTATGTGATACAAACATGTATTTTTCCAACAATTGGTGTCAGAGCAGTCTTCAATTTCGAATTAGTATAACATGTTTTGTGAGTTTTGGAATCAAGGATAATAGTTTCATGATGTTAGAAGATTATGCAATTAATTTTTTGCATGGTGATTGAAATTATTGTTTAATGAAAACTGATATTAATGTTATGATGTTGTTTATGTTTGATCTTAAGTATGTTAAATTGAACTTTAAGGCTATAGCATCAATGGAATTCAGTTTTGATATCAACTTCTGTCTATTATGTTCATATGAAGGTTGTTTGTTCATGAAAAACTGTTGAAAATTGTTTCAGAAAAATTTTGGAAAATTTGAGTTTCAAGAGTTTCGATTGATCAAAAATTACTTTTGATCTATTGAGTGAAACAGTGACCAATCTGGTTGAGTCGATTGATATTAGATTGCTAGTCGATCAATCGAATGCTCTTTTGTGATTGATCAAGCAGCGATCGAGTACCAATCGAGCTAGGCAGATTGTTTAGTGAGAATTTTTTAATTTTTTTGACCGATCGAGACATACATTCGATTGATCGAAAGCTGTGAATTTTGAATTTTTCTAAGTGTTTTCACATGGATAAAGTGCAAGGATGTGTGTGATTAGATTACACATGATTTCTGATTAAAAACCTTTATTTTAAAACATCTAGTGGGAGAGAGATTCAAGGGTTGGATCTCACGGCCTCCATTGTCGGTTCATAGTAGTATGAAATATATTTTGCTTCGAGCTTAGCATTCCATGCGGAGAGTATTTATTTCATGGTACTATAAGATTGAACTTCTTGATTTATAGTGGTTTGATCAAACACCTTATCTTAGCCTTGGGCTTTGCATTCCATGCGGAGGGTGGTTTGAATCATGGTACTACAAGATAAACCTGTTAATGGTAGATGAAATGTGGCTACACATGATTCTAGACAATGGTGTACACTAGACAAAACATTATAGTATCCTCTATGCTAAGTTCTTACTATTATTATTTAGAGGCTAAATGTATAATGACATATTATTAGTGTTTGATAAGAGTTATCAAGATAGCACTAATAATAAGAATAGTTCTCAATCAATCATAGTATTTAATGTTCACTCTATGTTGAGGGATATTAAATATGGTATTGGGTTGTCGTTGCATATTTTATATTATGGTTTTATTAAAGTTCCATAATATATCTTTATATGCTAAATTGATAATGTCCAGTTTACTTATTATATTTATGTTTATTGTTTTCAGATTTAATCACGGCATCATTTAGCCCACTTGTTGTTATTCTTAATCAAAACAAATTGACTAGAAAAGAAATTTGGACATTGTTCTTACTACTGAAGAGCACAAATATGTGCTTAGTTAACCTTGTTCTAGCTTTCCATCATTAGATGCTCTTCTTAAGGAAAAACAACGATATGATCGTTGGCAGAAATCTAATGAGATGGGCAAGTGCTATATCCTAGCATCTATCTCAAATGTTCTACAACATCAAATTTCAATAGGTAGAACTAGCTTCAGACATAATGCTAAGTTTAAATGAGATGTTTGGTGAGAAATGTCGTTCTACAAGGCAAAAAACTATGAAGCAAATTTATAATACCAAAATGGCTGAAGGTACTTCATTGAGGGAGCATTGTCTTAAGATGATCTTTAATCTAAATACACTGGAAGTTTTAGGTGCTGATATTGATGGAGAATCCCAAGTGGATATGATACTCTAGTCACTACCAGAATCATTCAAGAAATTCAGACTTAATTATAATATGAACAAAAAGATTTATTCGTTGCCTGAATTAATGAATGAATTGGTAGTGACGGAAGGCATTCTTAACGAAGATATAAAATATTCCTTTAAGATAAGTTTAATGGGTTTAGTTATTTAGAGTGTTAGATCTAACCACTTTAGTATGGAGTTACTAAAGAATATATTTATGAAATTGGATTTCATAAATATATGATGAATAACTTAAAGGATTAAACCGGGTATTAAAGGATTAAGATGTAGTAATCTTCAAAATTGCAGTCTATATTCATGACTTTGTATTACTACGAATATTTTATGAAGGGGTTGCATGCACAATAAAGTCTTGGGATATAATTTATTAATAAGGCCTAGAGTGCAATTATATTTATATAGTGGTATTAAATATAATTAATGGTAACTTTGGACTTGTCAAGAGTTGACAGAAAAGTTCAAACCCCATTGGAATGACCTAAAAGGCTAGCCCAGTTAGATAATCAGTTATAAGGAGAGAAACATACAAAATTTTAAACGAGAATGAAATGGTTTGTATGTGAGTATAGGACACTCTCTTATTCTCCCTTGAACACACACATCTAAATTGATTGAGAGACCGCACTTCTTGGGCACAAGTGGAATTGGAGTGAAGATTAGAAGTGTTCTCAAGTACTTCTAATCCTTGGTTTTGAATTTCACTATACCAAGGTACACTATCTTGTTCTTATATTCTAAAATTTACATAGTACATGTTATCAATTGCGAATGAACTACATTCGTTAATTTTCCGCTGTGTATGTCTTGTATGCAATACAAACTTGTATTTTTCCAATAAAGAGATAGCTATAGAAGAGGTCCCTTTTCGAGAACTAATAGGAGTCTGAAATTTAGAAGTCTCTACCTTGGTCTTGACTTTGACTTTTGGAAAAGGAGGATGGGTGACCTCCTTACCCAAGGATCCCGTCTCAACAGCAGCAAAAGCCACCTCCTTGGATTCCTCAGAGACAGGAAGTTGCCTGGAAGTTGTAGAAACCTTCCTCTTTTTAGTACCTTGGCCAGCCTTTGTGTCCCTAACATCCTTCTCAAACTATAAATTTTTTCCAACATTCTTCTTGCCTTTCTTTTGCTTTCCTTTGCTAAGAGGAGCAGTAGATCCAATTTGTTCAATCACTCCTTTTTTGTTGGGGACGCTAGGGGAGGAACCAATATCCATTTCCCAACCAAGCCAAGAAAAAGGAAAGTCATTGGCATAGGACACCCAGCCACCCCTGGATTGATGCCACTCCATAAAACCAACTCCGCTACTTATAGCGCCAGACACAATGCCAGGAGTAGGGAGGGCTAGATGCTTGTTGAGTGAAGGAACTGAGGAGAGACCAGCATTAGGGACCTCCCCTACCTTACCAGAACCAACATAATCCAAAAATGACTTCTGGATCCTTCTCTAGTAACTGTAGAAACCACTACTGGATCCGAAGGCTACCCTTTGGGAGTTTGGCACAGTGACTTGGGGGCTTCATTGAGACTAGTAGGAATAAGCTTGAAGCCTTATGAATGGGTCCAAAGAAGGAAGGGAGGAAACAACCTCCTTGAACACTGGGTGGACATCTTGATCGAAGCCAAATTGTCTAAGTACCCACTGTGTAGGGTAGTAGGTGTACCGATGACCCCTGAATGAAGGAACTTGAAGCCACAAGGGACTTACACAAGCAAGGTATACCGTATTGTTCTCATCTCCCCGGTGTAAATCAAATGTATGTCCTGGGGAATTTAAAAGGGATGACAAGGCAAAATCATAGGAGAACCCAGCTTCAAACTCTCGGGGTGGGCGCTAACTTAGATGGCCTTTTTTATCAAACACTTCCATAAGGTTGGTGTCCACCCCCTTCAAATTGGCCCAATGGAATATGATGGGATGTCCATCAGTTGAACTGCCACACAACTCTTTTATGATGTCAGGGGATCCCTGAAACTTCTCTTTCACATACTTCAAATTTCTACACTTTGCTAAAGTAACTTGGGAACATTCCCACACAAATATCTGCAACATAGTACACTGAAGGGATAAACTTATGGTATAGCAAGAATTACCTTCCAACTCGTCAGTGTGTACTAGGTCTAATTGAGAGTCTCAGTGGCCCAAGAACATGGAGGCTAATGGATAACTGATGCCCCGAGCTATACGGATTGCCAAGGGAAAGAATATAGATTTGATCCTGTACCCTGGGAACTCACTGAACAGAAACTTGCTCAGCTGCAACGCTATGAACCCAGCCTACCTAATTGATTTCTCTTTGTTAGAAAACGCCTTAACCTATCTCCCTATTCTAGTTGGTTTACCCTCAGGAGAAGCAATATGCCTACAAAGGTGCTTAAACAACTTCTCCTCGACCACGAGATACTATGCTGAGAGTTGGATGTTAAAGGGGCTCTCATCACTAAACATGGGAAGCAGAAATGTATTAACCATGTCCTCTAGAGTGATAGTAAGCTCATCTACAGAGAAGAAGAATGTATGGAGAGAAGGAGACCAATGGTGAACCAAGTGCCTGAACCCCTTGACATAGCGAAAACCATCCAAATTCCTGGTCATGGCAACTAACTTCAGGATACTGCCATGCTCCAAACACCCAAAAAGTCGTTATCGGCTAATTCTTTGTCTACCCAACCAGCCTAGTTGCTAATCTTGCCTGCAAAGAAATCAAAGAAGAGGGGGATTGCTTTTCAAGAACCCCGCTTGATCTGGAGATCCAATATCTCCTTTGGGTCTGGGACTTGTGCAGAACTTGCGAAGCCAAACTTCCTAGAAAAGGTCCAAGAGTGGGGAGATGGACGTTCCAAAGGTTTTAAAGGCCGGGCCCCATCAAAGAGGGCGGCTTTGGGCCCTAAACCATGAAGTTTTGAGCCTTTAGAAAATGGGTTGTGTACATAGGTATGGAGCTACGTATGCATGCATGCTCTCTACGCACACATGCGTCCCCAAAAATCCTAATTTTGACAGCTCTACTAACCCAACTTCAAACGGTCATAACTTACTCAATTTCAGTCCAAATTATGTAAAGCTTGTGGTCAAATTAAAGCCCAGGATGTCTACTTTCTAATGAAATAAACATCACCCAAAAGTATGTTAGGATTGGTGCCCTTAAATCCTATTGTAAGATGCTATGTATAATATTAAGTGTGACATTGTGTTTGACATTATGTATGACTTAATATTATGTTTAATAAATTTGTTTTATTATTATCTGAAATAATGGTAATATGAATATTCAGACATTATCATATAGTCCATGAGATGCATAGTATGTGATTTATGTGAAGAGTCACAGAAGATATAAATCACAAGTTCTTTGTAAACTCAGAATTATAGTTCGTAGTCGGTGATGAAATTGGGCATTTCATCTGCGAAGACTATAACATATCAACTACGATGATTTGTCTTGATCATGGAAGTGGAGACTTCTAGTTGATGTGTTAATATGTTTTAAGAGTTAAGACATATTGAACTGGACCACTGTGAGATTTATTATTCTCCTAAAGACTGTCAAATGAATAATAAATCTCACGACTTGTATTTGCATGAACTCTTAATCCTGAGAGAATAATGAACCTGATCATGAGGTGTAGGTTGCTTTGATATATCAGGAGTGAGATCTACAGTTATGGTCAAAACCTCAGTATGTTGGGCAGCTACATTTAGTGTTTATGGAACATGTATTCTCAAGATGGAATTCATAGTCTCTTAACGGAGATATAAAATATTCCCTTGAGATAAGTTTAATGGGTTTGTTATTCAGAGAGTTAGGGCTAACCACTTTAGTAAGACTAAAGTATATATTTATGGAATTGGATTTCATAAATATATAATGAATAACATTAAAGGATTAAACCGGGTACTCAAGGATTAAGATGTAGTAATTTACAAAGTGGCAGTCTACATTAATGACTTTGTATTACTACGAATATTTTATGAAGGGGTTGCATGTATAATAAAGTCTTGGGATATAATTTATAGATAAGACCTAGAGTGCAACTATTTTTATATAGTGGTATTAAAAATAGTTAATGGTAACTTTAGACTTGTCAAGAGTTGACAGAAAAGCCCAAGGCCCATTGGAGCTAGTGTCTTATTGGTCCCTTTTAGTCCCACTCCAAGCCACACACTTAAGCCCAATTGGTAAGGCCCAAAAGGCAGGCCCAATTAGATAAATTGGTTAGATACAAAGGGAAAAACGTACAGAAATATACAAGAGAGAAAAACATCATGGAAATGGTGTGCATGTGAGTTTTTGTCACTCACAAGTCATCCCTTTGTTACCAATCGAGAGACCACACATCTTGGGCGTTGGTGGAATTGGGGTGAAGATTAAAAGTAGTCCCAAGTGCTTCAATCTTTGTTTTGAAATTCACCGCTTCAAGGTACGATCTCTTGTTTCTCTAATTCTGAAATTTACTTTGTGCATGTTATCAATATCGAATGAAGTAGATCCGTTTTAAAACTTATTTTCCGCTGCATTTATCTTTATTTCCATCAAAATGGTATCAGAGCGGTCTTCAATTTCGTATTGTTTAACATGTTATGTGAGTTTTAGAATTGGAGAAGATAGTTTCATATTGTTAGAAGATTAGTTTATAATTTTCTGCATGTTGTTGAAACTATGATTTGATGAAAACTGGAATTGATGTTATGATGTTGTTTAAATTTAAATTTAAGTATGTTAAATTGAGTTTTAAGGCTATAGCATCAATAGAATTCAGTTTTGACATCAAACTCTGTCTATCATGTTCGTATGAAAGATGTTTGTTCATGAAAAACGAAGAAAACTGTCTTAGAAAAATTTCTGGAAATTCAAGTTTCGCGATTTTCGATCGATGGAAAATTATTTTCGATTGATCGAATGAGACAGTGATCAGACTTCTTAGAATGATAGATTTTCGATTGTTAGTCGATCGATCGAATTTGTTTTCGATCGATCGAGAGTCGATCGAGTATCAATCGAAGGAGTCAGAGGATCAAGTTTGAATTTCTTAGTTTTTTCGATCGATCGAGGGGCACATTCGATCGATCGAAAGAAAGAAAATCAGAAATTTTTCTAAGTGTTTTCACATGTGAAAGTACTAAGACAATGTGCAATTAGATTATGCATGTTTAGTAATTAAAAACCTTTTATTTAAAGACATCTAGTGGGAGAGAGATACAAGGGTTGCATCTCACGGCCTCCATTGTCGGTTTAAAGTAGTGTGATTAAGCACCTCGCCTTGGCGTATATGCCTTGCTCCCTTCGGAGGGTGATTGATTCATGGTACTACAGGTTAAACTTCTTAAAGATAGATGAAATGTGTTTTTACATTAAGAACGACCACGCTTCCGTGGAGTTACTTGGTGATTCACATTGATTCTAGGCAATGGTGTACACTAGACTAAGTGTGATGTTAACCTCCCTTCGGAGCTATGTCATTATTACTTAGAGGCTAAAGGAATAGCGGCAAATTATTTTTGTTTGGTAAGAGTTACCATGATAGCATTAATAATGAGAATAATTCTCGCCTGATCATAGTGATTGGTATGACCTCGCTTCCGAGGAATATTAATTACGGGATTGGGTTGTCATTGCATATATTATATTATGGTTTTATTAAGGTTCCATACTATATGTTTATATGCTAAATAGATAATGTCCAATTTACTTATTATATTCATGTTTATTGTTTTCAGATTTGAACATGGCATCATTTAGCCCACTTGTAACTATTCTTAATCAAAACAAACTGACTGGATCCAACTATGTTGACTGGAAAAGAAATCTGGACATTGTTCTTACTGCTGAAGAGCATAAGTATGTTCTTACTAAACCATGTCCTAACTTTCCTTCATTAGATGCACCTTCTGAGGTAAAACAGCGATATGATCGTTGGCAGAAATCTAATGAGATGGCCAAGTGCTACATCCTAGCATCTATCTCAAATGTTCTACAACATCAAATACAGGATGTAGAACTAGCTTCAGACATAATGCAAAGTCTGAAGGAGATGTTTGGTGAGCAAGGCCGTTCTGCAAGGCAAGAGACCATGAGGCAAATTTATAATACCAAAATGGCTGAAGGAAGTTCAGTGAGAGAGCATTGTCCTACAATGATCTCTAATCTGAATACATTGGAAGTTTTAGGTGCCGATATAGATGGAGAATCCCAAGTGGATATGATACTCTAGTCGCTACCAGAATCATTCAAGGAATTCAAACTTAACTATAATATGAATAAAAAGATTTATACCTTGTCTGAATTAATGAATGAATTGGTAGCGGCAGAAGGCATTCTTGGTACTTCCAATGTTGAAGCCAATGTTGGTGAAGCTTCTACTTCTCAACCTAAGTCGAAAGGCAAGGGTAAGAAGAAGAAGAAGAAGAACTTCACCAAATAAGAGGGTAAACAAATTGCCTTAGGGGTTGCTAACAAAGGAAAGAAGATCAAAGGAAAGTGTTTCCATTGTGGTGAGAAAGGACATTGGAAGAGAAATTGTCCAATATTTAAGGCTGCCAAGAACAAAGGTATAATTAATACTTTCCTTCTTGAAATATGTTTGGTACAGAATCCCACGAATTCCTGGTGTGTGGATTCAGGTTGTACTAATCATATCTGCAATTCCTTGCAGGGGTCCCAGGAGACCAGAAAGCTTAAAGAAGGGGAGTTGTTTCTTACTTTGGCTGATGGGAGCAAGATTCCAGTTGTAGCTGTTGGTGTTTGTAATTTATGTTTTGAATCTAGAGTTCTAATATTAGAAGACTGTTTGTATGTACCTAATGTTTGTAGGAATTTAATTTCAGCTACTTACTTAGGTAAACATGGATATTGTGTTATCCTGAAAGACAATGTTGTAATAAAGAAGGATAAAGTGTTTATCTGTTCTGGCAATATTGTGGATGGTCTTTATATTTTAACTCCTGATAAGCATGAATTATATAATTCTAAATTAGATAATAACTCTCATGTAAAATCATTAAAGAGAAAGTTTCCTTCTACTAGTGAAGCATATATTTGGCACTTGCGTTTGGGTCATATTAATTCAAATAGGATTCAAAGACTGATCAAAGATGAACTCTTAGAGCCCATGGACTTTGATGAATTTCCAGTTTGTGAATCTTGTTTGGAAGGTAAAATGACCAAACGACCTTTTAATGCAAAAGGTAGAAGAGCCCAAGATTTGCTAGAGCTAGTGCATTCTGATGTTTGTGGTCCTATGTCAATCTAAGCAAGAGGTGGCTATGAGTATTTCATTACTTTCACTGATGATTACTCAAGGTATGGTTATGTGTACCTAATGAGACGGAAGTCCGAAGCCTTTGAAAAGTTTAAAGAGTTTAGGGCTGAAGTAGAGAATCAATTGGGTAAACGCATAAAGGCCATTCGATCTGATCGTGGTGGCGAATACCTTCTTGGGGATTTTAAGGATTACTTAACTAAGAATGGGATTGTATCCCAATTGACTGCACCTGGAACTCCACAACAAAATGGTGTAGCAGAAAGAAGGAATAGGACTCTTTTAGAAATGGTTAGGTCCATGATGAGTTACTCAACTTTACCGATTTCTTTTTGGGGTTATGCCTTAAACACAGCAATACATCTTTTAAATTTGGTTCCATCAAAATCTATTCCCAAAACACCCATGGAATTGTGGAGTGGGCGTAAGCCTAGTATGAAATATCTCCACATTTGGGGTTGTTCAGCACATGTTTTAAAGGGAAGCCTAATAAATTGGAACCAAAATCAGAAGTGTGTTTGCTTGTAGGTTATCCAAAAGAAACTAGGGGTTATTTATTCTATAGTCGTAAAGATAACAAAGTTTTTGTTAGTATAAATGCTAAATTCTTGGAAAATGACTATATGAATAATTTTACTCCTAGAAGTAGAGTTGTGTTGGCTAAAATGAATGAATCTGTAAATGAACAACCAATAGATGAAACTAGGGATGATGTGGCTGTATTAGATACACCACAAGATACTACTCATGACATGTCTAGTACTCAGGTGCCTCGTCGTAGTGGGAGAATTGTTCGGCCTCCTATAAGATTCATAGGTTTGGGAGAAACTTATGAAGCTATCTCAGAAGAGGTTGAATCGGATCCCTACACATATGATGAAGCTATAAATGATATAGATGCACATCATTGGGTCCAAGCTATGAAATCTGAATTAGATTCCATGTATTCCAATCAAGTTTGGGATCTTGTAAAGGCGCCTAACGGCATTAAACCTGTTGGTTGCAAATGGGTTTACAAGAGGAAGAAAGGGATAGATGGAAAGGTTGAAACCTTTAAAGCAAGGCTAGTGGCGAAAGGGTATACACAAAAAGAAGGTATTGATTATGATGAAACCTTTTCTCCAGTAGCAATGCTTAAATCTATCAGAATTCTCTTATCCATTGCTGCTCATTTTGATTATGAGATTTGGCCAATGGATGTCAAGACTGCATTTCTTAATGGCAATCTTGAAAAGGAAATCTATATGATGCAACCGGAAGGTTTCATAGCAAAGAACCAAGAGCATATGGTATGCAAGTTGCAAAGGTCCATTTATGGACTTAAGCAAGCATCTAGGTCATGGAACATCAGATTTGATCAAGCAATCAAGACATTTGGTTTTGAACAAAATCTTGATGAACCATGTGTGTACAAAAGACATCAAGATAAAGTAGTAATGTTCCTAGTGCTTTATGTTGATGATATTCTACTCATTGGAAATGATGTAGGGGTAATGTCATCAGTAAAGGTTTGGTTGTCAAGCTAATTTGATATGAAGGACTTAGGTGAGGCTAACTTTATTCTAGGGATCAAGCTTTTGCGAGATCGTAAGAATAAGATGTTAGGATTATCACAAGCTGGATATATAGATAAGATTCTAGAACGGTTTAGCATGCAAAACTCCAAGAAAGGATTGCTTCCTTTTAGACATGGAGTTCCTCTGTCTGATGACCAAAGGCCTAAGACTCAAGAGGAAGAAGATATGATGAGACAAGTTCCTTATGCTTCTGCAGTAGGAAGTCTCATGTATGCCATGCTTTGTACTAGACCAGATATCTGCTATTCAGTTGGCATGGTCAGCCGATATCAATCAAATCCAGGACCAAAACATTGGCAAGCTGTAAAGCATATTCTCAAGTATCTACGGAGAACAAGAGATTATATGCTTGCTTACCAAAGTGAGGATTTGATACCTATTGGCTATACAGATTCAGATTTTCAATCGGATCTAGATTTCAGAAAATCCACTTCAGGATGTGTTTTCACCTTGGGAGGTGGAGCCATTAGTTGGCGGAGTATTAAGCAATCTTGTATTGCAGACTCCACCATGGAGGCAGAATATGTTGCTGCTTGTGAAGCAGCAAAGGAAGCTGTATGGCTCAAGAAGTTCCTTTCTGACCTTGGTGTAATAAGAATGGAGCAAGTTCCAATCACATTGTTTTGTGATAACAGTGGAGCAGTTGCACAATCTAAAGATCCAAGGAATCACAAGAAAGGAAAGCACATTGAGAGGAAGTACCATATCATTCGAGATATTGTTGCTCGTGGAGATGTGGTGGTAGCAAAGATTAAAAGTGCAAACAATCTGGCAGATCCATTTACTAAAGCTTTGCCTCAAAGGATTTTTGAGTCGCATTTGAAAAGAATGGGAGTTAGATTAGTGCACAATAGTCATTAGGGCAAGTGGGAGATTGTTAGGATTGGTGCCCTTAAATCCTATTGTAAGATACTATGTATAATATTAAGTGTGACATTGTGTTTGACATTATGTATGACTTAATATTATGTTTAATAAATTTGTTTTATTATTATCTGAAATAATGGTAACATGAATATTCAGACATTATCATATAGTCCATGAGATGCATAATATGTGATTTATGTGAAGAGTCACAGAAGATATAAATCATAAGTTCTTTGTAAACTCAGAATTATAGTTCATAGTCAGTGATGAAATTGGGCATTTCATCTGCGAAGACTATAACATATCAACTACGATGATTTGTCTTGATCATGGAAGTTGAGACTTCTAGTTGATGTGTTAATATGTTTTAAGAGTTAAGACATATTGAACTGAACCACTGTGAGATTTATTATTCTCCTAAAGACTGTCAAATGAATAATAAATCTCACGACTTGTATTTGCATGAACTCTTAATCCTGAGAGAATAATGAACCTGATCATGAGATGTAGGTTGCTTTGATATATCAGGAGTGAGATCTACAGTTATGGTCAAAACCTCAGTATGTTGGGCAGCTACATTTAGTGTTGATGGAACATGTATTCTCAAGATGGAATTCATAGTCTCTTAACGGAGATATAAAATATTCCATTGAGATAAGTTTAATGGGTTTGTTATTCAGAGAGTTAGGGCTAACCACTTTAGTAAGACTAAAGTATATATTTATGGAATTGGATTTCATAAATATATAATGAATAACATTAAAGGATTAAACCGGGTACTCAAGGATTAAGATGTAGTAATTTACAAAGTGGCAGTCTACATTAATGACTTTGTATTACTACGAATATTTTATGAAGGGGTTGCATGTATAATAAAGTCTTGGGATATAATTTATAGATAAGACCTAGAGTGCAACTATTTTTATATAGTGGTATTAAAAATAGTTAATGGTAACTTTGGACTTGTCAAGAGTTGACAGAAAAGCCCAAGGCCCATTGGAGCTAGTGTCTTATTGGTCCCTTTTGGTCCCACTCCAAGCCACACACTTAAGCCCAATTGGTAAGGCCCAAAAGGCCGGCCCAATTAGATAAATTAATTAGATACAAAGGGAAAAACGTACAGAAATATACAAGAGAGAAAAACATCATGGAAATGGTGTGCATGTGAGTTTTTGTCACTCACAAGTCATCCCTTTGTTACCAATCGAGAGACCACACATCTTGGGCGTTGGTGGAATTGGAGTGAAAATTAAAAGTAGTCCCAAGTGTTTCAATCTTTGTTTTGAAATTCACCGCTGCAAGGTACGATCTCTTGTTTCTCTAATTCTGAAATTTACTTTGTGCATGTTATCAATATCGAATGAAGTAGATCCGTTTTAAAACTTATTTTCTGCTGCATTTATCTTTATTTCCATCAAAGTACTTTGTGGATCAAAAGTTATGGTCAAAAGAGTGAGCAAATGTCATTTTTCAGCATCATTTTCAAAGCGATTTAAGCACTTTTGAGTTATGATTACTTCTAAACTATCAAAATAACTTCAATTACCTTTTGTAGACATTTCAAGCTCATCATTGAGACCAGGGACTAAAGTTTATTAACTGGGTACAAAACAAGGTGTCTACAGATGCCCTCTTTTGGCTATACTTGCTTCGCAAGTGTAGTCAAAAGCCTGAAGAGACGAACTATTTTGTAGGTTAATAAACTTTAAGTCCACACATGCACACAACACAAACATGTAAACATGCAAGCAAACAAGCAAACATGGTGCGTGGGTGTAAAATCCAATCGCTGGATTCTGCGAGCCCCTATTCTCCTTGGCTCGTTATCCTAAACCTTGGGTAAAGGGGAAAACAAGCAAAAACAGCTACTATCCCAAGCCAAAAAGAAAACTCATCACATCATCATACCATGTTATCATCACATCAATAACATATCATGTTCACAACAAGGATGGCTACTATCCCAAGCCAATAGAAACACATCAACACATCATAAACATAACAAGGATGACTACTATCCTAAGCCACAGAAACGCATCATAAACACAACATCAATCATCAAAGAGCCTAAGTTCACTATCCTGAACTTATAATCAAAGGCACACAACAAGAATGACTACTATCTTAAGCCAAAAACACATCAACACATCATTGACACAACATTAATGGCTACTATCCTAAGCCAAAATCACACATCACACATCATGTTATCAACACATCATCACAACATCGTCAACACATCAACACAACATCATAAAACACATCAACACAACATCATAAGCACATCAACATGACATCATATTATCATAAAAGGTTCAAGAGACTTAGCATCACACATTAAAGAACTCATCATTCAAGACAAACATCAAATATTTCTAGAAAAAATTAATTACTTAAGGAAATCAACATCATTTAAGAAGTTCATCGTTCAAATCCGTCCATTTTTGAAATCTTTCTTCTTTTGAAATCTCTCTTGGATTTTTGAAACTTGAAATCTTTCTTTTGAAATTCTCCTTAGACTCTTGAAATTCTTGATTTTCTCCTTAAGTGCCTATCTCTCACTTGAAAATTTTGAAAGTCTCTTTCGATCTATGAATTTTTTTTTTCTTAAGCGACATCCTTCTTGAAGTTTTGAACTCCTCTTTGGAACTTTGAAATTTTTTGAATCTTTTAAAATTTTCACAATGATTAGGTCACATCTACACAATGGATCACATCAGACATCCTTCTTGAAGCTTTGAACTCCTCTCTGGAACTTTGAAATTTTTTGAATCTTTTAAAATTTTCACAATGATTAGGTCACATCAACACAATGGATCACATCATGTTTGGTCCAAACACATCAAGACAGAACCAATCACAACGGGTCACATAAAGTTTGGTCCAAACACATCCAAACACATTAGGACAGAACCATAGGCATAACATATCACATCAGGTTTGGTTCAAACACATCAGGACAGAACCAATCACAACAGGTCACATCGGGTTTGGTCCAAACACATCAGGACAGAACCATAGGCACAACATGTCATATCATTCCTCTTCTCTTCACTTTTTTTTTCATCTCTCTTTTCTTTTCTTTTTTCCTTATTTTGTTATCTTCTAATCATTTTTTCCTTTGCTTTCCCTTTTTTTAATCTCTCATTCTCATCTTCTCATCTTTTCTTTTTCTCTCCTCACCTTTTTCTTACTTTTTTCTTTTCTTTTCTTTTATCTTCATCTTTATCCTCTCTTTTTTTCACTCACTTTTCCAAGGCCTCATTTTCTATTTGAATCTTCATCTTTCATTGATCATTTTTTTTTTCAACATCTCACATCTTTTTAATTTTTTTTTAGACTTTTAAAAATTGCATTTTCTCTTTAGAGCATTAACAAGCAAGAGTTGATTAGGCCATGAGTTCATTGCATTCTTTTCTTTTATGGGGGCACATATTTATTCAAACAAATCATTCATTCATTTTACTTTATGCACCTTTTGCCTTTGAATGACCATCAATTCCCTAAAATTTCTAACACTTCCAGACGAAGATCAAAGATAGTTGAAAGAGACTCTAGATCAAACAAATTCTAAACACGAACAAGTTCTGAGACAAATGAAAATTTGTGAGCACAACATGTTGGAAGAGACTCTAGACCAAAGAAGTTTCAAGCATGAGATTTTGGAAGGGATCATGGATCCATGTGATTTTGCATATCAATGCATATTCTCTTTGAGCTAGTTTTGCATGAATTACCTACCATCCTCATTGATTGGTCCAAATATGAATTAAAAATTCGATCATCTCTAGTCAACATGATCATTGTCCTTGTTTTAACATGCACACCTCATTTCTCTCATTTCTCTCTTTTTGTATTCTCCTAAATCAACTCATCTCTCATGTATGGTCACTTTTCTCCTCATCATGGTTGCTTTAGCTTGGAGTTGCTCTCATCTTCCCTTGTATGTTCATTTCTTTGTCATTTTTATTCATGATTTGCCCCTAGCTTGGAGTAAGTTCACCATTTTCCTTGTTGCTCTTCTTCACTTCTTTTCAAGATGTCCTAACTTTTGCCTAGGTTGCTCTTTCAGGTTTTCAGCCTAACGAGCCTTTCTTCTTTCTGTTCTTTCTTTTCTTTTTTCTTTTTTCTTTTCACTACTAAGGCTAGGCTTTCCAAAATTTGTAGGGCTAAACAATCTCAACTGATCAGAGAGGACTTGTTTTTGGCCCGTAATGAGGCTGAGATTCTAACTTAAGAAAGAAGAGGTTTTTGAGGCTCAAATTCAATTTTATTCTCAGGATATCCTAATTGCCAAGGATTACTACTCATCTCGTGCTTGCATTGTTTTTTTTCTTTTCTTTTGCATCCATTTTTCCTTGTTCATTTTGATTCTCACTTTCATTTCGTTTTCTTCTCTTCTTTTCTTGTATCTCCTCTTTTCCTTTTCTTTCTCTTCTCTTTCTCTTCTCTTTGTTTTTCTCTCTTTTTTCTTTTTCCATGCCCTTTGTTAGGAAAAGGGGCATTCTTTCACTTATAAATCATCCTCACATCCCTCTATCATTAATCCACAAAACTTGCCCCTTGTATAGAGTTGATCCTTTCCAATTTAGAGTATACCCCTAGTGTTAAGGATAACCCTTTCAAATCACGATCTCTTAAGAACAAGCCCCTAGTGTAGGGGGTAATCTCTTGACATGGGTATAAAGAAGGAATTCATTTAGGCACAACGGGGTTAGCAAGTGGAAATAATCTCTCATTGTAAAAAGGGTAGCAGAAAGATGGCCTCTCATCCCTTCAACCTCGATTGCTTAACCTTTCCAAACCTAGGTTAGTCTTTTCATCTCATCAAGTTCTCATCATCGTAGTGTCATCCATGTGAAACAACAATTTATTCATTCAATTTCTCTTTCTCAAGTTTGAACTCACTTATGGTTCGTGCTTTAAGGAAACTCTTATTGCTCATCCTTGTCATTCTTGTGTACTCTCTCACTTGATTGAAGTCTTTTTTTTTTCTCGCTCACCCTCTTTCTCACTTTGATGCTTGCTCTTTATGACTGAATGAACTAAGACAATCTTATCTTTTGATTCCTTATTTGGATTAACCAATGTTTTAGGTTTAAGGATTAATTCATTTCAAAACTAGCAACAAGAGATCACATGATACACGTCATATTGAATGACCATCTTTATTGAAAGTGGAACAAAATTGATTTGAAAATTCATATGGAAATCCTCAACAACAAAACAAGGGAAAGACTTGACAACACAACATTAAGAAGGACTCTAAATGACTTGACAAATTAAAGACATAATAATTGAAAAAGACTCAACAGAATTGAAATGGCTCATCCTCTAGCAAAGGTATTCTCATGGATCAAATCTCTTAAGCACATCCCTTCATTCGATCTTGCTTCATCTCTAGCATCTTGGCTTGGCAATCACTCCACCATCAATCAAATCTTGAATCTCATGCTTCAACCTAAAGCAATTATCTATCTTGTGTCCTAACTTTTGGTGAAAAGCACAATGCTCATGTTCCAAGTGTTTAGGATTGGAATTGGAAGAAGAGTAGGCTCAAGCGGCTTATGGTAACCCTTCTTAGATAAGATTTCAAAGGCCTCTGATAACGATATGTGAATGTCATCAAATTCCCTTTTCTTTTTGTCGGTTTCATTGGCAATAACTTTCTTTCTTTCTTTTGGCTTGCCAAAAACATCCTTGGCTTATGGGCCATGTATTCCTTCAGGCCTTTGTAGTTGAATGCTTACATCCTTCATTAGCTCCTCTATGCGAACAAGTGTCTTGTTCATGACATCGATACTTTCATTCATGCTCTTCATTGCTTCTTGTTCCTTAGTGAGTAGATCTTGACAAGATTAGGGATGTGCTTTAAGATTATCTTAAGTGGCCTTGAAAATAAATTTGATCAAATTAACATGTGCTCCCAATGTCTTTAAAGTTTTGGACCCAACATCTTAATCAACTTCTCTTGCTTGCATCAACTTGTGGACTATATGTATGCCTCATTCGTATTCTAAGTCTTGTATCATTTCATTTTCTTGGACTTAGAAATAGAATGAGCTACATAAATCTTTCAAAATTCATGCTTTCCCCCATGCTTAAAGCCCAATTACATCATTCACACATCTCACTACCTCATCTTTCCTCGTTTTATTCCAAGCCCAACATTCTTTCTTTTTTTCTTTGAGCTTTGAATCCAATTACAAGTCACTCATCTTGCCCTCTTATCCTCATTTGGGCTTAAGCATAGATTGTTCATGAATTTTGCAAGGTTAGTCCACATTTTGTGCTCTATTTGTCCTTATGAAAATGGTCTCATCAAAGAATTTAAACACAGAGATCAAATGAGCCATGACATTTAGAAGTCCACATTCTTTCTTCTTCTTCTATTTTTGGATTTTTTTTTGAAAAAAAAAAAAGTGACCAAGTTTTATCTCAACACATAAAAATCTTTTACTTGTCTCATTACAAAGCCTATCTTGAATGTTCACTCTCTCCCTTCATGAGGGCCTTGCCCCTAGTTTCAAAAGTTTGATCCATTTTTATCTTTCATTCTCAAATGGAACTTGCCCCTAGTTCAATGAGTTTGGTTAATTGGTTCAAAAATATTTCCTTTTTTAATCCTCATTGGACTATTGGTGCGCCGAGCCTACCCTTGTCTTTTGGTTTTAGGGTTTCAAAATTTTCCCAAAGCATGGATGGATTCAACTTCTTTTCAATAAAGCCTATAACATACTCATGATCTTAGGCTCTCTTACTTTCGAAAAAGATTTTTAAATTTTGACCCAAAAGCAGGGTATGTTATGACTTTATGGCCCAATGCCTTCCTCCAAAGTCTATGGTATACTCATGATCTTGGGCCCTCTAGATTTGAATTTTTTTTTGAATGGGCCCAAAGCTTAGGGTATGTCATTGCTTTTGTGGATCATCTTTTTTTTTTTTTTTTGAACTTTTCAAAATTTTTTCTTTTTTATTTTTTTCTAAAACTTTTCATTTTTCTTATTTGAAAATTCATGTCTTCAAAAAAAAAATTTACAATAGATTTTTTTTTTTAATTCTTTTCCTTGAGAAATTTTTTCTTTGCAAAACATTTCTTTTCTTGAATTCTTTTTCTTTACAAAAGATATTCTTTTTTGAGAATTCCACTTCTAACAAAAATATTTACAAAAGATTATTTTTTTGAAAACTTTTCTTCTTTGCAAAAGACTTTCATCTTTTCTTGAAAATGTTTTTTGAAGTAGCCCTTTAGCTAGAACATATTTTGGCCCTCTTCTCAAAGCCTATGAATCTCTCATCATTTTGGGCCTTGGCATAGAACAAGGAGGCCTAAGATTAGGGAAGTTCATATTGACTTTATAGGATGTTGGATGCTAAGTCCATAGCATATTTGTTACCCTAGGCCCAAGGTACTCCTTTTCAAGAGGCCTTTTGATTTGGGCTTATAAAAGCAACTAGGTTATGATCTTATGAACCTTTCAAGCTAAGACATACCTTTGGACTTTGGAATAAGTCTCTCTCATATGTGAGAACTTCTTTTCCTTTTGTGCCAATATCTTAAGGTATGCCATAACTTTTGGGTCATCCTCCAATTCTTTACATCTTTTATTTGTCCTTTAGAATTAGGTGGACACAAGATGTATGGTTGAACAAACGAGATATAAAGGGTACCCTCTTATTGATAGGATCTAGGATCTCTCTAAGTGGGATAGGCTCCCTAGAGCTAAAGGGATAGATAAGTAGGTCACTCACAACTAGGTGGGCCATGATTCCAACCGAGGGCCTAAGTGGACCTTTGTGGATTGGTGGCAAACTGTTAACGTACTCAAAACGCATCATAGGCAATGACACATATTGTGAGTTGGTAGGATGAACTTCGAAAGACTTGGGCCCGAATGGAGCCTTCCATCTTCCCACTCATCACCAACTGAGGTAAAAGGGACAAGAGAACCAAGTGATGTGTGTGCAAACAATTATTAAATGAGCCTTTATTAAGGTTAAGACATAGGACACATACAAATTAAACTTACAATCCCCAGTGGAGTCACCACTGTGGACACAACGGGGAGTCGCACCAAGTTTTTGCAATGGTCTAGGAACCATATATGTAGCATCCTCTCGAGGAAGGACCATTGATCTTACTACGAGAGATATGGGTTTGGAGTTAAGGTATGGTCTTGGGAAGGTGTTAGGCACCTAAAACCACCCAACCTAAGATTTGCTTCCTCTTATTGTGTCTTATGCCTTAACCCAATTAAAGGCATATTCAACACTTCTATACTCACACACACGTTAACATGCATCTAGTAAACAAACATGGCATCTTCATCCCAAAACCCTAACATACATATATCATGGCATGCACATCTCCTAGCATACATCTATCTTATCTCATCCAAGGTAGCAAGCACGTTCACACATCATAACCACTACCAATCAAGGGAATTAATGAAGCATATTCATCATGTTCATCAATCAATAAATCTCATCATGCTCATCAACCAAATCAAATGCATGTTCGTGTAATTATGCATGACTTACCTCACTTACTTTATAGCACCACAGCACTTATACATCAATGCATGTTCATGTGATTCAACCAAGACATAAACCCTAATTATCAATTCAACAATCAAAGCATGTGAAACATGTTATTCTACTAACCCTAGACTTAAACATGGGAAAAACTAGACTCAATAAGATTTAAACATGTGATTAAAATTAACCAAAACAAGTAAAATGGCAAGAACCCTAAATCTGGATTTCTGGGCACGAGGATGCATATGCATACATGAGTATACTCACACATACCGCCCAGAAACACAGTTTTAAAGCAAGCAACAAACAATCAATCAAATAAAACCTAGCATGCTTCTAATATATAGTAAAACAACCTAAACTAACAACAAAGATATCAAAGATCAAGAAAAATAAAGATAAACGAAACAAAATCTATTCCTAAACATGCATTGGATCTAACAACAAACAAGAACAACACTTAACACATCCAAACATGTTCATAAATATATCCAATCATATCAACTTTCCAATTAAAACATGATGAGACAAAACAAAATAAAATCAAACAAAACAAAACATATTTCTAAGTATGAATAACATATAAATGAACCAAGAACAACAAAAACACAAATTATAAAAGAACCAAATCAAAGAAAAGCTATGAAGAGAGACTCACTTTGCTATGGAACACAAACTTGATTGATATTTAACTAGCCCCTCAGTTCCTACACTATAAGATTCAATGAGATATCAAGGTAGATAGAAGATTTCAATAGTTTATAGGTAATCACAACTCAAAAACAAAATTAGTTTTGAAAAGGTTTTGAGAAATCCAATTGAGAATTTGCCTTAAAAATAACTAAAAAGAGGATTTTTGATGATTAAAAAACGTGCTCAGTCTGCGTGTGTGTTTAGAGAAGATGAAAAATAGTTTTTAGAGAAGATGGAGGCAAAAATAAACTCAATCTAGCTAGGGTTTAAGTTTGGAGGCATAAGGATGTATTTATATGTTTAAACTAGGGTTTTCAGGCTTACTTTTAAGGTTTTGGATGTTCCAAAGGGTCTAGGGGCCGGGCCCCATCAAAGAGAGAGGCTTTGGGCCCTAAAACATGAAGTTTTAGGCCTCTGGAAAGTGGCCTGTGTGCGCATGCGTGCTCCCCACACACGCATGTGTCCCTAGAAACCTTAATTTTGACAACTCTAATGGCCCAACTTCAAACGGTCATAACTCACTCAACTTAAGTCCAAATTAGGAAAAATTTGTATCCAAATTGAAGCCCATGATGTCTACTTTCCAATAAAATAAACCGCACTCAAAATTCCTTTGTGGATCAAAAGTTATGGTCAAAACAGTGAACAAATATCATTTTCAGCTTCATTTTCAAAGCGATTTGATCACTTTTGAGTTGTGATTACTTCCAAACTATCAAAATTACTTCAATTACCTTTTATAGACATGTCACACTTGTCATTGGGACCAGAGACTAAAGTTTATTAACCAGGTACAAAATGAGATGTCTACAAACAATCCTTCCTTTTGAGAAGAAGAAGAAGCCATGGAAGCACTCTTGTGGGAATGAACAAAAGAAGAAGAGAGAGAAGAAAAGGTAAGGACAAAGAAGACCCAAAATAGAGAGAGAAAGGTAATGTGAATCAGATAAAGAAAAGGGAAATAGAAGAATCTTAAAGACATTTTGGCCTTGGAAAGAGAGGATTTAGTGGAGGTAAGTGGGGGAAGTGATAGCAGAAATAATGGCATGAAAAAAAAAAGAGGGAAAGAGAAAGTGTGGGAGAAAGATGGTAGTTGCTAGAATTTAATTCTGGGGGTTGGCTGATAGTTATTGATGGGAGTTATGGGGAAAATGGAAAGTTATGTAAAAAGAGGAAGGAGAAAAAGGGGGGAAAACTAATCCAACTGCCCACCTCCCTTTCAAAAAATAAACTGCCACATCCCCTTAAAAATAGGAAGGAGTCATGCAAACCCTAAAGAAAACATAAGGAGAAAGAACTCCTTTGAAAAGAATAATGATCCTCGAAAGGGGAGAAACGGAAAAGGATCCCTGGGAAGGAAGAAAGAGAAAGGGATCCTGAGGGAAGAAAGAGACTATTTGTTTTCTTATGCGTGGGCTACAGGTAACCCATGAACTTGAGGGGCTAAATGTTGAGGTCCAAAATATCACAAAGAGCCAGGCCTATAGAAGTAAGAAAAGCCCAACCCATGGAAATGACAAAAAAAAAAAAAAAAAAAAGAAAAAAAAGAAAGAAAGAAGATTTAGTCTTTTAAAGTAGAAAAAAAGGGGAAGCTTGGCCCATAAGAAGAAGAAAATAAGTCTTGGGCCTTCAATAAAAAAATAAATGGAAAAGGAGACTCAGCCCAAGGGAATAGCAAAGCCATGATGCCTGAGAAAGTGCAAAAGAATGAGTAGGATCTAAGCCAGATCACACGGGATCCGCCAGCCTCGAAAAGCAATCCCCGAGGAGAGTTGAAGGACACTAGCCAGGACGTAGATTGCTCAGGATATGACCTATTCATTTGAAAGGAGCAGGGAGAGTGAAGAGGGTCCCATCAACATCAATTCCCTATGACCCAAAAGAGAGGGATAGAGACATATGTTAATCTTGAGACCAACACCTGTTGAAGGAACCTAGGACCTCGGGGAGGGTAGAACAGGTGAACTAAGAAGGAAGGTGGTCAGGAGCCTTTCCAGCCACACTATTAGCAAGGAGGAATCCACCCCAATTTAGGGAAAGAAACAAGTTATGAGGAGTCAACATCAAAAACCTTAAAGCTATGAGATGTCCTTTTAAAGACCTTGGGAAAAGAATGAGAAACCTTGACTTTAAAAAAGGATTTGGACTTACTTAGAAAGGATCTCATGTAAAAGGAAAGTCAGCAAGTGGGCTTTTAGGTATCAGTCTTAGGAAAGTGAAAATAAGAAAAGAAAGGGGAAATGACCAGCCAACAATGTTTCAGATATAACATTGGTTCTGGTACCTAGAGCATAAAAAGGGAATGGATTGTTCTTCAAACAACACTATAAGAGGGATAAGGCCCAATCCAAGAAGGGGGGCATTCAGCAACAAGCATTCAAAACACAAAGAAAGCATCAGAAAGAAAGCAAAAAAGCTTTTACTTAAGATAGAGTGAAGAGTGAGGCGTTGAAAGGGATCCTAGGGCAATATTTGAGGATACACTTGGATTCAAGGGGATTCAAACTTCACAAGTCTTGGAAGCCCAAAGAGAGTTATCCAAGTCTGTGATTTTTGAACTTTATTGAGCCTTGTGATACATCCCAGTAAAGTAGGACTCAATGTACTCAAATATATAATGTAATAAAACATAATCTCACTCTATTTCAGAGGATCCATGTCATTCTATTTGCTTGTATCTTATTTGCCATTCGTTGATTATTCACTTAACCAATAATATATATGTGTACATATATTTGTGTTGTGGGATTTATGTATTATGTGCAGATTGACTAGTAAAACGGTCCAACAAGGTCACAGTGAGTCAAAGCCTAGTATAACCAACAGTCAAACGCCCATCTTTGGAGGCCCAGGATCCTTTGTCCTCATTGGGCCTAGGTATCGTTCAAAGCAGAAACCCACACCCAACAACTTCTTGTTCATAAGAAAGCCATCTTAATAAAGATTTCTTACCCATATATAGCTTTTGATACATAGACCATCACGATTCAATGCAGTGGACTTTAGTTTAGGCAAAGGAAGCTTCTTCTTTTATCTTTACTAACGTCTTTTTGATCTTGTATTTTTATGGTTTTTGTGTTTTTAGAGGAGAGAGACATAAAAGTTTAGCAAAATTACATATTTAGCCATGTTTTTAACAGAGATGAGTTATGGAACCTTAATTGAGTTAACCTCAGGTGGGTAAAGTATCAAATTTCAAACAACAGGTAGACAATTTAAATTTTGGCCAAACCACAAGTGGGTAAGTTGTAATTTGTCTTTTATTTCTCCTATGATAGTTTAATTTGGCCCTTGTCCTCTGGATTAGGAAGTTGCTCTTGTGATACAAAGCTTGATTTTACTTAGAGAACCCCAAAAATGTTTCCATTTATCTTTAAGCATACTCTCTCTCTCTCTCTCTCTCTCTCATGTCATAATATAAAGGCTTTTAAGATTCATTATATGTGGTATCATTTACTACATAGGAAGTTAAGAACTAATGTTTAGTTCTGCCCACATATTCTGGCATCTTAGAGGGTTAATGAACAGCAGATCATGTAGAAATCGAGCTGGCAACCGTGTTTTGCAGTTTTGGCCTTTGCGTAACCTCTTTGATGAGTGATGGACTGGTCATTGATTAATGCAAGATCTGCAAATAATTCTTAGATATGGTGGCCATAGGATATGCTGGGTAACGTGCCATGCGTGTAGCACTTGTTATCTTTTATGTTGATTCACAGGAGGGCATGTATATGAGAACATTGACTTGGAAACAAATTGGGCATTCAACCATGGCGTTGCATGTTTTCTTTTCAAATGAAAAACACCACCACTAGGGGTGTCAATTCGGGTTAGGTTCGTGTTGTGTTGAGGTAGGAGTATTCGACTAAATGGATCAATCTTAACCCGAACTATTTAATAATCGTGTCATGATCCTTCAATCCTAACCCGACCTATTAATAAGGCAGGTTGACCTAACCCAACCCATTTGACACGCTTAATAAACGAGTTGTGTTGGGTAGACACGAATGTAACAGAACCCATTTTAACCTACATAATATTAAATATAACATTCATCTAGAATTTTATTTTTTTTTAACATTCCAAAAGCAGTGCATATATTTCAAGTTTTCAACCCACATTCAAAATAATATAGTTCAACAAAAATATAAGATGGCCAACAACCATAACGTCAAGTAGTCTTATTATCATTCAAAGAAACTAAAACAAGTGGGCCATATCATGCAATCATAAAACTGTTCATATGATATCAAAAGGAAGAATTACAACGTTACACGTCGTTGTAATCTTTAAAAGCAATACCTATCAGATCTAGTTTATAAACTATCTCAATAAACCCACTTGCAAGATATGTAGATGGTGTTCAACACTAATACAAACACAATGGAAAAACACACACACACACACACACACACACACACACACACACACACACGGCACAAGACAAAAGCTACAACCGTGACCTTATTCAACAATTAATATATCTCATATTAATAACGGCATATGGGTTCAAAGTTTATAGAACAAAAACATTATTAAAAAAAAAAATTACTGTAGAACTTTGAAACACCAAGAAAATGGTTTTCTTTAATTCTAAAACTCACTAAACACATTAGAGAGAGATAGAGTGTCATAACTGGTTTAAGACTTTGAGTTTGAGAATTAAGCATGAGACTATAAGATAGAAGAGTGAGTACTGAGTAGTATGGCTGAAATAAAAAAATAAAAAAAAGATATTTATAAGAAGGTTTAGAGATTTAGGTTTTGTAGGGTTTAGAGATCTACGGTTTGTAAAGTTTTAATTTCCAATTATATCCCTTGTAAGTTTTTGTAATTACTTACTTTTCTTTTTAAATTTAAATATATGTTGGATATAAAAGGTATTTGATAAATCTAAAATAAAATGAATATTTATTTGCTATACAAGTTAAATGAGTTGTATTAAGTGGGTCATTTTGGGTTGATACAAATAAATTGACATGTTAAACGTGTCTATTGCGGGTTGACCCGACTATGACATGTTTCTTATCGTGTCGCTTTCGGGTCGACCCGTTTATGACCCAGATCCATTAAGGCCTAACCCTAACCCATAAAAACCTGTGTTGAGTTTGTGTCATGTTCGCGGGTTGGGTCAAACATTGACACCTCTAACCACCACCACCTATTGACTATTGTTGGTAAGGGGAGAAAGGGGGAAAAAAAAAAATCCCATTTTGAAGAGAGAGCAATTATTATTATTATTATTATTTTGATAGGTAATCAGAGAACTATTATTAATGAAAAAAAAATGAAAAGTACAAGTTGTTCATGATGATGAACAACAAGAAAAAAAAAAAGAAACAAACAGCAAAACAAAAGAAGGAAATCAAAAAGATAATCTAAGGGAAAACATAAACTATGTAAGAAACGAAGAATCAGTAAAGCCCCAACAACGAGCCCACTTCAAAAGACTGCGCTGGCATAAAACCTTTAACTCATCCAATGTCTTCTCCATGTTCTCAAAGGAGCGACGATTTCGTTCTAACCAAACAATCCACATTAAGCACCCCAGAATCAAATTCCAAATATTCGAGTTATGCTTTCCAAGCCATTGATGCCAGCAAGATAACAATCCCACCACCGATCTTGGCATAACCCAATGAATACCAAAAGTCTGAAGCATGAAGGACCATAAGGTATGTGTAACAGGACAATGAAGCAAAAGATGGTCTACCGACTCCCCATCAGCACAACACATACAACACCAATTTACCAAAGGGCGACCCCTAAACATGAGATTATCCAAAGTGAGAATCTGATTGTGAACAATTGTCCACAAGAAGAAGGCCACTTGCTGAGGAATCTTTAGTTTCCACACACCCTTCCAAGGAAACAAAAAATTTGGAGTATCCTGAATTTCTTGGTAATAAGATCGGGTATCAAACTTACCATCCCCTTTGAGCCGCCAACAAAGAGTATCCCTCATATCCCCCGGAGGAATACAAGGATGGATAAGCTGAAGTAGAAAGTAAGATGCAGCAAGCTTCCAATCTTCTAAAACTCTATAAAAACTTAAGTCCCACACTCTACAAGTAACTCCTACCGGAGTCCACAAAATCTCAGAGATGCATGCATTCTTGGCAACTGAACACCCATAGAGCTCAAGATAGAGATCTTTTAGGGTTTTATCCCCAATCCACCTATCATGCCAAAAGCGGATACGGGTGCCTTCACCCACTACAAAAGACAAATGCTTAGAAAAACTCTCCCACTCTTCATGAATGCTTCTCCAAAGACCACATCCATGAGTCCTCTTGCACACTTTTGTACACCACCCCCCTTGGCCCTCACCATATTTTGTGGATATAACTCTGCCAAAGATGGGTAACTTCATGCCCAAAACACCACAACCATTTCCCTAATAAAATTTGATTAAACAATGCCACAATTCTTATCCCCAATCCACCCAATTTAACAGGTAAACACACCCTTTCCCAAGCCACCAAAGGATATTTGAAACTCCCCTCAGAAGACCCCCAAAGGAAATTCCTCCGAATATGTTCCATTCTAGCAACCACAGCTTTAGGAATAGTGAAAAGAGATAGAAAGTACGTTGGAAGACTTGAAAGAGTACTCCTTAGTAATGTGAGCCTACCACCCTTAGATAAGTAGAGACGCTTCCACCCTGAAAGTTTCTTTTCCATCTTTGTATGTGAAGGAGGGAGATAATAATACTCGTTTCTTTCATAGATGGATGGTGTTCTTTATGATGATAAGTCGGAGGTGCACTCTCAGTTAGTTCTCTTCTATCAGGGGTTGTACGAGGAAACTGATTTGGGGCGCCCTACTATGGATAGTTTAGATTTTGTTTGTATTGTGGAAGAGAAGAGGTTGTCCTTAGAGAAAGAGTTCACAAAGGAGGAAGTTATCCAGGTCTTAAGGGAGATGGAGGGTGATAAAGTCGTTGGTCCTGATGGTTTTACCATGGCTTTCTTTCATAATTGTTGGAGTGTTGTGGAAAAGGATGTCTATTTTCATCGGCACTCTGTGTTTGAACGGTCCTTGATTGCATCATTCCTCACTTTAATCCCTAAGAAGTGTAATGCTGTTAACATTAAGGACTTCCGCCCTATCAATTTGGTGGGCAGTGTGTACAAGTTGTTGTCCAAGGTGTTGGCGAACATGTTGAGGGTGGTTTTGGATAATCTCATCTCTAAGACTCAAAATTCTTTTGTTGGTGGAAGGCAGATTCTGGATTCAGTGCCACGTCGAACAGCACCAGCTTCCAACAAAAGCAGATAGTGGTCATAAATAATTGGGATACATTCTCAAAATGTTCCTCCCAATCTAGAGAAACCAAAGCCCTGTCAATTCTTGACATAGAGGGAAGACCAGAGTCTCTAAACCAAGTGAAGGAAGCACCCTCTAAAGGTAAATCAACCAAAGAATTACTCTCTATAAAGTCTGAGAAAGCAAACATAACAGGACTAAACGACTCACAGCCAAGCCTTTCACTTGGGTACCTAATGATATTGAAAATAGAGTTAGCAGCCTTTTCCTTTGGTTCTTATGCGCAGCATAATAACTTGAGAAGCCCATTAGAAAAATCATTGACAAAGAATGCGGCAGAATATAAACACCACCTTTGCCTCTAAACGATAGAAACACAATATATACGCACATAGCTGTTATCTATTGGAGAACCAAATTGACAAATTCCTATAACATTCTCCAGCTGCTTCATGCTTGCTTTAAGGTGGGAGATGAATAATATATATATATATATATATATATATATATTGATTGGGGGAGATGAATAAATTAGTTTGTATTACATTCATCATTTTCTGTGATAAGAGAGAGAGAGAGAGAGAGAGAGGTTAGCAATAAAATTAATGAAATTTAAGAAATCTATTGATTCAATGCAAATTTACATCAGTGACTTTGACATTAGGGCTTAACAAAAATAGTAGCCCATGTAATATAAAAGTCAGGTTTCTTTTAAACAACCGGAAGACATTGGAGGGGTATACAATGAGGTGATGCACAATAAAAGGTGAAATCAAAAGAGGGAAGGAAATGAAAATCAGAGGGGCAAATCCAGTTATAAACCTTCCTTTTTGATGGGTGATTATTCTCAGGGCTGGATTTCATTCAGACACTGGACTGCTCTCCTGCACGTCAACAGCACAGCCAGCCTCAAGAACTGTGCCAGCAACCCTGTTTGGGGGCCAATACCGTAATACCGATCTTCCTATTATATTCTTGGCTGGCAGAGGACCCCTATTAAAATACAATTCATATAATGAGCAAAAAATGAAAAGAAAAAAAATAATAATTAAGAAAGAAAGAAAAAGGAGGTTTTTTTTTTGGGGGGGGGGGGGGGTGGGGGAATCCAGTGTATCCAAGTTAATGAATCTTGAAACTGAAGAATTGTGAGATTAGAATATATTAATATTTACCATACGTGTGAATCATAGCTATTATTACGGTTGTCACCCATCACAAAGACATAGTTCTCTGGTACACGCTGTAGTGCAAATTCACAACATGAGTAAAAGAGTTTCAAAATTAACAGCGGTTGCCAAAATTTTACAATTCAAGTCTTTAACAAAAGGCACCATGAATTTCTTGCCCAAATGATAATTTTCTTTCGGCTTAAGCTCAATGTTGGTTCCAACTTTCCTAATGTGGAGATGTTATAGCAAATATTATGCTTCCCACTTCCTCACTGACCAAGGGAAAAGCATACTTACAATTGGTGTCATGTCATAAGAAGGTGGTTCAAGGATGAAATTTTCTTTTCTCTCAACCCCATTAACTATAAGCTTCCCTTTACGAACCTGCAATCAGAATATTCGCCAATAGTTGGATTCCAGCAATTAAGATATCCAAAGACAATTAATAGATAGTTATACTTGGTAAATATGCACTCATTTACATGTTCTCCTATGCCCATTAACTTTAAGATTTAGGACACAGTTGAGATCTGAATGTGAACAAGAAAGATGGAAGGGACTATAAAGACAATTCTTACTGTGAATGGTCAAAGGCCTTCACTACACCCACCCCCCCCAAAAAAAACCACCACCACAAAAACAAGGTTCCCTGATTTCAGCAATAGTGTATCCAACAACATTAAAGCCTTAGTCCCAAAATTTTGGGATTGGCTATGAATCCTCAACATATTAGCTAGGGACGGTCAAATATGATATCTAACCGAAAATTACATTCAAACAATCAACCACCCACATACACACATGAACAAACTTATAAATGTAAGACATAAGTGTTTGTCCACACATATATAAGAATGGCAACCATAATGGATATATAATTAAAGAAAAAAGTATAAATTTTAATGCATGCACATGCATATACATACCTACAAGAACTAGAAGGAATAGAAAAAAAATGAGAACTTTTAACAAATACACTCAAAAATACAAATCAAGAAACATATATGATAGTGGATTAAATTAGCATTTAAGTTGTAATGCAAACTAAGAAAAGATGAAATATTTTAAAAACACCCTGTGAACTATAATAAGATGAAATATTTTCAAAAAGTAAGGAACATATCCTATGGATTACTTTCCATTTTTCGTTTATTTTTCCAGGTTCTTGCAAAACCAAATTACAACATGCCATGGCAATTTTTCAGTAACAGAGTATGTGATCGGCAGTAGCAAGAACTATGCAAATAAAGAAGCAAGACAACAGAGTATTATGCATAGTGTACTTATATATTGATCTCACCTCCACTACATCACCTTCCTTGGCAACAACTCGTTTAATAAATACATCATCATCAGTATATCCTACTTCTTGGAGTACGGGTGGACTTTTAAATATTACTATATCATTTGCACATGGCTTTCTGAAGTAGTACGAAACCTGAGAACACCAACACATAAATTTGTTATGTGCATGCACTTCAAAATTAAAAATCTCGAAAGATGATTATGTCACAACTATAATAAAGCATGTATCTATTTCAATGTTTAGAAATAAAGATTGAAGCTTATAATTTACACTTCACTTTCACCTTTAACGAAGTGGTCCATTAGAGACTATGCATATCTGATTAAAAATTCAGGAAGAAGCTTACAAGGCTAGAAGTGATTAAATTGTAAGCAATCAGGCAGAGGATAGACATAATAAATTTTCCACTTATAGGCTGTAGATTTTATATAAATATATATGTATATATATATATATATATATATTTACTTGAGGATTTCACAAATATAAAATAGCTAGCATGTCTACAATTGGAAATTACATATATCAGTTTTTTTGTAACTAAAAAGTAATTTTACATGAGGAAATAGATCACGTCACAATATGCACATGATGCAGTTGAGCACAGGCATCCACTCACACAAAGACCGCAACATCATATTCTTAATTACATGAATAGGCCATTCAACATGATCAAAAGTTCTACTATACTTCTCTCACCAAATGGTACACCGCACGTCAGTCCGCACACATAATGGAGTAGCCTTCCAAATTTCCATTTCTACAATGATGAAATCTTCCTTGGCAACACACCAAAAGTGATTTTTGGCATCCAAGAAACCCCAAAAAGAGTAAACAAAAATGACCACAATTCACCCACAATAATGCATCAGGTTCACCCACAATAAGAGATAGATAAATTGATAATTGAGTTGCAGTCACTTGCTAAAGAGTTACAAAACAAATTCTGCAATCAAGCTAATTCTCTGCTGAATGCTGATCCTTCTATAACCTTGCTCCTAAACTCAACCTCTATATCTGCTATGTTATCCCATTGTCACCTTCACATCTACCCTCACCTTAATATAGACCTCAAATTTAAAAAAACCATGATGAATCTCCACTAAAAAAAAAAAGGAGAAATCAAATTACTTTTGCCATCAAAGAGACTAACTTAGGCAACTGAGGAACTTTCCCACCCCAGGCTGTTTATTACTTTCCATACATCTTATAACTACTTCATTTCTTTCTTCTCACTGAGCCTATCCAAACCCTTCCAAAACGCCACAATTAGTGCGCACACTGAAGTTTCAAAATTTGAACTAATATTACCTTTAAACAGAAACACAACCTCAGATTTTTAAATAGCAACCATGCAATCCATGTCCCAACTCAAAAACACACCCATGAATACTATCCAAACCCCATCACCACAAACATAGAATAAAAAACAAAAGGTGATAATGTCCTATTGGTCCCTAAAATTTGGGTCACCTGAAATTTAAAAAATCAATTTATTGATCCTTTAAAAATCATAACCGCATCAAGTTAGTCCTTTTTGCAATATAAGCAAGAATTATAACGACAACACTATGGAATGAACGTACCAAGTTAGTCTTTTTTTTTTTTTTCCATGTAAGCAAGAATTATAACAAGAAGACTAAAAAATGATTAACTTGCTAAGTTTGCAAAATTTTCAGCACTAAGATAATTTCAATCTGTAGTAACAATTTTTACAACACTTTCATAATAATGGTTGAGTTGGCAAGTTTTTATAGATTTTCATTGGTACCCTCCACTGACATCACTTTATCACTTAACATTAACAACTTGCCAACTTAACACTTAACAGTGTGTAATATTTTGTAAAAATTATTATGACATTATTGCTAATCTTAAATTTTTGCCAAAACAAAATCCTACCTTTTCCGCAACAATTCGATCTCCAACATCAAATGTAGGATACATGGACAGCGAAGGAATGTACCTCGGCTCAGCCACGAAGGACCGGAAAGCCAGCGATATCGCCAGTGCTGCAAACACCGTCTTTGCATCGTCTGAAGTGATATTCAGCCATTCTGGCAAAGGCCCAGAACCCCCACTCTTCTTCTCCACTTGCTCATCATCCCCACCACCACCACCACCACCACCACCACCACCACTAGATTCGAACACAGCCTTGGTGTCTTCGCCAGAGTCCTTAAAGGCATGGCATTGAAGTTTCTGGAAGTGGGTTTTGTTGTTAAACCCTGGGAAATTTGGGGGTTTTGAGACAAAGGTTAAGTATTCGTGGTGAAGGTTGAGGATTGTGAAATTAGGGATTTTGGTGGGTTTGAGGAATTGGGTTGAGATAAATTTAGGATCTTGAGAGGAAGGTAATGGAGGGAAGATATGAAGAGATATCATCTCTTCCTGTCAAAGCAATTTTTTTAGTTATTTTGAGTTTGGGATTGTAAAGGATAAGATAGTCATAGTAGTGTTTATTTATAATGAGGGGCTGGAGATTATCTATTTTTTTTATGTGGAATCGACGTGGCCATTGGTTGTTTCTAGTGCCTGGTGGATCCTTAAAAGAGCAGTGTTATGAATATGTTCCGATTAATTTAGTGAAACGGAATATTTTGGCCAATTTCAGCATTATTACATTTTAGAGTGTTTTGGGGTTTTTAAAAAAAATATATATATATATACATTTTCATACCTTATTACTTTTTAAGAAACATAAATGTTAGCCAATAGACTAAAAATTATTCTTCCTCAGCTAATATCACCCAATCAAAGTGCTTTTGTCCCGGATCGGTTGATTACTGATAATGTTTTAGTGGCATATTAGTATTTGCATTCCATGCATAATAGAAGATCAGGTAGAAGAGGTTATTTAGCTCTGAAACTGGATGCTAGTAAGGCGTATGATCGGGTTGAATGGCCTTTTCTAAGGGGTATTATGGTTAGATTGGATTTGCCAGATGTGTGGATTGATAGGGTTATGAAGTGTGTGACAACTCCTACATTCTCAGTTTGTATTAATGGCCAGGCTTATGGTAAGATTTGTCCTACAAGGGGAATCCGGCAAGGTGACCCCTTATCACCTTATTTGTTTTTGTTGTGTGCAGAAGGTTTTTCATCTCTACTAGCTAAGGCAGAAAAGGAAAGGCGGATTCATGGTGTTTCTATTTGTAAGAGAGCTCCTAGCATTTCACACCTTTTATTTGTGGATGACTCACTACTTGTTTGACGGGCTAATTTGGAAGAGTTGCAAGCTATCTCTAATGTTTTGCAGACATATGTAGTTGCATCAGGTCAATGTATTAACTTTGAGAAATCTTCTGTATTTTTTAGCACTAACACAGTGGGTGAACAGAGGGAGAGAATTAAAGAGGTGTTGAGAATAAGAAAGATGGTACGCTTTGAGTCCTATCTTGGGCTGCCCACTATGGTTGGTAGATCAAAATACCAAACGTTTGCTTATTTGAAGGAGAGAGTATGAAAGAAAATGCAAGGATGGAAATGATTGTTATTATCAAGAGCAGGGAAGGAAGTCCTCATTAAAGCCATGGCTCAAGCTATTCCTACTTACACTATGGGTGTTTTCCAATTACTGGTGAAGTTGTGCAATGATTTGAATGCAATATATGCGAGGTTTTGGTAGGGGTAGGTCAACAATGAAAGGAAAATACATTGGAAGAGTTGGAGTGTATTATTTCAATCTAAGAAAGAGGGTGGAATGGGATTTCAGGACATAAGGAGCTTTAATTTGGCTATATTAGCAAAACAAGGGTGGAGGCTTTGGCAAGATTAGGAGTCTTTGATCTATAAGTGCTTTAAGGTAAGGTAGTTTCCTCGAGTTTCATTTTTAGAGGCTACTGATGTTCCTAACAGCTCATACATTTGGAAAAGTTTGATTGCTGCCCAACCAATCCTAAAGAGAGGCCGATGTTGGCAGGTTGGGGATGGTGTCAATTGTTAGGACATATATGTTTTAACTTGTTTAAGAACATATGTCACTTAGTTATGTAAATTGGCTAATCCTTTGACAAAACGCACTCTGCTTGTAATTGGGTAGTTCTAGGTGTTTTTAATACTTCAAGAAACAATATTTCAAGGTCAAGTGTTGAAGTCATCAAGTCTGTCCAAGAGAAAGCAAGCTGAAGTGCAAAGTTTTTAAAGCTCGACACCTTTCGATAGCTACCTCGACACCTGCTATCTGTCGAGATTTAAAAAGTCAGATTTCCAATCTGATTTTCTTGGGATCCGTGAATATGTTTTTGGGCCTTCTTTTCTTCTAACCCTAAACATATAAAAGGATTATTTTAAGAGCCGTTTTGGGTGACACAAGTTGCATTATCATTGAGCAATCTCTGTTTAAGCAAATTGTGATCAACAGACGAAGTTCTTGACCTAGTTCATCTTCCATCAAGAAGTTGCTGTGTATTTGCACCATAGGGTTTTGTAACCATGCATCTTCCTGCTATTCATCAAGTGGATGAACTGAAGAACTTTGCAGCCAACCATTCTTCCTCAGTTGGTGTTCTGAAGTTGCGTACTTGGATCCGCGCATTGGTTAGTCACGTACTTGGGAGCCGTGCATCAAAGGTAGAGACTGTCACTACAGATCAAGTCCAATTGGGTATTGGGGTAAGGGTTCAACTGTAGGTTGGTAAGGTACTTGAGATTCCTTTACTTGTAACCGCTTGATTTGATAATAGTGGAGTTTCGGGAGTGGTGACCTGAAAATCACCCGGTGGGGTTTTTGCCATTAGGGTTTTCCCCATTCGTAAACAAATCACCGTGTTATTTATTTTCCGCTGCATATTTAGTTGATTGGTGATTTGTTTGTGCTTCCATTAAATTGCATGATTAATTGATTAATTAATTACTTGGCTAAATTAATTAATTAGAGTTAATCACAAGGGGTCATTCAGATTGTGACCTAACAAGTGGTATCAGAGCAGGCACACTTTGATTAGGTTTAATCTTTATTGTGTTGATCCATTGACCCCTGTTGTCATTGGCTGTAACCTGCTTGATGAGATCTTTGTTTTCAAATACATCTTATTTTTCTAATCACTATTTGCTTAAGTGTCTCAGAAAATACAAGTCTAAAAGTTATTTGAATTCTCTTATGATGACTATTGGAAAAGATCTCAGTTTTGCTAAGAAGAAACTAGACTGTCTCAGAATGAAAATGTGCAAAGGAGTTCGTCTGAGAAGAGTGAAAGTTATAGGCTTAGCTCATAAAAGGCAGTTGAGAGAAAGAACCATTCCCTCTGATTTATCATCTAAGCATGAAGTATGTTTCACGATGAAGTCTGCATTCAAGGTAATGGACACATGTCTATGGTATCTTGACAGTGGTTGCTCACGACACATGACTGGAGACAGATCTCTCTTCAAGATCTTTGAGTCTAAGAAAGGTGGCAATGTTACCTTTGGTGATGGAAGCAAGTCACAACTTAAGGGGAAAGGGATTATATCTCTGCCAGGACTGCCAGACATTGCGAATGTCCTTTATGTAGAAGGTCTAAGGGTGAACCTATTAAGCATTAGTTAGATATGTGATCAAGACTTCATGGTGCTATTCTCAAAAGGGAAGTGTCTTGTCATGGATGAGTCTGGAAAGAAGCTCATTAATGGGGTTCGCACTTTGGACAACTGCTATGGATTGGTTCCTGATGCTTATATTGTGTGTAATAGCATTTGTTTGCCTAATGAAGATCTGTGGCATCAACGAATGAGACATGCTAGTTACAAGCATCTATCTATTGTATCTAAGCATGAATCAGTCTTGGGGATACCAAAGCTTAGTAGAATTAGCAATGTGGTGTGTGGACCATGTCAGCTTGGAAAACAGACAAAAGCTAAGCATCTAGGCACTCAGACGACAGCTACATCCAGACCATTGGAGCTGTTGCACTTAGATCTTATGGGTCCAACCAGAACTGAGTCTCTTGGGGGTAAGAGATACATCATGGTTATGGTAGACGACTTCACCAGATACACTTGGGTTATTCTACTACGATCCAAGTCTGATGCTCCTGAGCACATTGAAGCTTTATGCACAAGACTACAGAATGAAAAGAGCCTGAAGATTGATCGAATTCGAAGTGACCATGGGAAGGAATTCGAGAACTCATACATGGAATCCTTCTGCACAAGATCGGGTATATCTCAAGAATTCTCTGCTCTTATTACCCCTCAGCAGAATGGTGTGGTAGAAAGGAAGAACAGGGTTATTCAAGAGATGGCTAGAGCCATGCTGCATAACAAAGATGTGGCTAGAAACTTGTGGGGAGAAGCTGTAAACACTGCATGTCATACAGTAAATAGGGTATACTTCAGACCCGGTACCAAAAAGACTCCCTATGAGTTGTGGAAAGGAAGGAAGCCTAATGTGAAGTACTTCAGAATTTTTGGAAGTACCTGCTTCATTCTCAAGGATAGAGAGAATGTGGGAAAGTTCGACTCCCGGAGTGATGAAGGCATATTTCTGGGTTACTCTTCTACAATCTGAATGACCCCTTGTGATTAACCTTAATTAATTAACCCCTTGGGATTTTAGGACATAAGGAGCTTTAATTTGGCTATATTAGCAAAACAAGGGTGGAGGCTTTGGCAAGATTAGGAGTCTTTGATCTATAAGTGCTTTAAGGCAAGGTAGTTTCCTCGAGTTTCATTTTTAGAGGCTACTGATGTTCCTAACAGCTCATACGTTTGGAAAAGTTTGATTGCTGCCCAACCAATCCTAAAGAGAGGCCGATGTTGGCAGGTTGGGATGGTGTCAATATTCGGGTTTTCTATGATAAATGGATGCTAAATTATCCAACAAATAGAGCTCTTCATCCACCACTTGATGGAGATTGGGACTATTGAGTATCGGATGGCCCTCAGGTACAGGACAGTAAGGAAGCTGAGGTGTTAGCCTGTAGGTGAGCCGTGGAGTTTGCTTTAGAAGCTGGGTTTAGGGAGATAATTTTAGAGGGGGATAATTGCAATGTCATGAAGTCTATTTTGGGTCCAAAGTCTGATAGAGATAGGTTGGAGCATGTGTATGAAGCTATTAAATGTATGGGAAGGGAGCTTAGAGTTTTTTTTTTTTTCTGTTTTTTTTTTTTTTTTTTTTTTTTTGTTTTTTTTTTTGTTTTATGTGTTAAGAGGGGTGCCAATTCAATGGCACATTCATTGGCTAAATTTGCTAGATAAATAGATGGGGAAATAGTGTGGTTGGAAGAAAATCCCCCACCTGCTACTGAAGCCTTGTATTTTGATAATTGCAATATTATGAATAAATGAGATTGCCTTTGAGTTCAAAAAAAAAAAAAAAAAACATAAATGTTATATTTTCATACATTTTTAAAATTTGTTACCTTAAAATTTATCTAATCAATTCACTTAAACCACTATATTGTTTTAATTAAAATAAATTTTTTTTTTTTTTAATGCAACAAGTGGCAAAATTGAAATAAGGTGGATAATGTCTTCATAATTTCAACTAAGCAAACTGCCCAACCAATTCTATTTCCAAGCCATATTTCACTTTTTTTTTCCCCTTGATTTTTATCAACTGCACACATTTTCAACCTTGATTTCTACACTTCCCACTTTTGACTTTCATGATTTCATCACATTTTATGCATAGTTTTATCTTTTATGTTTTGTTTGTCCCCCTCTTTCTTTGTAACCTCTCTGCTTCTTTAACCCAATAAACCCAAACTACCCAGTAATAGTGTCTTTTCTCCACTTCTCACTCTTAAATTTCTCACTAAGACTTTATCTTTTTTGGTTGTGTCGATGCCCGGCCTCGATCAGAATGGTAGTGGAAAAACCGCCGCTGTCATCGCGGGCCCTTGTTCGACCACTTGTCGTGGCGATAGCTCCCGCACGCGTGAGGCCTTGTTGGAGGGGCCTTCTCGATATATATGGTGTTGTGTGCTCGCGCGGAGCTTTGGGTGCTCTCTCTCTCGGTGGAGGAAGGTAGGTCTACCTTTGGTTTTATGGCAGGAATATGGGCCAAATTTTAAAGGTTTACAAAAGAAAGTGGAGTCACCACCAATCATTGGGTTTTTTCTAAGGTGTGATTGGTCACCTGTTTTTAGTTGATTTTATTACCGGTCCTGGGTTAAGAAAAAGGGCATCTTTCCTAATCTAATATGGATAGAAAAAAATCTTGATTCTTAGGTTCAGAAGTTTGGTTACGTGTGGGGAAGGTGTTAGGCACCCCACAACGCCTATCCAAGTATAGTCCTTTGTTATGATAAAACCTTAATTTTTGGAAATTGGAAGCAAAAACATGATTTCGGCGTTGCCTTTCAGGGCTTTGCATGCATGGGGGCTTTGAATGGGTGTCGTCCCAGTCTATGCTTTCCTAAGGCGTTCGAGCAAAGTGCCATATTTCTACGGCGAAAATCTGGCGACAATTCACCTTACTTTCGCGGTGAAAATTAGGCATTGCTTGCCTTAGGTGACACGGATTGTGACAATCACATCGAAAGGGGGAAGGGGGCAAGCAAGTATATACATACATACATCATGCACAATGTAAGCACACAAAATAGGAAAGTAAATGCCTACATCCCTAGAGCATGGCCCAAAATATAAGTGTAGGAAAATAAACAGGGGTCGCCATACCCTAGAGATTAGGACGAATGGTACATGTCATGATATACCTAATACAAACCATCTAAGAGAGAAAGGGAGGAGGAAGAGAGGGGTTTAAAAGAGTACATAACCAAAGGGAAAAGCTAAACCCTAAACCTACTGAACACAGCCGCTTGACTCATATCGACATGCTTGTGCTCGCACCCTTTTTTCTTGCGACTAGGAGACCATGCCCTAGCTTCAAACATCCTCGCTCCATGTGTGTACATGCAAAGGCAAAGACAAGAAACCAGCAGACAAGCAATGGAAAGAAAAGGTGCAAAGAGTGTATGAAAGAGGCATAAAGCAGATAAGCGTGATAGACATGACGAGCATAGCTAGAAAGCATGCAAACAAACAAAAAGGCAAACAAGCAGGAAAACGAACAAAGCATAGCATGTGGCAGGAGACATGACAAGCAACAAGATAAGCAGACAAATAGGAAAGCCGAGAAGGCAAGAAAACAAGCAAGCAGGCAAGCAAACAAACAAAAGTTGGTGTCCACGAGAGACAAATGTAGGTTTGGATCAAATGTCCATAGCTTCATTGTGTTGAAGCATGGACGACACACTAGCAAGCAAGACTAATGTATAAACATGTAAACAAGCATGAAAAGATGTAAATGAAGCCAACGGGGGCACAAACAAGCATGACAAGCATATCATCACACGGAGCAGAAAAAGCAGAAAGGTATGCACGAAGCAACTGGCATCGTGGTGATGCATCCCAAGTGGTTACATCCAGATAAGGCCTCATGGGCATCGGATGTAACCAAACAAGATCAAACCTGCAGAGGGCATCAAGCATGGCAAAGCCTAGAACAAGAGAGGCTGACACAGGCATAAAGCATAGAAGCAAGCAAGCATAGACATGAAAATAGGGTGATCCAAACCCTTTGATGTAGGCCTCGGTGTTTGGACTACGAAAAAGACTATAAGGTCTAGATCGGGTTCGAACCAATAGGCCAAAACACAAGAAGATGCGATAAAAGGAACAAAAGGGTTGCAATAGCACATGGCATGACAAACAAGGTCTAGGCTTAAGCACACAAACATGGCATAGAGTGCACAAGCACATGGAAGATGGCATAAAGCATATAGGACATATAAGCAAGGAAACAAGCATGTGGGCATGTGAATGTAAATCTAAACATGTAGGTCTAAGCACAGATGGGGTAAGAAGCATTGAAGGAAACATGTAAGTATGTAAACCTAGACATGGCATGTAAACATCACACAAGGTGCAAATCAATTATTCTAAATGAAGTTAAGCAAAAAGTGTGGATTTAAAGATGATTAAAAGACCTTAGTGTTGGGGTTTATGCCCTAAAATCCAATTTATTGGCATGCCATAAATAATTAAATAGTTTAATTATATGAGACTATTTATAAATGAACTAATGAGATACTATCTTAGTTCATGAGATGCATAGTATGTGATTAATGTGATTTAGTCACAGAAGATATAAATCACAAGTTCTTTGTAAACTTAGAATTTTAGTTCGTAGTCGGTGATGAAATTGGGCATTTCATCTGCGAAAACTATAATATATCAACTAAGATGATTTGTCTTGATCATAGAAGTGGAGACTTCTAGTTGATATGTTGATATGTTTTAAGAGTTAAGACATATTGAACTGGACTGTTGTGAGATTTATTATTCTCCTAATGACTGTCAAATGAATAATAAATCTCATGACTTCTATTTACATCAACTCTAAATTCTAAGAGAATAATGGACTTGATCATGAGATGTAGGTTACTTTGATATATCAGGAGTGAGATCTATAAGTTACGATCAAAACCTCAGTATGTTGGACAACCACACTTAGTGTTGATGGAACATATATTCTCAAGATGGAATTCATAATCTCTTAACTAAGATATAAAATATTCCCTTGAGATAAGTTTAATGGGTTTGGTGATTCAGAGTGTTGGGCCCAACCACTTTAGTAAGGAGCTACTAAAGTATATATTTATGAAATTGGATTTCATAAATATATGATGAATAACATAAAGGATTAAACCGGGTACTTAAGGATTAAGATATAGTAATCTTCAAAGTGGCAGTCTACATTCATGACTTTGTATTACTACGAATATTTTAATGAAGGGGTTGTATGTATAATAAAGTCTTGGGATATAATTTATTAATAAGGCCTAGAGTGCAATTATATTCATATAGTGGTATTGAATATAATTAATGGTAACTTTAGACTTGTAAAGAGTTGACAAAAAAGCCCAAGGCCTATTGGAGCTAAAGTCTTATTTGTTCCCTTTTGGTCCCACTCCAAGCCATATACTAGAGCCCAATTGGAATGGCCCAAAAGGCTAACCCAATTAGATAATCAGTTATAAATAAGGAGAGAAACATACAGAATTTCATAAGTCTTCTCATATGAGTCTTTCATTAAGATCAAAAGGCATGAAATGGTCTATATGTAGGTGTTGGACACTTTTTTATTCTCTCATTGGAAATTGATTGAGAGACCACATTTCTTGGGCATCAAGTGGAATTGGAGTGAAGATTAAAAGTGTTCCCAAGTAATTCTCAAGTTTAGGTTTTGAATTTCACCGCACCAAGGTATGCTTTCTATTATTTGTTCTAGAATTAAAGGTTACATGTTATTTCTCATGAATGAAGTAGATCCGTGATTGCTGCTTCTGCTGTGTGTTTTGTATGAGATACAAAACCAGATTTTGCAACAAATGGTATTAGAGCGGTCTTCAATATCATGCTTGTATAACATGTGATTGAGTTTTGGAATTAAAGAAAAACCGTTTTCTTGGTGTTCTACTTTTCTGCAACAATTTTTTCTGCATACTTGTTGAACACATGGTTTGACATGGATACATGTTTGGTTTTATTAATTTATTGTTAGACTAATAATTGAACATGTTTTCTGTATGTGTTTTTTTTTTTTTTTTTTTTTTTTTTTTTGAGATTCAAGTTTTATTTTGAATAAAATAGCGAAAAGGGAGTTTGATTCTCTGCACTTCATGCCCACATTCATTCTTGATTAAAGAATGAGGAAAGCCAAATTGTTTGTCTTTGCTTCAATGCCCGAATTAAAGTGTTAACTGGATTTTGGTTTTCGATAGTGCGTGGGTCACTTGCTATCAATCATGCTACAATAATTATGTTTGTAGAATGAATGCTTAATTTAAAACTTCATTATAATATTGCCAGTTGCTTTTATTTTTGGGCTGGACGTACATATATGATTGTATAGTTTTCATCCTTGAAGGATAAACGCGTATTGGTGTTGTATTCATAGAATTCTTATGCAACAAGGATTCTATTAAATCCGTATATTATATATGTATATATATATATATATATATATGGGTTTATATGCAAAACGTTTGCATAGGATGAAGTGGCCCAAAGCAAATCCTTTTATGAATGTGTCGTTTTTCATTATTTATAAAGGATTCATCATATTGTTGCTTGCCTTGCATTATATAATTTTATGGTCAAACAGTATGTTAATGCTAGGATTATGAAATTTACTCCTAATGAGATTAGGATTATGGTTTTCAAGGTTTCTAGCATTATTTTGGTTCTTAATATTGATATTAAAAAACCTTATGTTTGATCTGTAAATCTTCATTAAAAAAAAATCAAAAAGTGTTTTTGATGGAAGACCAACGAAAAATGTCAAAAACGGTTAACAGAAAAAACAGCTGTTTTGGACGTTTTCGCGACTGGCGAGTCGTGAGATGAGTCGCGAGTGAGTCGCGAGAGATTCTGGATGAACTCGCGACTGGACGAGTCTCCAAAACGAGTCACCAAAACTCGCGACTAGGCAAGTCGCCAAAACGAGTAGCCAAAACTCGCTACTTAAATGAGTAGCCAGAATGAGTAGCCAAAAATTCTAACAGCTGTTTATTACATATAGTTAAATAGAACTCTTAGTCCTAAATTGTCTTATGATTAAAAGTCATTAATTTATTTTAATTAGAGGTTTTTAATGAGATTAAAATTCTAATTTACAAGGTTAAACTTCTTTGTGATTGCACGAATGTTCGTTACGCTATAGTGACGTGACTTAGTTACATCACATTGAATTTAAACAATTAAACACATTTAATGTGTAGGGTTAAAATTGTGATTAGATCACAATGATTTCAAAATAATCTGCTTGTTTTAAAATCTCTAGTGGGAGAGAGATACAAGGGTTGGATCTCATGGCCTCCATTGCCGGTTTATAGAAGTGTGATTAGGAACCTCGCCTTGGCGTATATGCCTTGCTCCCTTCGAAGGGTGTTTAATTCATGGTACTACAGATTAAACTTCTTAATGATAGATTAAGTGTGTTTTTATATTGAGAACAACTACTCTTGCGTGGAGTTACTTGGTGACTCACATTAATTCTAGACAATGGTGTACACTAGACTAAGTGTAATGTTAACCTCCCTTCGGAGCTATGTCATTATTACTTAGAAGCTAAAGGAAAAGCGACAAATTATTTTTGTTTGGTAAGAGTTACCATGATAGCATTAATAATGAGAATAATTCTCGCCTAATCATAGTGATTGGTATGACCTCGCTTTCGAGGAATATTAATTGCGGGATTAGGTTATTGTTGCACCTAGTATAGTATAGTTTTTGGGTTCCATATTATATGGTTATGGATGCAAAATATAATGTCCTTGTATTTATGTTCATAGTCTCAAAATAAAGTTGTCCTAATTTTGTTCTCAAGCTATTATTTTAAATAAATCACATTAACTAAGAAACAATTTTGGACATGGTGCTTAATGGAGCTGAAATACATAAATATGTTTTCATTCAGCATTGTCATAATTTCCTATAAATTATGCTTTTATGGAAGATAGCTTATGATGTGATGATAGTCTCCATTGAAATGCTGAAATGTTACATTGGCTTCTATCTTAATTGTACTATTGCATGAGATGCAAGAGTTAGTACTAGACTTAGACTTTATATTAAGTCTAAATGAGATGTTTGGTATGAATCATATTGAGTGCTAAGAAAGGCTTAAGGAGTTCCAATTCTATATCTTTTTATGAAAATATTTTTATTTTAAATGAATTGAAATTCCTGGATGTAGATATTAAATGTTAATCTCACATGAATATGATCCACAAGTCCTTGTTAGAATCATTTGATCAATTCAGATTGTTTTGAAAATAAATTCTTTTTATGTTACCCGAATTGATGAATGATTTCTACGCAACAGTAGCCATCCTAAAAGCTAAGGCTAGGATCACTATGATTTAATTCAAATTCTTAGCCTAAACCGAAAGGTAAGGGTGGTAAGAAGATGAATTATAATACAAAACAGTTGGACAAGTTAGTTACCCTAGTAGTTGCCAAAAGGAAATTAGACTCAAAAGCATGACCAAAAGGAAAGTGTTTCTGATTTCGGTAAAGCTAAGCATTGTCCATGATTGTTTTCTAAATGAAAATTTACATGTTTTACTTTTTAAAGAGAAAGTTTTCATCCTTTTGTAATTGTATGTTTTGGCACTTATGTCTATAGATCTTATTAATCTAAATGATATTCAAGATTGATGAAAGATGGGTTTTTAGAACCATTGTTTTGTTATATTCCCAATATATGAATTTTATTTAGAGGATAATATGATCTAGGGCTCCTTTTCATAAAGGAATAAAGTTCCAATGACTTCTTTAAGTCAGTGCATACATAAAGGAGGAATAGGACTCTTTTAAAGGTAGATTTTTCTAGAAGAAAAATGTCAGAATTTTTTGTAGGACAACTATAAAATACATTTGGAAATGAGATGGTTGTATTAGATACACCACAAGACATTATTCTATAGATAACTATTACACTAGTACAACATCGTAGTGGGAGGATTACCAAATAAATTCATAATTTTGGAATAAACTTTTGTAGTTATTCCACAAGGATATGAATTTGATCCTCGGTCCTACCTAAATGTAATAGATGATATGAATATGGATTATTGGATCAAGGTTATGTGAATAGAATTAGATTCTATTTAAAGTCTAGAACTTGTAGAGGCGCCTAATGACATTAAGCCTATTGTTTTCAAATAGGTCTACAAGTAAGTGAGATTGATAGATTTGAAGGTGCAAACCTTCAAAATTAAGACTAGTGGCGAAAAGATTTATTCAGAAAGAAATGGTTCGATTATGAAAAGATTTTTTCACCAATAGTCAAGTTTGACTCTATCTAGATTCTCTTATTCATTATATTTCATTTGGATGAAATATGACAATGGATATCAAGAAAGCTTCTTTTGGTAGCAATCTTGAAGAAGACATCTATATGATGTAACTAGACTTATTCTTAGCAAAGAACCAGTAGTGTTTAGTATACAAATTGCGTAAAGTCCATTTATGGACTAAAGCAAGTATTTAAATCATAAAATATCATATTTGATCAAGCAATCAAATTGTTTGATTTTGATCAAGTATTAAAAAGCCTTATGTGTGTAAAAGTTATATAGAATAATAAATTTCTTAATGTATGTTGATGACATTATAATCATTTAGGATTATGTCGAGTTATTGTCATCAATAGAGTTTTTGGTTGTCAAGTCTAGTTTGATATAAAGTATTTGGGAAAGACTAGTCACATCCTTAGAATTAAACTTTGTTAAAATTCAGAAATTAGGATGTTGGGTCTATCTCGAACTCCTTAAATGGATTAGATTCTAGCCAAGTATATCATGTAATACTTCAAGAAATGATTCTTTCCTTTTAAGTTTGAAGTTCCTTTATATAGGACTATAGTCCTAAGACATATAAAAGGAAGAGCATATTAAGACGGTTCCTTATATCAAATCGATAGGAAGTCTTTATGCTATGTTAAATACTAGGCTAAATATTTATTTTGCGGTGGGCATAGTAAGCAAATATCAATTGAATCAAAGATCACTTAATTTAGTAGGAGTAAAGCATATACTCAAATATCTTAGGAGAATGAGGGATTATATGCTTGTCCACCAAAGTGAGGTTTTGATGGTTATTGGATGTACAAATACTGATTTGTAGTATTATTGTGATTCATGAAGTTGGACTTCAAGATATGTGTTCATCCTAGGTGATGAAGATACATACTAAGCGTAAGTATTATCTCATTAGAGAGATATGAGTACGTAAGAAGTAGTAGTAGAAAATATAATTTATGCAATAAATCCGACTGAAATTTGTTTCCAAACCTTGCTTTAGAGTGGCTATGAATTACTCTAAAAAGGGAAATAAGTGTCGGATATATGATAAATTGTCTTTGAGGGCAAGTGGGAGATTGTTGGGGTTTATGCCCTAAAATCCAATTTATTGGCATGTCATAAATAATTAAATAGTTTAATTATATTAGACTATTTATAAATGAACTAATAAGATATTATCTTAGTCCATGAGATTCATAGTATGTGATTTATGTGATTTAGTCATAGAAGATATAAATCACAAGTTATTTGTAAACTCAGAATTTTAGTTCGTAGTCGGCGATGAAATTGGGCATTTCATCTGCGAATACTATAACATATCAACTAAGATGATTTGTCTTGATCATGGAAGTGGAGACTTCTAGTTGATATGTTTTAAGAGTTAAGACATATTGAACTGGACCGCTGTGAGATTTATTATTCTCCTTGTAAGGTTGAAATTTATCAACCATCTTGTTGGCTTTATTCCGTGCCAATTTGCTTGTAATTTAGCACTTAGTAACCCTGTATTTAGTTGGGATACTTGTAAGGGTAGTGAGTAAGAGAATGTGAAGAAATACTCAAGATTGTGCAAAGAAACAGAGACTCGCGACTGGATCTCGCGGGTGACTCGCGGGTGACTCGCGGCTTGCAAGTCGCCAGAAGTTGCACATGTGCCAAGCATATCAGAAGCTGAAGAGTTGTGCTAGCTGTTGCACTACAGGACAAAAGTCCTAGGCTGGCCAGGCCGTTAGCTTGCGGCTTGAACTCGCGACTCAACCCAGTTGCGAGGTCAAGTCACCAGAATGCCCTGTTTGGGAAAAACTGACGTTTCATATTCCATTCTCATCCTAGTATAAATACCCCTCATTCCTACGAAATGTAGAGAGCTTCTATAGAGAATTTTGTGAGAGAAACCCTAGAGAAAAAACAAAATTGTCTCATCCTCAATCTTCATCTAAGAGACTCTTCAAATTCCTCTACTCTCTTTCTTTCCATTGATACATCCTTGAGAGGTTATTGACCAAATCATTTTCTCATCACACCCACGTTTGTGAGAAGACATTTTGGTGCTAAGGGAAGCAGTTTGGAAGGGACCAATGATTATTGGTTAATGCTATGGGTTATAGCGGAATACGGTAAGTTAGAAAAGAAAACGGTTCGGCGCAACCTCATTGGAACAGGAAGCTTGGAGGGTTTAGGTACCTAGGTAGATTAGGCTTGGAGGGTCTATTGTTGTTTATGTATCCCAACTACATTTTCTAGTGGATTATTGACCGCTTAGAGGGCGGCGGAGAGGTTTTATGCCGAGGGCTTCGGTTTCCTCTTCGATAACACATCGCATGTTTTCCTTGTGTTTACATCTCTCTTTCTTTATCTTTGCCATTTATTTTCTATTGTGGATGTGTTTATATTTTCCTTAGATTGTTTATCAATTTTGTGTTTGACTTACGTTCATGTTCTGCACATTAATTGTTTGATAATAAGCTCGAATTGATATTTTGTAATTTGGGGTCTAAACGTTCAAGGGTGTTTTAGACACATATTAAACATTCAATTGGTATTAGAGCGGGTACACTTGTTGTGGTTTAAATACCTAAGTGTAATCCTTGACCCCTTGTGTTTATTTGCCATGGATTGTGCTTTATATGCCTCTTTGTATGATTTGGTTGATGATAAATGTAACATGCCACGTGTTTGTGAAAATGCCTTTATGAGTGATAATCCTTATGATTGTGATGTTATGTTACATGAATCTTTGGATATTGTGGATATTCCTAACATCAAACCTTTGAAGAAAATTGCTAAAAAGTTTTAAAAGAATTTGAGCAAGTTATTTTTGTTAAGTACATATTTTATGTAGTTGGCTAATCCTTTGACAAAACGAACTTTACTTGTATTTGGGTAGATCTAGGATGTGTTTAATACTTCAAAGAACATTTTGTTCAGGTCTAGTATTAAAGCCATGAAGATTGGACCAAGAAACAAGTGAAGAAAATGTGTTCAATAAAGCTGGACAGATAGCTCGACACCTGTGGACAGATAGCTCGACAGCTTCTCGACACCTATCGACAGCTAGCTATCTATCGAGCTTCTTAAGCTTTTTCCTTATCATAATCTCGACACCTCCTGGACACCTGGTGGATCGATTCAGAAAGTTTTTGTCTCCTCGACACCCAATAGCTGTATCTATCGTGGTTTAAAGCTCGACACCTACTCGACACCTGCTATCTATCGAGGTTACAGAAATCAGAATTTTCATATCTAATTTTTGGGCCAGGCTTATGTATTTGTGTAGGGTTTCTTTTCTCATAACCGTAGACCTATATAAGGCTTATTTTAGAGGCCGTCACATAAGAGAATACAAGGAGAACATATGCAAAAGGTGACCAATGCCTTATTCTCTCTAAACGAAGCTACTGTATCTTTGCGCCTTAGGGTTTTGTAACCAAGTGCTTCTTGATCTTTATTGTTGATGAAGTGAAAAACTTTACAGCCAACAATCTTCTTCTAGTTGGTGAGTTAGTCACGTACTGGGATCCGTGCAACAAAAAGGATGACGTTCATATATTGAAGAGTTCAGAAGTTCTGAAGCAGTAGAAGGTTTCTGTTGTGAGTTCATCTATGGGGATTGTGGAGGCTAGGGACAAAGGTTTTGTACTAAATCTGAAACTTCTCTTTACTATAGTGGATTGCTTTTCGGGAAGGTTTCCCCCCAGGTTTTTTACTGTGAAACTAGTTGGTTTCATTGGTTTTCCTAGGTCATCATATCTTGTCTTATTTACTTTTCCGCTGCATTCATTATTGACATGATATTGATGTTTGTTTGTTTTAACAAGTTTTATTCATAATTAATCTAATTAACAATTTGGGTTTAAAACTTGTTAATTCTATCAACCGGGGTCTAAATTTTTCAACAAGTGGTATCAGAGCGGGTACACTCTGATTGGATTAATTTCTTGAGTGTGATCATTGACCCCCGTTATCATAGAAGAGTTATTAAAAGTCTTAAGCTTTTTAACTCAATTTAAGAAGAATTTTATTCTTCTATGTCCTTTAGTAGACATACTAGGACACGTGCCTTTTCATCTTCACGGCCAAACACTCGTGCTGTGTGGGTGAGAAAGGAGCCTAAGACTTAATTTTCTTTTCTGTTTGTCTTCTGCTTTGATTCTTTCTATCTAAAGTAGGACTTTCTTTGCTTGATTTCTTATATGTTTTTGGAATCATGCTTTCATGCATTTGCATCTTTCTATCATGCCTTCATGCATATGCATCTTTCTTTCATGCTTTCATGTTGTTTATCTGTTTTTGTTTGGTTGTTTAGTTTTTTTTTTTTTTTTTTCAAAATAAAAATAAAAAGGAAAAATCAGAAAAATTCAAAAATAGTGTGTGTTTGTGTACATTGGTATTTGTGTACCTTGGATGGCCATTGAAACAAAGTTTTTTAAACTTTGTATCGTTTGTAGCTTAGATGAGCATCTCTATGCATAACTAAGCAAGTGAACTTTGTGGCTCTTGTTTGTGATGAGTAAGATCAAGTTATCTCTTGAGCTTAACACTCATATCACTCTTTTTGATGGGTAGGACTAGAAAATCCTAAGAGAAAAGCATAAATGACTATCTCACTACTGTTGCTCGCCAATCATGAAAGACACCTGTATGCTTCGGCATAGCAAAAGAGCAGTGTCAAAGACATCCGTATGCTTCGGCATAGCAAAAGTGAAATGTCTATGCTTAACATGTTGGGTATTTCTTTTCTTTCTTTTATATGCCCATGCATGATATGCTAAATAAAAGAAAATATGCAAAGAAAATAAAAGGCAAAAAGATAAAAAATGCTTTAAATATGATTGCAAGTGTGTATTGTAGGAGATGTGGGAGTTATAGGATGTACCTCGAAGGTGATAGTCTCCATCAAACAGTTATGATTGTGTGTGAGTTAAAGTTATTTTCTCATATCTCATATCGTCATAACTAGTTGACACTTATGCAATCTTGCGATGTTTTTCACACACAACATGCAATATTCTTTGCTACTCTTGATACATGTGCAGGTACAATATGATTTAGTCATCACAAGGTTTTACATGTGTTAATGTATGCTCACTAAACTGTCTTGACTCGTTTTTGAAATATAAAATTGGTTAGACTTGTTTAGTTTGTGTGTGTTTTGGGATCCATGTGCTTAACATTTTTCTTGTTGAGAGATGTGTTTTTCACATGTTTTGCATCCTTCTTTTATCTTGTCATCCATAGCATCTTGTTTCATTACATTCATGCATTTATATGGATTCTTTGTACCTCCTTGATCATCTTTAATTATCTTTATGTTTCTCGGGTGAAGCTCTTTAGCTTCTTGTACCCTTTGTCAATCATGACAAAAAGGGGGAGAAATTGTGATGTGGTTTTTTTTTTAGATTCTACATGTTAGGGGGAGAAATACATTCCTTTGTAAGGGAGTGCTTACTTCCTTCTTCTTGTACCTTGGGTCTTGTGACCATTGTTTACATACATTATGCTTATCTTCTTTATATGCTGATGTATGTTTCTTTCACCTACCTCTACATGTGTTGTTTCTTTTCTATCTTTATACACATGTTTCTTATTATTTGTATGCAATCTATTATTTCTGTTTCACACTAAGATGCCTTGATGAGTTTTGTTTATGTGTTTCAGAAATACAGGTTGTCAAAGTCTTCTATGCCATGAACTCTCTTCTTGCAAAGTTTTTCAAGAGTTTGTGTTAGTATAGATTTTATTGTATTCAACAAGTGAGTATGAGTTGAGTGATTTATAACTTCTCTCATAGGTTCATTTGTTTGTTGTGGTTTTGACACGGATTGCCAAAGGGGGAGATTGTTAAGGACATATTTTATGTAGTTGGCTAATCCTTTGACAAAACGCATTTTACTTGTATTTGAGTAAATCTAGGATGTGTTTAATACTTCAAAGAACATGTTGTTCAAGTCTAGTATTAAAATTATGAAGATTGGACCAAGAAACAAGTGAAGAAAAGGTGTTCAATAAAGCTGGACAGATAGTTCGACACCTGTGGATAGATAGCTCGACAGTTTCTCGACACCTATCGACAGCTAGCTATCTATCGAGCTTCTTAAGCTTTTTCCTTATCGCAATCTTGACACCTCCTGGACACCTGGTGGATCGATCGAGAAAGTTTCTGTCTCCTCGACACCTGCTCAATAGCTGTATCTATCGAGGTTTAAAGCTCGACACCTGCTCGACACCTGCTCGACACCTACTATCTATCGAGGTTACGGAAATTAGAATTTTCAGATTTGATTTTTGGGCCAGGCTTATGTATTTATGTAGGGTTTCTTTTCTCACAACCCTAGACCTATATAAAGCTTATTTTAGAGGCCGTCACATAAGAGAATACAAGGAGAACATATGCAAAAGGTGACCGATACCTTATTCTCTCTAAAAGAAGCTACTGCGTCTTTGTGCCTTAGGGTTTTATAACCAAGTGCTTCTTGATCTTCATTGTTGATGAAGTGAAGAACTTTGCAGCCAACAATTTTCTTCTAGTTGGTGAGTTAGTCACGTACTGGGATCCATGCAACAAAAAGGATGGCGTTCATATATTGAAGAGTTCAGAGGTTTTGAAGCGGTAGAAGGTTTCTGCTGTGAGTTCATCTACGAGGATTGTAGAATCTAGGGACAAAGGTTTTGTACTAGATCTAAAACTTCGCTTTACTATAGTGGATTACTTTTCGGGAAGGTTTCCCCCCAGGTTTTTTACAGTGAAATTAGTTGGTTTCATTGGTTTTTATTGGGTCATCATATCTTGTCTTATTTACTTTTCTACTACATTCATTATTGACATGATATTGATGTTTGTTTGTTTTAACAAGTTTCATTCATAATTAATCTAATTAACAACTTGGGTTTAAAACTTGTTAATTCTATCAACCGGGGTCTAAATTTCCCAACAATATTGTGAAAATGATGATTTGATTGCTAAGCTCAATGAAGCAAACAAATTGATTGAAAAATATAAGAAACTTGTTGAAAATTCTCTTGAAAAGCTGAAAGAGTTTGAATGTTTGAATATGGACTTGGATGCCAAACTTGTTTTGTCTAACAAACTTGTTGATGAGATAAAATGTGAAAATGAATCTCTTAAGATGCATGCCAAGTGTTTGATTGCTAAACCTATTGTTAAAAGGGATGAAATTGTTTGTTGCAATCATGTTGTGGTACCCGATTTTGTGCCTATTGTGTGTTCTACCCCAAAGGACAAATCGGTGTACATTCTTCCACATAAAAGAAATCAAAAGGTGGAGAGAAAGGCTGTTAAGTCAAAGCCTCCATTTAGGTCTCAACCTAAGGTTTCGGATGGATCTAAGTTTGTTCCAACTTGCCACCATTGTGGTGTGATTGGTCATATAAGACCTCAATGTCATAAGTTGAAGAGAGAAAAACCATGTTGCTAGATCCATTCCTAAAAAGCCTAGTGGACCTAAACACATTGTTTGTCACAATTGTGGTGCTTTTGGTCATCTAAGACCTCATTACTCTAAGTTTCATACTCTTAAAAGAATTAAAAGAAAAGAGAATCTTGAGTTTCTTGGAAGTTATGCTGAAAAGGTTAAACTGGACTTGAGTGATAATAGCATGTTGTTAAAGAAAGTGTTTAATGCTTTTAACTCCTTGACTATGTGCATCTCCGGTTCTCATTCTTCCAACCCTCGTCTCACTTCTCTTGAGACACTCATTCCAAACAATCGTTCCGTTTGGATGAGGAAAGGTTCCTATGGTTGAGCTTTTGCTCTTGTGGTCTTTCATCTAATTCTTTCGATCTTTGTAGGACCCTTCATGCATTAGATGCCATATCTTCATGCATTTATGCATCTTGCATTTATTTGTATGCATTGTTTTGTTTTTGATCTTTCTTTTATGTTTCAGTCTTGTGTGAGTAAAAAAATCCAAAATCACATAAAAAGTGAAAAATTCAAAAAGTTTGATCGTATATGTTTGAGCACATATCACATGTGAGTTTTGCCTTGTACCTTCGTACAAATGGCTTTATGCATTTACGAGCTTACCTTGTTCTTTATGCACTTATATCTTTGTGGGAAAAATCTTGACATCTTTGTGTGATTGTTGTAAATCGATCTTCGAGCTTGTCATGAATGATTAGTCAATAATCATGTTGGTTTTGATACATGCATAGACTAGTGCCTATATATCTTCCCACTCTTTATTTTGTTGTTTTTACTTAAAGAGCTCACCAAATGTAAATCTCCAAATAAAAAGAGATATTAAGCTGCAAAAGCCTGTCGCACACACTAGTATTTGACTAGAAAAAAGGAAAAGCGACCAAAATAAAATGTATGATGCTCAAAAAGCCAAAGGCTAACTCATCAAATTGAAATATCAAAAATTTCAGGCATCGATCTCAAAAAGAGATGTAAAGATAAAAAATGATCAAATGTTGTGATTTGAAAAGAAGACAAATGAAAAGCTTCAAAGTTTTGTAATCATTTTCCTGTGGGAGGTCATATATGTTCATTTCTATAATTGAGATAGACCACTTGTCTTAGTACTAGTTGTGTATGACTTGATTGAATTGATCATTGAAACTTCACTCTAGACTAAGGATTATTCCACATTTGATACACATATACAACACACATGCCTAATGTTCAATAAATGCCTTATTCATTTGTTCGATTGTACTTGTTTAAATGTGATGTGTGCGTGCTTAACTTTATATGGATCAATCCAAAAAGATTTTTAATCATTTTATATGTTTTTGGAAGTGATTTTTATCACTCTTGTTGTTCATGCTTAGTGCTTACGTTGTTTTTCAGTGTTTAAACATGTTCTGGGTTGAAAAACAAGTGTCAGAATTTTTGGCCACTCATTTTGGCAACTTGCAACCAGCCAAACCAAGTTGCGAGTTTTGGCGGCTCGTTTTGGCGACTTGCCTAGTTGCGAGCCCAATCACAAGTTCACATAGAATGGTTTCGTGGCTCACTGGCGACTCGTTCGTGACTCGCCTGGTCGCCAAACGACTAGAATAAGCTTTTTAAAGAGTTTTTTCGTGGGAAACTTGTTTTAAACCTCTCCCATCCTCTCTTAAACCCCTCTTTCAATATTTTTATATCAAAACCCAATCAATTTGAATGGTTTTTCATTCCATTAACATCTCTAAAGTAATTTTAAACTCTTTCTATTGTTTTGGATCCTTAGATTATGTTTTGGTGAATTTTGTGCTCTTGGTTGGGATTTTCATCATAAGGATTGGGAAAACTTACTTTTTGGTCAAATTTTTTTATGAGTTTGGTTCCTTTTGTTGATTTGCTTTGGATGTTGGCCAATTGTGGCAAAAAGAACATGTATTAAGGGTGGTTTTCATGATGTTCCTGCATTATTTCACATTGTTGTTCATAGTGTGCATGCTAGGTGTTTGATAAAATGCCTCTTAGGCATTTTCTCGCTTGTTTGGACTCCGATGAGTATCAAACTTTGGGCTTTCTCATGTTTTCTCATTAGGAACATGCTTGGTTCATTGATTGTGTATTTAACACACCTTACCCCACATGTGCATTTCCCATGCATTGGTCATGCATTGCATTTTGCCACCTCTTGCACACACCTTGCTACCCATGTCATGCATTGGTTCATACATTGTTTCTTCATCCTAGCATGTCATATTTGCCTTATGATTTGTAGCATTTTGCTTTGTCTTAGGTTTGAGCTTCATTTTCTCATTCATCTCGCACCCCTCATTCATCATAATCATTGTTCATACCTTCATCTCTTGCCCTCGTTTCTCCTTGACCTTTTGTCTATTCCTGACAAAAAGGGGGAGAGTATACTTTAGGGAGTATACCGGAGAGTTTTTGTCATTTCTATATGACCCTTGTGCACATTCTTAGGGGGAGAAATTCTATTTCTCGTGCATATTTGTAGGGTGAGAGATATTTCATAGGGGAGATGCATGTACCAAGGGGGAGAAGACATTGAGCTAATAAGAAAACTTTGTTTTGGTGTTTGGTGTTTGATCAAGTTGTTCACATGTTTCAAATCATGATTACTTGATTGCAATTTACTTGTTACATTATACTTGTCCATTTATTACTTGCTTTACCTTGAGGGTCTAATGTGTTTTGTGCAAGTGTTTCAGGTTATAGGTATATATGTTCCAAGTTCATCACAGCTCCTATGATTCATGATAGGGGGAGTGATATGATAGGGAAGTACTTTATTGTTTGTACTTGGTACCTTTGTAGGTTTTTAAGGTATATGTTTATGCTTTGTACCCATATTGCTTTTGCAAGCTTTTAGGGTTTGTTTCTATGTACTTTGTAGGTTTTATGGTTTGTACCTTGCTTTATGCAGTCTTTGTGCTTTACTAAATTAGTACTTATAACTAAATGTTATGTATTTTCTTCTAAGTACTGTCACTCTTGTGCCCTTGTAGGATTTTTCCTAGATGCACATACTTCATGTACTGTGCATTGGTTAAGTATTGGTCATTCAAGTGATTTGTCTTGTGTTTGTCAGCTTGAATGTCCGGATGTTCATTCCAAGTGTGAATGAGCATTGTGATCACTTGGTTATAGTGATTGCTTGTTTTGGTCCTGCCATGGTTTATTGCTTTATTCCATTGTGCTTGATTACATTGTGCTTGCTCCATATGCATTACAAGTTTTATACATACAATGAACTTATTGTGTTGTTGTGTTTCAGGAGATTCTTGTTCTTATGGTTCAAAAGCTTCATAGATTCTAGAGTTAGGTGTGAGTGAGTTTTCCAACTGTTCCTAACTCACGCGTTAAGTCTAGAGTTTGTTTTAGGGTTTTGTCACGGAATAGCCAAAGGGGGAGATTGCAAGGTTGAAATTTATCAACCATCTTGTTAGCTTTATTTTGTGCCAATTTTCTTGTAATTTAGCACTTAGTAACCCTGTATTTACGTGGGATACTTTTAAGGGTAGTGAGTGAGAGAGTGTGAAGAAATGCTCAAGATTGTGCAAAGAAATAGAGACTCGCAACTGGATCTCACAAGTGACTCACGGCTTGCAAGTCGCCAGAAGTTGCACACGTGCCAAGCATGTCAGAAACTGAAGAGTCTTGCCAGCTGTTGCACTACAGGACAAAAGTCTCAGGCTGGCCAAGCCGTTAGCTCGCAGCTTGAACTTGCGACTCAACCCAGTCGCGAGGTCAAGTAGCCAGAATGCCCTGTTTGGAAAAAACTAACGTTTCACATTCCATTCTCATCCTAGTATAAATACCCCTCATTCCCACAAAATGTGGAGAGCTTCTAGAGAGAATTTTGTGAGAGAACCCTAGAGAAAAAACAAGATTGCCTCATCCCCAATCTTCATCTAAGAGACTTTTCAAATTTCTCTACTCTCTTCCTCTTCATTTATACATCCTTGAGAGGTTATTGACCAAATCCTTTTCTCATCACACCCACGTCTGTGAGAAGGCATTTTGGTGTTAAGGGAACCAGTTTGGAAGGGACCAATGGTTATTGGTTGATGCTATGGGTTATAGTGGAATTCTGTAAGCTAGAAAAGAAAAAGGTTCGACGCAACCTCGTTGGAGCAGGAAGCTTGGAGGGCTTAGGTACCTAGGTAGATTAAGCTTGGAGGGTCTATTGTTGTTCATGTATCTCAACTATATTTTCTAGTGGATTATTGACTGCTTGGAGGGCGGCGGAGAGGTTTTACGCTGAGGGCTTCGGTTTCCTCTTCGATAACACATCGCTTGTTGTCCTTGTGTTTGCATCTCTCTTCCTTTATATTTGCCATTTATTTTCTGTTGTGGATGTGTTTATATTTGACTTAGATTGTTTATCAATTCTGTGTTTGGCTTATGTTCACATTTTGCACATTAATTGTTTGATGATAAGCTTGAATTGATATTTTGTAATTTGGGATCTAAACGTTCAAGGGTGTTTTAGACACATTTTGAACATTCACTCCTAACGACTGTCAAATGAATAATAAATCTCACGACTTCTATTTACATCAACTCTAAATCCTGAGAGAATAATGGACTTGATCATGAGATGTAGGTTGCTTTGATATATCAGGAGTGAGATCTATAAGTTACGATCAAAACCTCAGTACGTTGGACAGCCGCATTTAGTGTTGATGAAACATATATTCTCAAGATGTAATTCATATCTCTTAACCGAGATATAAAATATTCCCCTTAGATATGTTTAATGGGTTTAGTTATTCAGAGTGTTGGGCCCAACCACTTTAGTAAGGAGCTACTAAAGTATATATTTATGAAATTAGATTTCATAAATATATGATGAATAACATAAAAGATTAAACTAGGTACTCAAGGATTAAGATATAGTAATCTTCAAAGTGGCAGTCTATATTCATGACTTTGTATTACTATGAATATTTTAATGAAGGTGTTGTATGTATAATAAAGTCTTGGGATATAATTTATTAATAAGGCCTAGAGTTCAATTATATTCATATAGTGGTATTGAATATAATTAATGGTAACTTTAGACTTGTCAAGAGTTGACAGAAAAGCCCAAGGCCCATTGGAGCTAAATTCTTATTTGTTCCCTTTTGGTCCCACTCCAAGCCACATACTAGAGCCCAATTAGAATGGCCCAAAAGGCTAACCCAATTAGATAATCAGTTATATATAAGGAGAGAAACATACAAAATTTCATAAGTCTTTTCATATGAGTCTTTCATTAAGATCAAAAGGCATGAAATGGTCTATATGGGGGTGTTGGACACTCTTTTATTCTTTCATTGGAAACTGATTGAGAGACCACATTTCTTGGGCATCAAGTGGAATTGGAGCGAAGATTAAAAGTGTTCCCAAGTAATTATCAAGTTTAGGTTTTGAATTTCACCGCACCAAGGTACGCTTTCTATTCTTTGTTCTAGAATTCAAGGTTACATATTATCTCTCATAAATGAAGTAGATCTGTGATTGTTGCTTCCGCTGTGTGTTTTGTATGAGATACAAAACCAGATTTTCCAATACTTAGAAGTTGTTTGAATGCCTTCAAACAACTTCCAAACGGTTCAGCCTCTCCGTGATTTTTGAAAAGTTGGAGGGCTTTATTGCAATTTTAGAGAAACTTGGGGTCAAAATGTAATATTGGAAAGTTTTGGGTCAAAATGCAATTTTGGAGAAAAACTGGGGGCAAAAATATGAATATGGAAAATTTATGGACTAAAACAATATTTAGGGAAATTTGGGATAAAAACATGAATTTAGGAATTTTTGGGATTAAAACATGATTTTAAGAATTTATAAATTAAAACATGATTTTTGGGAATTTTGGGATTATGCAAGTATGGGAAAAAAAACGTATTTAGATGCAAACATGATAATATGAATTAAAATGCAAATATGGAAAAAATATGTAAATATGCAAATATGGAAAATAAGATGGCATTTTATTAATTGATGGAAAGCATGCTTGGACCCTTTTATTTAAAAGAATGGGTTGAAAGTGTGTTTAAATCATGAAATGGATTAAAACCAAAGGTGGGCTGAAAGTGTGTAAACCAAGAGATTAGTTTAAAAGGGAGTTTGGTTCAAGTGCAAGAGTGTAGTGATTGTGGAGACCCAAGGGCTATGGAGAGGGTCCAGCCTAAACCATAAGGTTGATGGGCTGGCTGCATGAAAGAGAGGCCCTTAAGGCCACTCACGGATTAGGCCTGAAGCCCTGCCTTCAAGCCAAGATGACTCGAATTGGAGGATGTAGTGTATGGGATATTACTGGCCAAATATGAGCAAAGAGGTAGCAACTATACAGGAAAAATGTCAAGAATGCCAATTCTCGGTGGACAAGGAAGAAAGCTACGCTGTATTTGTTACAGAAGATTGGAGGACTCCCTTCATGGAATACTTGGCTCAAGGGATCCAACCAACTGACAGGGCACTGGCCCACCAGCTCAAGAAGCTCACAGTCAGATACTTCTTGCAAAACGGGATCCTATTCAAAAAGGGATACAACAGGGATCCCCTAAGATGCCTGGGGCCAAGGGAAGCCAGGGAAGTAGTCAGGGAAGTCCATTCTGGTGATTGTGGAAGTCACCCAGGAAAAAGGAGGCTCTATAAACAGTTATTACTGTTGGGGTACTACTAGCCAATAATAAAAAAGGACTCCGAGGAGTTAGTCAAAACCTGCCACGCATGTCAAGTTCTCGGAGATGCAATCCATACTCACCCAAATATGTTACAGGATATGACAACCCCATGGCCTTTCCACACTTGGGGGCTTGATCTCATAGGGCCTATAAATCCCCCATCCAGTGGTTACATATGGATTTTGGCAGCTACTGAGTACTTTACAAAATGGGTAGAGGCTGTTAGGATTGGTGCCCTTAAATCCTATTGTAAGATGCTATGTATGATATTAAGTGTGACATTGTGTTTGACATTATGTATGACTTAATATTATGTTTAATAAATTTGTTTTATTATTATCTGAAATAATGGTAACATGAATATTCAGACATTATCACTAAGTCCATGAGATGCATAGTATGTGATTTATGTGAAAAATCACAGAAGATATAAATCACAAGTTCTTTGTAAACTCAGAATTATAGTTCGTAGTCGGTGATGAAATTGGACATTTCATCTGCGAAGACTATAACATATCAACCACGATGATTTGTCTTGATCATGGAAGTAGAGACTTTTGGTTGATATGTTAATATGTTTTAAGAGTTAAGACATATTGAACTGGACCGCTGTGAGATTTATTATTTTCCTAAGACTGTCATATGAATAATAAATCTCACGACTTGTATTTGCATGAACTCTTAATCCTGAAAGAATAATGAACCTGATCATGAGATGTAGGTTGCTTTGATATATCAGGAGTGAGATCTATAGTAATGGTCAAAACCTCAGTATGTTGGGCAGCCACATTTAGTGTTGATGGAACATGTATTCTCAAGATGGAATTCATAATCTCTTAACGGAGATATAAAGTATTCCCTTGAGGTAAGTTTAATGAGTTTGTTATTCAGAGAGTTAGGCCTAACCACTTTAGTAAGACTAAAGTATATATTTATGGAATTGGATTTCATAAATATATAATGAATAACATTAAAGGATTAAACCGGGTACTCAAGGATTAAGATGTAGTAATTTACAAAGTGGCAGTCTACATTAATGACTATGTATTACTACGAATATTTTATGAAGGGGTTGCATGTATAATAAAGTCTTGGGATATAATTTATAGATAAGGCCTAGAGTGCAACTATATTTTTATAGTGGTATTAAATATAGTTAATGGTAACTTTGGACTTGTCAAGAGTTGACAGAAAAGCCCAAGGCCCATTGGAGCTAGTGTCTTATTGGTCCCTTTTGGTCCCACTCCAAGCCACACACTTAAGCCCAATTGGAAAGGCCCAAAAGGCCAGCCCAATTAGATAATTGGTTAGATACAAAGGGAAAAACGTACAGAAATGTGAGAGAGAGAAAAACATCATTGAAAAGTGGTGTGTATGAGAGTGTAAGTCACTTTTTTGGTCATCCCTTTGTTACCAATCGAGAGACCACACATCTTGGGCGTTAGTGGAATTGGAGTGAAGATTAAAAGTAGTTCCAAGTGCTTTAATCTTCAGTTTTGAAATTCATCGCTTCAAGGTACACTCTCTTGTTCTCTAATTCTGAAATTTACTTTGTGCATGTTATCAATATCGAATGAAGTAGATCCATTTTAAAACTTATTTTCCGCTGCATTTATCTTTATTTCCATCAAATGGTATCAGAGCGGTCTTCAATTTCGTATTGTTTAACATGTTTTGTGAGTTTTAGAATTGGAGAAGATTGTTTCATATTGTTAGAAGATTATGTTTTAATTTTCTGCATGTTGTTGAAACTATGATTTGATGAAAACTGGAATTGATGTTATGATGTTGTTTAAATTTAAATTTAAGTATGTTAAATTGAGTTTTAAGGCTATAGCATCAATAGAATTCAGTTTTGACATCAATCTCTGTCAATCATGTTCGTATTAAAGATGTTTGTTCATGAAAACCCGTAGAAAACTGCCTTAGAAAATTTCTGGAAATTTGAGTTTCGCGATTTTCGATCAATCGAAAATCATTTTCGATTGATCGAATGAGACAGTGATCAAACTCTTTAGAACAATAGATTTTCGATTGTTAGTTGATCGATCGAATTTGTTTTTCGATCGATCGAGTGGCGATCGAGTATCAATCGAAGGAGTCAGAGGATCAAGTTTGAATTTCTTAATTTTTTCGATCAATCGAGGGGCACTTTCGATCGATCGAAAGAAAGAAAATCAGAATTTTTTCTAAGTGTTTTCACATTGTAAAAAGAGTAAGACTATGTGTAATTAGATTATGCATGTTTTAAAATTAAAAACATTTTCTTTAAAACATCTAGTGGGAGAGAGATACAAGGGTTGGATCTCACGGCTTCCATTGTTGGTTCATAGTAGTGTGAGATATATACTTTGACTTAGCCTCGAGCTTTGCATTCCATGCGGAGAGTATTTATTTCATGGTCCTACAAGATTGAATTTCTTGGTTTATAGTGGTATGATCAAACACCTTGTCTTAGCCTCGAGCTTTGCATTCCATGCGGAGGGTGTTTTGTATCGTGGTACTACAAAATAAGCCTGTTAAGGGGATGAAATGTGGCAACACATGATTCTAGATAATGATATACACTAGACTAAATATTATAGTATCCTCTATGCTGAGTTCTTACTATCATTATTTAGAGGCCAAATGCATAACGGCATATTATTAGTGTTTGATAAGAGTTATCATGATAGCACTAATAATGAGAATTGTTCTCAATCAATCATAGTATTTTATATTCACTTTATGCTGAGGGATATTGAATATGGGATTGGGTTGTCGTTGCATATATTATATTATGGTTTTATTAAGGTTCCATACTATATGTTTATATACTAAATTGATAATGTCCAGTTTATTGATTATATTCATGTTTATTGTTTTCAGATTTAGAACATGGCATCTTTTAGCCCACTTGTAACTATTCTTAATCAAAACAAACTGACTGGATCCAACTATGTTGACTGGAAAAGAAATCTGGACATTGTTCTTACTGCTGAAGAGTATAAGTATGTTCTTACTAAACCATGTCCTAGCTTTCCTTCATTAGATGCACCTCCTGAGGTAAAACAACGATATGATCGTTGGCAGAAATCTAATGAGATGGCCAAGTGCTACATCCTAGCATCTATCTCAAATGTTCTACAGCATCAAATGCAGGATGTAGAATTAGCTTCAGACATAATGCAAAGTCTGAAGGAGATGTTTGGTGAGCAAGGCCGTTCTGCAAGGCAAGAGACCATGAGGCAAATTTATAATACCAGAATGGCTGAAGGAAGTTCAGTGAGAGAGCATTGTCTTACAATGATCTCTAACCTGAATACATTGGAAGTTTTAGGTGCCGATATAGATGGAGAATCCCAAGTGGATATGATACTCCAGTCGCTACCGAAATCATTCAAGGAATTCAAACTAAACTATAATATGAATAAAAAGATTTATACCTTGTTTGAATTAATGAATGAATTGGTAGCGGCAGAAAGCATTCTTGGTACTTCCCATGTTGAAGCCAATGTTGGTGAAGCTTCTACTTCTCAACCTAAGTCGAAAGGCAAGGGTAAGAAAAAGAAGAAGAAGGACTTTACCAAGCAAGAGGGTAAACAAATTGCCTTAGGGGTTGCTGATAAAGGAAAGAAGATCAAAGGAAAGTGTTTCCATTGTGGTGAGAAAGGACATTGGAAGAGAAATTGTCCAATATTTAAGGCTGCCAAGAACAAAGGTATGATTAATACATTCCTTCTTGAAATATGTTTGGTACAGAATCCCACGGATTCTTGGTGTGTGGATTCAGGTTGTACTAATCATATCTGCAATTCCTTACAGGGGTTCCAGGAGACCAGAAAGCTTAAAGAAGGGGAGTTGTTTCTTACTTTGGCTGATGGGAGCAAAATTTCAGTTGTAGCTGTTGGTGTTTATAATTTATGTTTTGAATCTAGAGTTCTAATATTAGAAGACTGTTTGTATGTACCTAATGTTCGTAGGAATTTAATTTCAGCTACTTACTTAGGTAAACATGGATATTGTGTTATCCTGAAAGACAATGTTGTAATAAAGAAGGATAAAGTGTTTATCTGTTCTGGCAATATTGTGGATGGTCTTTATATTTTAACTCCTGATAAGCATGAATTATATAATTCTGAATTAGATAATAACTCTCATGTAAAATCATTAAAGAGAAAATTTCCTTCTACTAGTGATGCATATCTTTGGCACTTGCGTTTGGGTCATATTAATTCAAATAGGATTCAAAGACTGATCAAAGATGGACTCTTAGAGCCCATGGACTTTGATGAATTTCCAGTTTGTGAATCTTGTTTGGAAGGTAAAATGACCAAACGACCTTTTAATGCAAAAGGTAGAAGAGCCCAAGATTTGCTATAATTAGTGCATTCTGATGTTTGTGGTCCTATGTCAATCCAAGCAAGAGGTGGCTATGAGTATTTCATTACTTTCACTAATGATTACTCAAGATATGGGTATGTGTACCTAATGAAACGGAAGTCTGAAACCTTTGAAAAGTTTAAAGAGTTTAGGGCTGAAGTTGAGAATCAATTAGGTAAACGCATAAAGGCCATTCGATCTGATCGTGGTGGCGAATACCTTCTTGGGGATTTTAAGGATTACTTAACTAAGAATGGGATTGTATCCCAATTGACTGCACCTGGAACTCCACAACAAAATGGTGTAGCAGAAAGAAGGAATAGGACTCTTTTAGATATGGTTAGGTCCATGATGAGTTATTCAACTCTACCTATTTCTTTTTGGGGATATGCCTTAAACACAGCAATGTATCTTCTGAATTTAGTACCTTCGAAGTCTGTTCCTAAAACACCTGTGGAATTGTGGAATGGGCGTAAGCCTAGTATGAGACATCTCCATATTTGGGGTTGTCCTGCACATGTGTTAAAAGGAAAGTCTGACAAGTTACAGTCTAAAACAGAAGTGGTTTTCTTTGTTGGGTATCCAAAAGGAACTGTTGGAGGTTTATTCTATAGTCATAAAGATAATAAAGTGTTTGTTAGCACAAATGCCAAATTCTTGGAAAATGACTATATGAATGATTATACTCCTAGAAGTAGAGTTGTGTTGGCTGAAATAAATGAACCTGTAAATGAACAACCAATAGATGAAACTAGGGACGATGTGGCTGTATTAGATACACCACAAGATTCTACTCATGACATGTCTAGTACTCAGGTGCCTCGTCGTAGTGGGAGAATTGTTCTGCCTCCTATAAGATTCATAGGTTTGGGAGAAACTTATGAAGCTATCTCAGAAGAGGTTGAATCGGATCCCTACACATATGATGAAGCAATAAATGATATAGATGCACATCATTGGGTCCAAGCTATGAAATCTGAATTAGATTCCATGTATTCCAATCAAGTTTGGGATCTTGTAAAGGCGCCTAACGGCATTAAACCTGTTGGTTGCAAATGGGTTTACAAGAGGAAGAGAGGGATAGATGGAAAGGTTGAAACCTTTAAAGCAAGGCTAGTGGCGAAAGGGTATACACAAAAAGAAGGTATTGATTATGATGAAACCTTTTCTCCAGTAGCAATGCTTAAATCTATCAGAATTCTCTTATCCATTGCTGCTCATTTTGATTATGAGATTTGGCAAATGGATGTCAAGACTTCATTTCTTAATGGCAATCTTGAAGAGGAAATCTATATGATGCAACCGGAAGGTTTCATAGCAAAGAACCAAGAGCATATGGTATGCAAGTTGCAAATGTCCATTTATGGACTTAAGCAAGCATCTAGGTCATGGAACATCAGATTTGATCAAGCAATCAAGACATTTGGTTTTGAACAAAATCTTGATGAACCATGTGTGTACAAAAGACATCAAGATAAAGTAGTAATGTTCCTAGTGCTTTATGTTGATGATATTCTACTCATTGGAAATGATGTAGGGGTAATGTCATCGGTAAAAGTTTGGTTGTCAAGCCAATTTGATATGAAGGACTTGGGTGAGGCTAACTTTATTCTTGGGATCAAGCTTTGGCGAGATCGCAAGAATAAGATGTTAGGCTTATCACAAGCTGGATATATAGATAAGGTTCTAGAACGGTTTAGCATGCAAAACTCCAAGAAAGGATTACTTCCTTTCAGACATGGAGTTCCTCTGTCTGATGACCAAAGGCCTAAGACTCAATAGGAAGAAGAAATGATGAGACAAGTTCCTTATGCTTCTGCAGTAGGAAGTCTCATGTATGCCATGCTTTGTACTAGACCCGATATCTGCTATTCAGTTGGCATGGTCAGCCGATATCAATCAAATCTAGGACCAAAACATTGGCAAGCTGTAAAGCATATTCTCAAGTATCTACGGAGAACGAAAAATTATATGCTTGTTTACCATAGTGAGGATTTGATTCCCATTGGCTATACAGATTCAGATTTTCAATCGGATCTAGATTTCAGAAAATCCACTTCAGGATGTGTTTTCACCTTGGGAGGTGGAGCCATTAGTTGGCGGAGTATTAAGCAATCTTGTATTGCAGACTCCACCATGGAGGAAAAATATGTTGCTGCTTGTGAAGCAGCAAAGGAAGCTGTATGGCTCAAGAAGTTCCTTTTTGACCTTGGTGTAATAAGAATGGAGCAAGTTCCAATCACATTGTTTTGTGACAACAGTGGAGCAGTTGCACAATCTAAAGATCCAAGGAATCATAAGAAAGGAAAGCACATTGAGAGGAAGTACCATATCATTCGAGATATTGTTGCTCGTGGAGATGTGGTGGTAGAAAAGATTGAAAGTGCAAATAATCTAGCAGATCCATTTACTAAAGCCTTGCCTCAAAGGACTTTTGAGTCGCATTTGGATAGAATGTGAGTTAGATTAGTGCACAATAGTCTTTAGGGCAAGTGGGAGATTGTTAGGATTGGTGCCCTTAAATCCTATTGTAAGATGCTATGTATGATATTAAGTGTGACATTGTGTTTGACATTATGTATGACTTAATATTATGTTTAATAAATTTGTTTTATTATTATCTGAAATAATGGTAACATGAATATTCAGACATTATCACTAAGTCCATGAGATGCATAGTATGTGATTTATGTGAAAAGTCACAGAAGATATAAATCACAAGTTCTTTGTAAACTCAGAATTATAGTTCGTAGTCAGTGATGAAATTGGACATTTCATCTGCGAAGACTATAACATATCAACCACGATGATTTGTCTTGATCATGGAAGTAGAGACTTTTGGTTGATGTGTTAATATGTTTTAAGAGTTAAGACATATTGAACTGGACCGCTGTGAGATTTATTATTTTCCTAAGACTGTCATATGAATAATAAATCTCACGACTTGTATTTGCATGAACTCTTAATCCTGAAAGAATAATGAACCTGATCATGAGATGTAGGTTGCTTTGATATATCAGGAGTGAGATCTATAGTAATGGTCAAAACCTCAGTATGTTGGGCAGCCACATTTAGTGTTGATGGAACATGTATTCTTAAGATGGAATTCATAATCTCTTAACGGAGATATAAAGTATTCCCTTGAGGTAAGTTTAATGAGTTTGTTATTCAGAGAGTTAGGCCTAACCACTTTAGTAAGACTAAAGTATATATTTATGGAATTGGATTTCATAAATATATAATGAATAACATTAAAGGATTAAACCGGGTACTCAAGGATTAAGATGTAGTAATTTACAAAGTGGCAGTTTACATTAATGACTTTGTATTACTACGAATATTTTATGAAGGGGTTGCATGTATAATAAAGTCTTGGGATATAATTTATAGATAAGGCCTAGAGTGCAACTATATTTTTATAGTGGTATTAAATATAGTTAATGGTAACTTTGGACTTGTCAAGAGTTGACAGAAAAGCCCAAGGCCCATTGGAGCTAGTGCCTTATTAGTCCCTTTTGGTCCCACTCCAAGCCACACACTTAAGCCCAATTGGAAAGGCCTAAAAGGCCAGCCCAATTAGATAATTGGTTAGATACAAAGGGAAAAACGTACAAAAATATGAGAGAGAGAAAAACATCATTGAAAAGTGGTGTGTATGAGAATGTAAGTCACTTTTTTGGTCATCCCTTTGTTACCAATTGAGAGACCGCACATCTTGGGCATTAGTGGAATTGGAGTGAAGATTAAAAGTAGTTCCAAGTGCTTTAATCTTCAGTTTTGAAATTCATCGCTTCAAGGTACACTTTCTTATTCTCTAATTCTAAAATTTACTTTGTGCATGTTATCAATATCGAATGAAGTAGATCCGTTTTAAAACTTATTTTCCGCTGCATTTATCTTTATTTCCATCAAAGGCCATCCCCTTGAAGAAGGCCACTAGAGCAGCTGTAGCAAACTTCATTCAAGGCCATATCATTACAAGGTTTGGGATCCCCAGGAGGTTGATCAGTGACAACAGAGCCCCATTCATAAATAAAGACATGAAGGGGTTGATTGAGGCTTACTACACCGTACTACCCACAAGGAAATGGCCAGGCAGAGGCCACTAATAGGGTGATATTGAAGATCCTTAAGAAAATAAAGCAAGAGTATGGAGGAAAATGGAGTGACCACTTGGCAGATGTACTTTAGGCATGCAAGATCTCTGTGAAGACAGCCACGGGATTCTTACCATTCTCCCTGGTCTACGGGACATAAGCAATCAGCCCAATAGAATTAATTGTTCCCACACCAAGAGTAGTACTTGAAGAAAGTCAGGAGGACACCGAGGACACAAACAATGAAAGGAGATTAGTAGATCTGGAAGGGGTAGAGGAAGAAAGAGAGCTTGCCAAGAGAAGAAGCCAGAGGTACCAGCAAAGAATGACTAGAGCATATGCACAAACAGTACGCCCAAGAACTTTCACTAAGGGGCAGTTGGTACTAAGGACAGCAGAGCATGTGAGAAGAAACCTATCGGGTCCCTCCAAATTTGCCCCAAAGTGGGAAGGACCCTACATCATCAGGGAAGCCCATGATAGTGGGTATTACTACCTTACAAAGGAAGATGAGACAATCTTGACAGAGCCCATAAATGGGAAGTGGCTAAAACAATACTATGCATGAGAAGGGAGAGGTCTCAGTACACTGGAATCCTTTTTGCCAAACTCTCCAACCTGCTAAGTGTTTCTTTCTTTTTATATATTATCGTTTAAGTAATTTTGATCAGGGACTCGTGGTAGAAGGACACTCTATGATCCTTACTATCTCTGTTAGATTTGCTATGTTCCTTGAATGACATTTATGTTTTAAATTCAATGAAATTTCTTCTTATTTCTCAGCTATTAAATCCTAGGTATTACAAAGTCCTAACACAGACGGAATTAGGGGAGGACACTTGGGGAAATCTTTTTGATGTATGACCCAGGATCACCCCACAGATAACTACAAACAGTTAAGTTTTAAATACATGGTCTAGGATCTCAGGCATATACTGAGGATACCTAGCCCAGTACTTGATATAAAATAAAAATAAAAATCTGCCAAGTTCATGAACTGGGACAAATAAAATATCGCCCAATGTACCCAATTTAGTACTTGCGCAACCAAGAAGAAAAGGGAGGATACCTGGGGAAATCTTTTTGATGCATGACCCAGGATCACCCTACAGATAATTACAAAACAGTTAAGTTTCAAATACATGGTCTAAGATCTCAAGCATGTACTAAGGATACCTAGCCTAGTACTTGATAAATAAATAAAACTGCCAAGTTCATGAGCTGGGACAAAAAAAATATATCGCTCAATGTACCCAGTTCAGTACTTGCACAATCAACAGGAAAAGGGGTGGGTACTTGGCTGGGACCTGCAGCAAAACTTGTGGGAGTCATGGACCAGGACTCAGTACAAAAAAAAGAGAAAGACAAAAGGAAAAGAAGATCCACATGCCATTAAAAGAGATTAGAAGCAATCTTGAAACATAAATACTTAGAAGCAATCATGAAGCACAAATACATGGAAGCAGTCTCAAAGCACAAGTGAAGATCTAAAAAAAATAAAAAAAGGCCAGAAGCAATGTCCAAACAAAGAGATAGAAAATTTATACAACCCCAAATTGTTCATACACATCCAAACCAGCTAAAAAAAAAGAAGGCTAAGAAATGAGGCCAGCCAACAAAGAGCCATCTGAGGAGAGAGCAAGGACAGCTGAAGAGGAAAGAACCCTCTGCCTTTTAATCTTCAAATCTTGCAAAGTCTTGTGAGCATGAGCTAAAGCTTTCTCAGCAGCAGCAATCTCAGCATCAATGCTCTTAGAAGCTTGCCTTTGGAATAGCACTTGGGCCATTGATTGCAGATACTCCAGCAAAAAGGATAGGTTGAACTTGGCTTCCAAGAGATCTTGAACCACTCCCCTCCATTCCAAGAGTTTTTCGTCAGACAGAGAGTCTAGCGAAGAATCTCTCAAGGAAATCAACACAACGCACAACAGCTCCATCAGAATGTTCCCCAAAAATACTCCTCCTCTGAAACCAATGGTAAAATCTCCATGACTTTTAAACAGCCCTTCTAGCAGTGGCAGACCTTCCACAGGCACAGAGAACCACAAGAAGCTGCCATAGGAGGGCCCGAAGTGGCAAAAGTGACTGGCAGGGAGGCTGTTGAACTCCAGAAGATCAAAGCGAGCTAGAAAGGTAGGGAGCCTTCAAGCAGGATCTAAAACAACCATCTTTGGAGCCTCCCTTATTGTTGCATTACCTCCTGAAGTCCCAGAGGAACCTTCAACCCTCTGAACAGAATGAGGGTCAACAACCTGAGCAGATCCTACACCCCCCTTAGGAATCACAAGTTCAGGATTTTTGACACCAGTATCAACTCCTGCAAAAAAAAAAAAAGGGAGAGAAAAGGGGGGGTGGGGGCAAACTTAGCTTCTTAAAAGGAAAAAGAGAAAGAAAAAGAATGAAAGAAGGTAGAGGAGAAACCAGTATCAACCTCTTGGGGAAAAGTTTCCTCATCTTACTCCTCTGACTTCTTGAAGGACTCTGAGAAAGAACACATGGCAAGTTCAAGAAAAGGTGAGGAAGCCTCAGCAAAATGGCTAAAAGAAGGTAGGGATACAGGGGGCTTCGCCATAATGAAAATACAAGAGAAGGGAAGAAAGAGAGAGAGAATGCAGTAAGGACAATCAACACCCACCTTTAGAATCCTCCAATTCTAAAGAAGAAGCAGCACCAAAGATAGATCTCGCAGTGGCTTGGCCTGGAAAGAGAAAGAAAAAAAAAAGAGAAAGAAAGAACTCAAAGGAGAGGAAGAAAAAAAAAAGGGGATGCAAAAGAAATAAAATTAAAATGCTATTATAAAAAAAAAAAAAAAAGGCTCACTTGTTTGCCCAGATGGTGATGCGCCTCCCAAAGTCTTTGTACTTAACCCAGTTTGAGGTAACACAGTCTTGATAGGACTGGGAATTTGTTCAAATTGAGGACTTGGGGACACGGGAAGCTTAGGAGCCTCAGGATCCTGAGCAGCCTGGATATCCTGCATTGGTTGCCTAGTCTCCTCAGCTATGCCACCACTGGGAGCCTCCTCTTTCGTATTCCGAGATGCAGCTACAGCCATCTCTTCCTCCAAAGTCTCACCAACCACGGGGGGAGGAACCTCCACCTAAAGAAGGAAAAGAAGGGGACCAATATAAACAAAAAAAGGGGCATGAGCAACAGGGCAGCACGGATACACAACACTTGTGAAATGAATAAGAGCAAGCAGCAGAAGACACAGATAAGGGAAAACCATACCACATCTTCACCAGAAGATTGGCTTCTACCCTTCCTGGGATTTGACTTACGTTTGGATTGCAGGAAAGACAATCACTTATTAGTCAAAGAAAAAAAGAAACAACAAAACTGCGACCTAAAAGAGAAAAGAAGGAAAGAGGCCTTGCCCTTCTCTCTCTCTCAACAGGGTCTCCATGTCTCTGTTGTTTACTATGGGTGCGTCCAGAGGGTCCCAAGGAACCATGACCTGAAGGACTCACAGGAACCTGGGAACAAGAAGACTCTACCTAAGTCTTCACCCGACTCCTTATGGCCAGAGGTTGCTCAACTTCCTTTTCCTCAGTAAGTATCAACTATTTCTGGGATTTCCCAGTCTTTTTCTTCTTTGTCTTAGGGCCAACGCCCTCTACACTCTCTTCAGTCGTGACCTCCTTCAATATTTCCTGCTTAATTGTTTTTCCTCTACTCATGCCAATGGGAGTACCAATACTTATAGCCTATACTGCCCCCTTCTTAATTGGTACCCCAGCAGAAGCACCAATAATAAGGTCACACCCCAACCAGTTCTCTGGGAAATCCTGCGCATAAGTCACCCAACCTTCCCTAGAAGCGTGCCATTCTGCGAAACCAATTTTGCTACTTACAGCAAGAGAAACAACACCAGCAGTAGGTAGAGACAAATGCTTGTTGGGTGTTGGAGTAGAAGAAATGCCAGGGTTGGGGACTCTCCCAATCGTGTCAGAACCAGCCTAATCAACAAAGGACTTTTGCACCATTCTCCAATAGCCAGCATAACCACTGGAGGCAAAAACTCCTCTCTGGAAGTTAGGCACTACAAACTGAGGACTCCTTCATGACCAATAAGAGAAGGCCTGAAGTCTCATGAAGGGATCTAAGGAAGGAAGAGAGGGAACTATGTCATTGAATACTGGGGGAATGTCCTGATCAAAGCCAAACTGCCGAAGTACTCGATGCGCCGAGTAATGGGCGTACCGTGGTCCATTCGAGGAAAGCACAGGAAGCCAAGAAGGACTAATACAAGCCAAGTAGGCTAAGCTACCTTCATCACCGCGATGTAAATCAAAAGTATTCCCTATAAAAGTCAAAAAAGGAGATAACACAGAATCACGAACAAAACCGGGGCCAAACTCCCGGGGAGAGCGCCAATGCAAATGACCTACTTGATCAAATAATTCAACCAAGTTAAGGCTCCCACCTTTCAAACTCAGCCAACGGAAAATAATAGGGTGGCTATCAGTTGAGCTGCCACAAAGCCCTTTAACCACATCAGGGGATCCCTAAAACTTATCTTTTACAAACTTTAAATTCCTACATCTTGCTAAAGTAACCGAAGAACGATCCCACATAAACACCCGAGGGAAGAATAAGCTAGGAGTATACCAGGGGTCTCGCAAAGGAAAAGCAGGGTGCCCAACAATAGACTCATCTTGCGTAGAACTAAAGGAACCCTCACCTTCAAAGGGACTAGGAGTACGCTCCTTTCTTTTTCGAGAAGAGGAAGAACCATTGAAGCAATGGGTATCTTGAAAGAAGAAAGCAGGTAGCAGCGAGACTAATCGAAAGAAAAGAAAAAGAGGCTAGGAACAGAAGATTCAGGCAGACAAGGAAAAAGGTAATGTGAAAAGGCTAGAATGAAGAAATAAGAGCAGATAGAGAAGACAATATGTGGAAAGATGCGTTAGTTGCCAGGAATTAAATTTAAAGAGGGAGAAGTTATTAGCAGTTATTAATGGGAGTTATGGGAAACGTAAAAGTAGGTAGTGGAAGTTCCTTTTTTCGAAAACTCAAACTGCCGCGTCCTATGTAAAAAGGAGGAGTTACAAAAAAAAAAAAAAAAAGCAAAGGGTCCAGGATATTGAAGACCAAAAATTGAAGATCAAAATCCTCGAAGAAAGATCAAAGCGGAAGAAGTCCTGCAGAAACTCATGCATAGGCTGCAGGCAACCCATGAGCTCGGGGGGCTAAATGTTGAGGTTCAAATTGGTCACAAACTAAGGCCCAAAGAAATAAAACGTTGGGCTCACTTCACAAAATAAATAAATAAATAAATAAACTAAGAGAAAAAATGAGGGTTGGGCTTACACAATAAAGGAAAGAGAAAAGAAAGAAAAAAAGGGCAAAAGGCCCAAAAGATTGGGATGCAAAGACCCATGAAAGAACAAAGTTCAAAAGACATAAAGTAAAGAAAAAGGGCCAAACCGGCCAGGACCAATAAGCAAAAGGAATCCAGTAAAAAGAACTGGGTCGGGATCCCAGAAGTCACCAGAATTTGGGAATCCCTAGACACGCGAAGCAAGATTGAAGCAAATTCAAAGAGGGATAAAAGACAAAGATAATGCGGGTCTCATGCTCCAGACATGCAGTGGAGTTAGGAGGTACGAAGCAAAACGCAGGAGCCGTGATTCCGACCATTTGGAGAAAGTGACAAGGAAGAGTACACTGAAAAAAGCTAGAGCGCTGAGAAGAAAAAGCCAAATAGCTTCAGACTAGCCAACGGAGAAGTTTGGGAATAGAAAACTAGCTAAGGGACTTTCATTTGGTCGCACCAAAAGCAAGAAACTATGAGAGAAAAAGGAAATGACATAACCCTAAGCAACATGGCACGACACGAACTCTAAGGGGTAAAAGGGAGAAATCGCTAGTACCCCGGAGCTCGAACTGTGCTATAAAAGGAGGAGGGGGTCCATGCTACGAAGGATTCAGATTTGGAGATAGAGATTCATTTTTGATTAGATCATTAAGGCATTCATAGTCATTTTCTAAAAGTCTCATAAAATTATAGAAAGAGCTCTGTAAAATTAAGAGAAAACAAAGGAACCGTTCCCGGTATCCCAGAGACAGCCACTATAGTACATGCTCGGATTCAACAAATTCAAACTTTGCAAGCCTTTGAAGCTTGAATAGCTATCAAAGTCTGTAACTTTTGAACTTAGTTGAACCTTGTATCACGTCTTAGTGAGCACTGTAATCATAACTAAGGGAAATTAATAAAATGCACCTCACTAATTCGAGGATCCCTAACCTGTTCTTGCATTGTATTTCACTTGTTGTGCATTCCTTTGCTGTCAAAATGTCATTCAATATAGATATTTTTGCTTATTAATTATTTGTATTGTAGGAAGCTTGTTTTTGTGCACCACTCGATTCTTAAACAGCCCTTTTAGCTGTGGTGAATCGAGCCCAGTCCACCAAGAATATTTATTTGGCCCAGGATCCTTGGGCCATGGTGCTGAGAAAAAAAGGCACTCTCACAGCTTGATAGGGGGGAATCTGCCTATTAAGAGAAAAGGACAAAGGGTGAGGCAACCAAAAGGGGTTCTGAAAGGTCTCTCTAGTAGCCTTTGAAAAAGAGATTAAAAGTCAGCCCCCAGGACCCCCCAAAAAAGGAAGGTCAGCTGGGGACTTTTGGGAGGGAAACTTCAAATGAAGAATGTAGTGAGAAAATGAGGAAAGGACTAACAACCAATGTTGCTGACACAACATTGGTTCTAGTACCTAGGACAGCAAATGGAGGGAATTAATGGCACACCAAAAACCCTAAGAAGGTATTATAAAAGAGGAATCAAGCCCTCAGTAAAAGGCATTCAGCAACAATTAATTAGGGAAAAAGGAAGCATTAGAGAGTGTTGAGATCCAAAATATCACAAGTATTGTGTTGAGGCCCAAAACATCATAAATATTGAAATCTAAAATCCAAAAAGGCCCCTAAAGAAGGGCAAGGCTCAATTCGCCAATCAAGGCCCACTTAATATGAGTAAGAGGAGGCTCAAACAGGTGAATAGGCAAGCTTTAAGCCTTAGAAAAAAAGAGAAAAGAAAAGGGAAGCTTAGCCCAGCCTTTGTGAGGAAAAATTCCTGTGGAGCCCAAAAAGGGATTAGACTAGGATACCTCGGGACTCCCAGAAACCTAGGATCCTCAGAAAATGTAGAAATGGATTAACTAGGATAGGGACAGCTCATGGACACAAGGAACAAAGATAGGCATGTCCCATTAGTCACCTATGGTTCATAAAAAGGCTGATGACTTAGGAATCAGCACTTCATGAAAAGGTACCTGGTACCTCGAGGAACATAGGAAGGTGGACCATGAAGGTGTTGGTAAAACATGGTTTTTATTGTAAAGTTGAATTTAATCAACCATCTTGTTGGCTTTATTCCGTGCCAAATTTGCTTGTAATTTAGCAATTAATAACTCTATATTTAGGTGGGAATCATGTAAGGGTAGTGAGTGAGAGAGTGTGAAGAAATGCTCGAGATTGTGCAAGAATGCAGAGACTCATAGCTGGGACTCGTAGGTGACTCGCAACTGGCAAGCCTTCAAATGCAGCACATAAGTGAAGCATGCAAGAAGATGAACAGTCGCGCTAGCTGGAGCACTACAGGACAAAAAGTCTGGCCTGGCCGTTCTGTTATCTCGTGGCTTGAACTCACGACTCAGTCAAGTTGCGAGGCCAAGCCGCCAGACCACCCTATTTGGGAAAAACTGACTCTTCGCATTTGTTTCTCACCCAAGTATAAATACCCCTTAAACCCACGAAATGTAGAGAGCTTCCAGAGAGAATTTTGAGAGAGAAACCCTAGAGAAAAAAAAGATTGATTCATTCACAATCTTCACATAGAGACTCTTCAAATTCCTTTACTTTCACCCTCTCCATTGTTACATCCTTGAGAGGATCTTACCTAAATCATTTTCTCACCATACCCATATCTGTGAGAAGGCTTTTTGGTGCTTTGGGAAGCAGTTAGGAAGGGACCAATGACTATTGGTTAATGCTATGGGCTATAGCGGAATCCGGTAAGCTAGAAAAGACAAAGGTTCGGTGTAATCTCGTTGGAGCAAGAAGCTTGGAGGACTTAGGTACTTGGGTAGATTAGGCTTGGAGGGTCTATTGCTGTTCATGTATCCCAACTACATTTTCTAGTGGATTATTGACCGCTTAGAGTGCGGCGGAGAGGTTTTACGCCGATGGCTTCGGTTTCCTCTTTAATAACACATCATTGTGTTGTTCTTATGTTTGCATCTCTCTTCCCTTAATCTTTGCCATTTAATTTCTACTGTGAATATGATTTTAATTGGTTTAGATTTTTTTTTCAATTCTGGTATAAGCTTATAATCATTTTCCGCTCATACATTGTTTGATATATAGCTTGAATTATTTTGTTTGTTTAGGGGTCTAAACGTTTATAGTGTTTTCAATGCTATTTGAACATTCAATTGGTATCAGAACAAGTGCACTCTTTGTGGTTTAAACACCTTAGTGCGATCCTTGACCCTGTATTGAAATGGACCGGTCTCAATCTTTAAATGTTCCACCATTTTTTGATGGTAACAACTATGCTTTTTGGAAAGTCCAAATGAGGGTATTCTTGTGCTCTATTGATGATAATGTTTGGGATGCTGTAGAAGTAGGTTTGACTAGGCCAAAGGCTGCTAAATCCATTTGGGATAAGGCAGCTCTTGCGATGGCTAACGCTAACAGTAAAGCCTTGAATGCTATTTTCTGTGGTGTTTCTCCAGAGGAATTTCACAGGATTTCCCACATCACGATTGCTAAGAAAGCATGGGAGATACTGGAGACCACATATGAAGGAACAAAGGAAGTAAAGGACACTAAGCTGCAGATGTTGACCACTCGATTTGAGGAGCTCAAAATGATTGAGGATGAGTCTTTTGACTCTTTCTATAGCAAGTTCAACGAAGTGGTCGTCAGCAAGTTCAACTTGGGGGAGAAAACGGAGGACTCTAAAGTTGTGAGGAAAATCCTTCGTTCGTTGCCAAAGAGCTTTTGTGCCAAGGTGACGGTGATTGAAGAGAGCAAGGACCTTGATGATATCAAAGTTCAAGAACTGATCGGCTCACTTCAGGCATATGAATTGTCATTGCCCACACAAAAGAAGAGCAAATCTCTTGCGCTCAAAACAATTGATGAAGGGGTAATAACTCATGACTCATTAAATGAGGGTGTTGATGATAAAGATGTGGCGTACCTTGTAAAAAATTTCAGAAGATTCTTGAAACTCAAGAATAGTGGCAAAATTTGGTGATAAAGGGAAATTCCAAAGCTTAGGAAGGGAGAGAAAGGAATTCGAAAAGAAAGATGGAAAGGAATCCCAATCTACACAAGGAATCACTTGCTTTGAGTGCAATGGGCATGGACACTTCAAGAAAGAATGTCCTAATTACTTGAAATCGAAGGGCAAGGCATATGCCATAACTCTTAACGACTCCGATTCATCTAATTCTGATTCTGAGGAAAGCTGTGATGGAGAAGGAAATTACTCTGCTTTTATGACTATTGCTCATGTTAAGTCTTCGGAGGACTTGAATTTGCTTGTACAAGAGCTCGGGGAGAATAGTGATGAAGAATCAATGGGAGTTGTTGAAGAATCAGAAGCTAAAGAAGATGAGAGCACAGCTGGTCTTCGAGAGAACTACAACTCACTCCTTGAGAAGTCGGGAGAATACATAAGGGTTGCCAAGGCGGCTGCAAAGAAGATGAAGAGAGCAGAGGAGGACTATCGAAGTCTCCTAGTGCGACATAAGGAGGCCAAGTGTGAGATAGAAAGGTTGAATGGAGAGTTGTTAGAGGCTTACACAAAAGTGAGATTTCTTGAGCAAGAGGTAGTGGCAAGCAAATGCCAAGATAGAGAGGGTTTCCACTAAGAAGCTAGATGATGTTATTTCATCTCAAAAACATGCCTCAGACAAGTCCGGATTGGGATATACTGGAGGGAGTAGTTCATCGGCCAATGTCACCAAAGAAGTGAAGTTTGTGAAGGCCAAAGAGCCGGTTGTAGAAGAGTCTATTCCTGATAAAGTTAAGGCTGAAAAGAAGAAGAATGTAGTTGATCAACGGGTGTTAAATACATTCCGTAATCAATCAGAAGCCAAATGTGAAGCTAGAGAAAGATCACTTCCAAGATCACAACGGGGTCCTAGAACAAATCATTTTTGTCACCATTGCGGATTGCAAGGACATACCACTTTTGTTTGTTTTATTATTATATAAAATAATGGTAACATGAATATTTGGATATTATCATTTAGTCCATGAGATGCATAGTATGTTATGTGATTTAGTCATAGAAGATATAAATCACAAGTTCTTTGTAAACTCAGAATTTTAGTTCGTAGTTGGTGATGAAATTTTTGTGAAACACAAGAGCTTGTTTAGACCCCTAATTAAAACTTATGGCCAGATTGCTTTTACTCTAACTTATCTAAGTGCGGAACATGAGTAAATCATGCGTAAGAAACTAATAACTACTCTAGTGCATAAACATGAAAAACAAACAATAAAAGTAAAGAACAAGAGTAAGGGAAGAGAGATGCAAACACAAGATAACACCACGATGTGGAATCGAAGAGGAAACTGAAGATCTCGGCAAAAAACCTCTCCGCCACCCTTCAAGCAGTAAATCGATCCACTAGAGAATAAAGTTGGAGTACACGAATAACAAGAGACCCTCCAAGCCTAATTTACCTAATGTACTTAAGCCCTTAAAGATCTAGCTACCAACTAACTTCGCCAAGCCTTGTCTTCTCTAGCTCTCCAGATCTTGCAATATGCCCGATTGCATCCGCCAAGCCTCACCGGCTTCTTTTGGCAAATCTCTAATGCTTTCCAGCTCCAAAACACTCTCTACACTTTGAAAAGGTGTGGGTTGTGTTTGGATACAAATCTTCTCTCAAGGTTTGTCAATGGGAGAGGGAAGGAGAAGAGGCTAGAATGATTTCTCACTAAGAATGAGTAGCTCTCTCTCTAAAAGATGGGTGTGTGTTGTAGAGAACCTATCTAGGGCTTTTCTCTCTAAATGGCCTCCTCACGATTTCTTTGGGTAATAAGGGTATATATAGTATGGGTGAAGGGTAAGAAAGTTACACTTAAAAATCCTCCAGGCAGAATGTTTCGCGAGTACCTTGCGGGAAGGCCTTACCTGCGAGACACTCGCGAAACTGACAGCCTGGCACGACTCTTCAGCTTCCAGTCATGTGCTTCTCATATGGCTACTTCATGGGTTAGCTTCTCGCGAGCTTCTCACGAAATCCACTTGATCTTCAATTAAGTTTGAGTCTTCACCAACTTAATACTAAATTCAATACAATAAAATCCCACAAAAATACAAGGAAACAAATTTATGCAATTACAACACTTTTTGTCATGGAATAAGCCAACATTAATGTTATGAGAAAAATCATAACTTAACAATCTTCCCCTTTGGCTATTCTGTGACTAAATACCCTAAAACAGACTCTAGACTTAAACGTGAGTTTGGGAACAATGGAAAAACTCACTCACACGTAAATCTAGAAGCTATGATGAACTTGGAACATATATACATCTAACCTGAAGACACTTGCACAAAATGCATTAGACCTTCAAGGTAAATCAAGTGATAAAAGGACAAGTATAATGTAACAAGTAAAATGTGATCAAGTAAACATGACGTGAAACATATGAGCAACTTGATCAAACACAAAATAGTCATATGGAAATCACTACAATGATCATATAGCAAAGCAAATGACCATCTGAACATTCAACCAATAGAGCACAACAGCATAAGGGCGTATGCATGTCCAATACAAAAAATACGATGTGATGAGAGCAACAAAGCATAGATACTAAAAATAACTCAAGGCACCATAAAACAACGAGAAAACAAGCATAAGATAAAACAAGACAAAACAAGGTTTTCTCATAAAAGAATGTATTCTCCCCTTTGGTATATGCATCTCCCTTATGGTTTTCTCCTCCTACGAATGTGCACGAGGTAGAATTTCTCCCCCTAAGAATGTGCACATGAGTCATATAGAAATGACGAAACACACTGGTATACTCTCCAGTGCACTCTCCCCCTTTTTGTCACGAATAGACAAATGAATCAAGAGGAAGGAGGGAAAGAAATGAAGATATGAACAAGGGTAAAGATGATGCATGAGGGGTGCAAGATGAATGGGAAAATGAAGCTCAAATGAAAGACAAAAACAACAACAAAATGCTACAAAGCATAAGGTAAACATGACACGCTAAGGATGATGGAACATGATATAGATCTAGGCATGACATAGACACAAGAATATGTTATATGTGCTAAAAGGTCTAAAAAGACTTAACTAGTATGAGTAAATGTAAAACATGTCAAGTGTTAAAGTGTGTGCAGCAAGGTGCATCTAGTGTGCAAGTGAGATGCATGGCCAATGCATGAGCAAGCACTCACAGGACAAAGTGTGTAAAACACACAACCAATAATCAAAACATGATAAACATGCATAATTGTGGTAATTCCCAAAAATTGGTACTCATCGGAATCCAAAACAATGAGAAAATGTCATTTGGGCATTTTATCAAACACATAGAGTGCACACACTACACATGTATGTTAAACAATGCATGAACATATGAAAATCTTGCCTAAATACATGTTATTTTTTCCACAAGGGGCCAAAATTCAAAGCAAATTATCATTTCAAACAAAACCCAATAAAAAAGATTGACAAAAATTAAGTTTTTCAACTCCCATTTGAGAAAATCCCAACTATGAACATAAAACCCCCAAAAACATAATCTAAGGATCAAAATCAATGAAAAGAGTTAAAGATTACCTTAGAAATGTTTATGAATGTAAAACACTTGAACTTAGTTGGATTTTGATGTTGAAGAATTAAAATAGGGGTTTGGGAGAAGATGGGAGAAATTTAAAACATATGTCCCACAAAATGCCCTTTAAAAAGCTGATCTAGTAATTTTTGTGAGAAGCTGGAAATTTTCACGGGTAAGCTCCTCAAAAGCTTCTCGTGAAATCCACTTGATCTTCAATTAAGCTTGATTCTTCACCAACTTAATACTAAACCAAATACAATAAAATCCCACAAAAATACAAGGAAACAAATTTATGCAATTACAACACTTTTTGTCATAGAAGAAGCCAACACTAATGTTATGAGAAAAATCATAACTTAACACATATCAACTAAGATGATTTGTCTTGATCATGGAAGTAGAGACTTCTAGTTGGTATGTTGATATGTTTTAAGAGTTAAGACATATTGAACTGGACTGCAATGAGATATATTATTCTCCTAATAACTATCAAAAGAATAATAAATCTCACGACTTCTATTTACATGAAGTCTTAATCTTGAGAGAATAATGGACATGATCATGAAGTGTAGGTTGCTTTGATGTATCAGAAGTGAGATATAAAGTCACGATCAAAACCTCAGTATGTTGGCTAACCACATTTAGTGTTGATGGAATATATATTTTCAAGATGGAATTCATAATCTCTTAACGGAGATATAAAATATTCCCTTGAGATAAGTTTAATGGGTTTGGTTATTCAAAGTGTTAGGTCTAACCAATTTAGTAAGGAATTACTAAAATATATATTTATGAAATCAAATTTCATAAATATATGATGAATAACTTAAATGATCAAACTGGGTAATAAAGGATTGAGATGAAGTAATCTTCAAAATAGCAGTCTACAGTCATGACTTTGTATTACCACGAATATTTTATGAAGGGGTTGCATGTAAAATAAAGTCTTACGATATAATTTATTAATAAAGCCTAGAGTGCAATTATATTTATATAGTGGTATTAAATATAATTAATGATAACTGTTAGGTTTTAAAGATTTAGGAATTTATATATTTAGAACTCTAATGTGTAATATTGGCAAACCATGATCAAAACAATATGTTTAGTCATGTTTAGGCTTGCTCAAAGTTGATTAATTATTGTAAAGTTGGAATCGAGAGGCTGTAGATGCATTGGTGCATTTCGGCCTGGCTCGATCGATCGAAGGATAGACTCGATAGATCGAAAGTTAGCCAGATTGCGTTTTCTACAGAATTTCCAACTCAGCCCTAACTCATTAAACGTTTAGGGTTTTATGTTTTTGCCCTAGGTATATAAGGCAAAACCCTAGCCACGTTTTCAAAGTTGCTCATGTTGTATTGTTGCTCATACATTGCTGTTTTGTGTAAATCTCTTGTGAGATCTAGAGGAGCTTTCCTTTACACAAAGCTTAGGGTTTTCAAGGTAGAGATTACTTCAATATCTTGATGGTCAACTCGGTTGCTGCCATTGATATTTAAAGAATAACAAGCGTGGGTGCTTGTAGCTAATTGGAGAATCCAAGAAAGAAAGAAGGAGTCCGTGAATTCGGAACTTGCACATGGTTGTGTCAGTAAGTTCTATTGGTAGGTAGCATTAGGAAGTCGAGTGGGGAGCTTGTAAGTCCTTTTGTATGAACTTCGATCCTTTCAGCATAGTAGATTCAGGTTTACCTTGAGGATAGTTAGGTTAAATCCTCCGCAGGTTTTTACCGTGTGGTTTCCTGGCTGATCATATCATTGTGTCTTTTATATTTCCACTGCTTTATATTTTTGATATGATTGTATACTTGTGATAACCTAGAATTGCATAAATTGACTAAGTTAATCACTTGGCTAATTAACTAGGTTAATCTGGTTGTTTTAAGGGGTCTAAATTCGTTCAAGTGGTATCAGAGCAGGTAGCTCTTCTTGTCTGAGATTTTTTGATCTCTGAGCTGATCCTTGACCCCTGTTGTCATGGAACACGGTCACTCTCTTGTTGTTCCTCCTCACTTCGATGGGAATAACTATGCTTATTGGAAAGTAAGGATGAAAGCATTCCTGAAATCCATTGATGAGAGAGTTTGGAATTCCATTGAATATGGACGGAAGAAGCCCACTACTTCTGTGAGTGAGTGGCAAACTTCTCAAAAAGAAGCAGCTGGATTCAATAGCAAAGCTATGAATGCCATCTTTAATGCTATTTCAATAGAGGAATTTAAGAGAATCTTTAATATTAAGGTTGCTCATAATGCTTGGAAAATCCTCCAAACTGTGCATGAAGGCACAAAGGCAGTTAAGATAAACAAACTGCAGCAATTAACTTCTAGGTTTGAGAGCATTAGGATGTTTGATGATGAATCCTTTGATGAATTTTATGCCAAACTGAATGACATTGTTAATTTTGCTTTTAATTTGGGTTAAATCTACGATCAACCTAAAATTGTTAGGAAGATTCTTAGATCTTTAACTGAAAACTTTAGACCCAAAGTGACTGCCATTACTGAAAGCAAGGATGTGGACTCCATCCCAATTGATGAGCTTATAGGATCTTTTTAGTCTAATGAGTCTGACCTACCCAAAGCAAACAAATCCAAATCAATGGCTCTTAAGTCTATTGATGATGTTGAGGTTGGTGGATTTGATGATGAGCTCTCTGCTACAGAGATAGCTTACCTTGCCAAGAATTTTAGAAACTTTCTGAGAAACACTAATAGAAGGGCAAGAAATAAAAACACTGTTGAACCTAGAAACTTTAAGAAGAATGATCTCATTAAGGTTAATAACTTTGAAAAACCTAGTGAAAAAGTAGGTCAATCTTCAAACAATTCTTTGGGTGCTCAGTGTTTTGGTTGTCAAGGGTATGGTTATGTTAAATCTAAATGTCCTACATTCTTGAGGACTAAAGGTAAAGCTATGACTGTAACCCTTAGTGATAATGAGGTTTCTGATGATGAGTCTGGATGTGACGAGGATGGAAACTTCATTGCTTTCACTACTACAGCTGTAGTCAATGAAAGCGTGTCTGTTGAGGAGAACCTTTCTGATGGGGAACTCTGAGGATGTAGATCTTCAAGAGGCCTATAATAAACTTTGCAAAGTTGCTGCAAAGGATGCTATGAATGTTGAACTTGGCCTGAAGAAAATTGATTCTCTTGAGCTTTAAAAGAAGAATTTGCTTGTTAAACTTTTTGATGCTAATGATCTTTTGAACCATGTGAAATCTGAGGACATGCTTTTGCTTGATAAAATTAAAACTTTGGAACATGATTTATCTATTGCTAGATCTGCTAGTTCTAAACTTGATCACATGCTAAATGTTCAAAAGTATCCTTCTGATAAATCTGGGTTAGGTTATGTTGAAAACATCTCTGTGTTTGCTCCTAATTCCACAAACTTTGTTCCTTCATCCTCTTTTGAACCTACTGTGAGTGAGGTTGTGAGTGAAACTATCAAACCACCTGTGAGTGAGGTTGTCAAACTTGTAGAAGTTTCACCTCTTAGGAAGATTAGGGTTGATCTGAGAGAGACTAAACCTAAGGATTCTACCCTTTCCAAGGACAAGATGCATGGTAAACCTGCTTGGGTTTGTCATTATTGTGGAAAGTCTGGACACATTCATCTTAACTGTTACAAGCTTCAAGCTGCTAAGAGAGCAAACAAACCAAAAGTGTCTGTGCCTCAAGCACAAGATCCTATGACACTTATTGGTGAATTGGTAAAGGCGTTGAACCTTTATTCCAATCCTGGAGTTGGAAATCACTCGAATGTGAATAAGAACTCCAATGCTCGTGGTGCATCTAAAAGGTTTTGGATGCAAAAGTCTTGACCTAATTGAGTCTTTCTGACATGGTCCTTGTACTTCATTGCTCATTCCTTTGTGACCATTGTTCTTTAGTTTCTGTGTTTTTTTTTTTTTTTTTTTTTTTTTTTTTTTTTTTTTTTTTTTTGTTTCTAGGATTTTCATTGCATAACATTCATGCATTTCATTCTAGGATTTATTTGTTTTCTCTTTTAAAATTTTTTTTAAAAAAAATGGAGAAAAGCAAATTGTGTTTAGCACTATTTTTTCTTGGTCTTTGAGAAAAAGGTTGGTCAATTTATTTACACATAACATGTCTTATGTACCTTGTTTAGCTTTGATGAGCTTATTTATTGCACTTGACTAGTTGAAACTTTGTAGTGCATGTTGTGTGGGAAAGATGTTTATGGTGTTTTTTACTTTGTCTTAATCTTGATGTCACATGTTATTTAACTGTCGGACTTGATCCTTTTGAGAAAGGAATAAATAACCATCTCACCACTGTTCACTAGCCAATCATGAACACCTTAGTGCATATCATAAGATTTTGTGCTCGAGAAAGTGTAGCACATGCACAAAAAGAACATAAGGTGTAGCCTCTGTTAATTGCTTAATGCTTAAAATTAGCGTGTACTATTAAGCTTGATGCCATTTCACATAATTAAAACTGGTGTGTACTATTAGGGTTGATGCCAAATTACATCTAATAATGGGGCAAAATTCAAGAAACTTACATGATTGCAAGCTTATGTTCTAGGAGATGTGGGAGTTATATGATGTAACTCTTTAGGTGATAGTCTCTTTTGATTTCTATGTGATGGATTTTGTAGACTTTGTGATTTATTGCTATTCACATATCACCTCACATGTATCTCAAGTTTTTGCTAGTTGCACACACTACACAAGTTACTCTTTGTTAAACATTGTACATGTTATTGTGTGTGTTTTTGGTTTGACCAACCAAGTTGGAAAATACCTTGAGTATTATGCAAAACATTTTTTTTGCGTGAGAATATAAAGTGAAGAATGGCTGAAATTTCTTTGGAGAAACTGGGATTAAAACTTGGGTTTTTATAAATGCATTCCATTTCATACTCATGCATTTTGTTTCAATAATTTTAATGTTTTGAGGAGTTGTTTTCAAAATATGGTTTGTGATTTTCAAAACTGTGATTTTTCTCAAAAATTTTATGAGCCTCTGCCTGTTTCGATCGATCCATTCTGTTTTTTGATCGATCGAAAATGTGCTTCAATTTATTTAAAAATCTCAGATTGATTCGATCGATCGAATGTGATTTTCGATCAATCGAATGTCGCAAATTAGGTTTTTAAAACACTGTTCTTTGACTAATTCAAAACACTTTTTCAAAAAAAATTTCAAACTTGCTTTCTCTCTTCGACTCGGCAAGGCAAAAGGTCAAATTTTTTGTCGTTTTCCTCGGAATTTTTTGCAAGGTTTCTCTTTCCTCAAGCCGGTAAGACTGTTTTACCGTTCCTTTTGTGTTTATTTTCAATTTTCATGCATTTTTCCTGCATTCTATTTTGGGATTTTCGAACCTAAGGAAATTGGGGTTTTTGTTGATTCAAGCTCTATTTTATGCAATTGATCAATGGGTTTTTGTGGGGACTTGATATTATCATGATCTATGTTGGTTATTTTGATCAATTTGAGGTTTTTGTGAAAATTAAAATTTCTAGGGCTTGTATTGATCCGAATTGGGGATTTTGTTCAATTAGGTTTAATTGATGAAATTGGCTTGTTGTTTTGTTGAAATTGGTTATTCTAATCTATTTTCAACATTGTGTGATGATCAATTCATCAATTTGTTTCAAACTTATCAAGTGGTTTTTCAAATTTTTTAGGGTTTTTGTTAGAAACTCTATGTTCAAGCCAATTTTGTGTAATTGAATTTAATTTGAACTGTGTTTACTGCATTAGTTCATGCATCACAACATTGTTATTGTTCATGCATCATATATATTTTTGTGCTAACTTGCAGTCTACCCTTGGTTTTGTTTTTATTTTGTTCTTTTGGTTTTCTCTTGTGTCTTTGTCCTTTCCTTAGCACTATGCCTAGGAAGACTAGAGCTCATAGGACTGTTTCCTCATCTTCTCCATCCTTTCCTTCTTTTGACCGTGAGAAGTTTCCGAGTGAGAAAAACCAAGAGATTTTTGAGAAGCTGAACCTTAGGAGAAAGATTTGGGCTGAGCGTTCTATTCTACTAGATGAACTTGATCCTGCCGTTAGGGCAAACTTTGAGCGTCGGGGCTGGTTACCCTTGGTGGATATTTTTGATCCTCCTCCACCTTCTTCCTTGATTAGAGAGTTCTTTTCGAACATCTCTATCCGCGTCTATGATTCCAACACTTTGGTAAAGAGTTGGATACGAGGTGTAGAGTACTCCATTACTCCCAAGGTAGTGGTTGATGCTCTAGGGGTACCTTATGACGAGTCTCCCGAGTTAAGTGATGTCTTGTCTTACATCACTGGGTCATCTATCCAGTGGGGTTCTGATCCTAGAATCACCTCTGTTGAGCTTTCTGGGTTGCACTATCTCTTCTTTAGGATAGCTTGTCATTCTATCTGGCCTATTTCTCATGTTCACACCATTCCTCTCGAGCGGTGTGTATTTTTGTACGCTTTTGTTACTGATGCTCCTATAAGTTTTCCTCGTCTGTTTCTTCGTTCTTTGAACGACATTTATAGGAGTTCATCTTCTTCTCATGCCCTTGTTCATCCTATTTTCATTCATAGGATTTTACTTTATCCTGATCTTAGTGGTTTCCCTTCCTTTGAGCCTGTTCATGTGATTGCTCCCATAGGTGCGTCTTTCCTTAGACAAAGGGCCGCTCATCTTAAAGCTGGCTCTAAACACCTTAGGTCTGAGCCTTTTAGTAGCGCACCTCCTCTTTCTTCTTCTACAGGTCCTGCTGGTGAGGATGTTCCTGATCCTGTTGGTGATGCTGCTGCTGTTGTTCCTCCACCTCCTTCGGACGACTTTGATGTACGTCGTACCTTGGAGACTGTCATGACCGTTTAGGCGGCTCATGGTCAGATTTTGGTGGACTGGCTTGATGAGATTCGTGCTCTGCGAGTCGACTTCGCGCATCTTCATTCACCCTCACCACCTCCTTTTGATGATGGCTTGTGATTGCACTTTGACATTCCGTCACAAAAAAGGGGAGTAGAGTTTTGACTTGTAGAGGGGTTTTTGTAGTTAGAGGGAGTATTTTTTTTTTGTTTTGAGGAGCTAGTGAAGTTTGTAGATTGTATCTAGGTGCTTCACTATGTATATCATTTTTGGGGATATTCATGTTAGGGGGAGTAACATTGTTTTTGATATACATGATATATACTTGATCCTTGTTTCTTTGTGATTCACTGCTTATTAATTTATATTTATGAGTTGTTCATTGATATATGTCTTTATTCTGTGTTGTGTGAATCTTACAAGAATGTTATACCTGTTGTTTTACTCTTTTCTGTCACACATACGTTTATGCGTTTGTTGAGTATTTTAGGAATATACAGGTTGATTCAATTGAGCTGCTGTCTACACTTGCAACTGATGGATAGTAGTTAGGATTGAATTTGAGTTTATAAGCATTACTTTTGTAAAGGGCTTTTTACTTGTAAACTTTGAGCTTTTAATTTGTGTTTTGTCACGGATTGCCAAAGGGGGAGTTTGTTAGGTTCTAAAGATTTAGGAATTTATGTATTTAGAACTCTAATGTGTAATTTTGGCAAACCATGATCAAAACAATATGTTTAGTCTTGTTTAGGCTTGCTCAAAGTTGATTAATTATTGTAAAGTTGGAATCGAGAGGCTGCAGATGCATTGGTGCATTTCGGCCTGGCTCGATCGATCGATCGAAAGTCGGCCAGATTGCATTTTCTGCAGAAATTCCAACTCAGCCCTAACTCATTAAACGTTTAGGGTTTTATGTTTTTGCCCTAGGTATATAAGGAAAAGCCCTAGCCACGTTTTCAAAGTTGCTCTTGTTGTATTGTTGCTCATACATTACTGTTTTGTGTAAATTTCTTGTGAGATCTAGAGGAGCTTTCCTTTACACAAAGCTTAGGGTTTTCAAGGTAAAGATTACTTCAATATCTTGATGGTCAACTCGGTTGCTGCCATTGGAGCTTAAAGAATAACAAGCGTGGGTGCTTGTAGCTGATTGGAGAATCCAAGAAAGAAATAAGGAGTCCGTGGATTCGGAGTTTGCATATGGTCGTGTCAGTAAGTTCTACTGGTAGGTAGCATTAGGAAGTCGAGCGGGGAGCTTGTAAGTCATTTTGTATGAACTTTGATTCTTTCAGCACAATGGATTTAGGTTTACCTTGAGGATAGCTAGGTTAAATCCTCCCCAGGTTTTTACCATGTGGTTTCTTGGGTGATCATATCATTGTGTCTTTTATATTTCCGCTGCTTTATATTTCTGATATGATTGTATGCTTGTGATAACCTAGAATTGCATAAATTGACTAAGTTAATCACTTGGCTAATTAACTAGGTTAATCTGGTTGTTTTATGGGGTTTAAATCCATTCAATAACTTTGGACTTGTCAAGAGTTGACAGAAAAGTCCAAGGCCTATTAGAGCTAGAGTCTTATTTGTTCCATTTTGGTCCCACTCCAAGCCACATACTAAAGCCCAATTGGAATGGCCTAAAAGGCTAGCCCAATTAGATAATTAGTTATAAGGAGAGAAACATATAGAATTTTGTAAGAGTATGAAATGGTTTGTATGTGAGTGTAGGACACTTTCTTATTCTCCCTTGAACATACACATATAAAATGATTGAGAGACCACACTTCTTAGGCACAAGTGGAATTGGAGTGAAGATTAAAAATGTTCCCAAGTACTTCTAATATTTGATTTTGAATTTCACCGCACCAAGGTACACTATCTTGCTCTTATATTCTGAAACTTACATAGTACATGTTATCAATTACGAATGAAGTAGATCTGTTAATTTTCCACTGCGTATGTTTTGTATGCGATACAAACATGAATTTTTCCAACAAAACTTTCCTCTTTGATCAAGCATGGCCTAGTTGCACTTCTTCACGACTAGATCGGCTTCTTCGAAGACCCTGGGTCTAACTTTCTTGTTGAATGCTCGCTCGACGCAGCGTTGGTACAACTGTCCATGGCACATTGCGGTCATGCACTTTTCATCTATCATGTTTAATTGTTCCTATTGGGAACGGGCGCATTCAGCATCTGACAGTTTTGTCTGAGACAAAATCCTGAAAGACAAGATCTCTACCTTTGCGGTGAGGACAACCTCCACACCATATACTAATGAATACGAGGTCGCACTCGTGGAAGTACTCATGCTAATCCTTGTATGTGTCTATCATCTTCACCAAGATTTTCTTTATGTTCTTGTTAGCGGCTTCCACTGCATCATTCATCTGAGGGCGATAGGGAACCAAATTCCTGTGCTCGATCTTAAACTATTGTCAAAGTTTCTGGATCATTTTCCCATTTAGGTTTGCCTCATTATCTGTAATGAGCTCTCCTAGCATGTCGTAGCGCCAAATAATGTTATGTTTCAGGAACCGGGCTACCACTGCCTGAGTGACACTTTTGTACGAAGTGGCTTCCATCCATTTTGTGAAATAATCGACGGCCACTAAGATGTACTCATGACCGTTTGAAGCTTTCAGAATCACAGGTCTGATGACATCCATACCCTTGGCTGAGAAGGGCCATGGTGCTGCTAAAGAGTGCAAAGGCTGAGGAGGAGTGTTCTTCTTGTCTTGATAGGCTTGGCAATGGTGGCACGTCCTCACATGTTTAATGCGATCACTTCCATTGTGAGCCAATAGTAACCGGCTCTTATAATCTTGTGGGCCAACAGGGGTCCACTGGCATGAGCTCCGAGTAAGCCTTCATGCATTTCTTCCATCAGATAATTAACCTATGGAGCATCTATGCATCCACTCTGGAAAAATTGGCAGGCCATGCACCAGATAAACTTCTTTTCATTGCCCGTTGCTTTGGACGAGTATTCATTATTCTTGATATAAGCCTTGATATCATGGTACCATGGCTTTCTGTCGGCTTCGACTTCGACACTCATGCATTCTTCGATGTTTATGCAATAGGCTGGAACGCCACGGACTTCTATGTGTAATTGTCGCATGTCATCTCCTTCTGATAATTTGGCCACGCTAGCTAGAGTAGCCAAGGCATTTGCAAACTGGTTGTGTGGTCGAGGCAAATAGGCAAATGTGATGTCTCAGAATTTCAGAATCAAGCAGTTGATACATTTCTGATACGGCATGAACTTTGTGTCTTGGGCTTGCCATTTTCCTTTGGTTTGGGAGATGATCAATAGGGAATCTCCAAAGACGCTCAAATCATAAGTATCGAACTCTAGGAACACTTGCAGGCTGAATATGCACGCTTCATATTTTGTGACATTATTGGTGCAATCTAAATTCAGCTTAACTAAAACAGGTTGCAGGCCCTTGGGGGAAACTAAGACTACTCTCACTCCATTTCTGGTTGAATTGGCGGCTCCATCGAAATAAAGCTTCCAACGCCACAATTCCACATTATCTAGTTCTAGCTCTTGTGCCATGACGTCCTCATCAGGCAAGAGGGATTCTGAAAGCTTTGGATCATTCAGTGGCTAGTCTGCTAGGTAATCGCCTATGGCCTGGCCTTTAATGGCCTTTCTTGCCACAAACACAATGTCAAACTAGAAAATCTTCCCTGTAATAGCTAGCTTGTCAAAGATGTACTTAATAGGATCCATGCGGGAGTAGAGCATATACTATTGCAACTTGCATGATGCCCACGCTAGGGCGCAACACATCTTTTCAATCGCGATGTAGTTGATATAACAACTGGTGAACTTCTTGCTTAAATATTAAATCATCTTTTCTTTCTGGTCAGGCTCAACCAATTGGCCTAACATGCTACCTATAGAGGTGGATCAACAGATATCCTGGCATTGGGCGAACCAAAACAGGAGGGTTAAACAAATACTGCTTGATCCTGTCAAAAGGCCGCTTGGCACTCATCTTTCCATTCTATCTTTGTGTCTTTCTTCAAAAGCTTGAACAGTGGATCACATGTGGCGGTCAACTACGCTATAAAGCGAGCTATGTAATTGACTTTGCCTAAGCAGTTGCGAATCTGTTTCTCAGTTTGTAGTGTTAGCATGTCTCGGATAACTTGGACTTTTGCTGGGTCCACTTCGATTCCTCTTTGGTCGACTATGAAACCAAGCTATTTCCCTAAACTAGCTCCAAACATGCACTTGTTAAGGTTTAGTCTCAACCTGTACTTGATAAGGCACTTGAATAGCTTTCTCAAATGTACCAAATGATTCTCAGCAGTGCTGGATTTGGCAATCATGTCGTCCACGTAGACTTCAATCTCTTTATGCATCATATCATGGAACAAGGTTACTATGGCTCGTTGATAAGTAGCACTAGCATTCTTTAAGCAGAATGGCATGACATCATATGCATAGGTTCCCAGTGGTGAATGTTGTCTTGGCTTTGTCTTCTTTGGCCATTTTGATCTGATTATAGCCTAAGAATCCATCCATGAAGGAGAAGAACATGTTGGTAGAGGTATTATCGATCAGGGTATCGATACATGGAAATGGAAAGTTATCCTTAGGGCTGGCCCAGTTCAAATCCTTGTAGTCGACGCACATGCTTACTTTCCCATCTTTCTTAGGCATGAGAACAATGTTGGCGACCCAATCTGAGTAGGCTATCACAGTAATGAAACCGGATTTCAATTGCTTTTCTACTTCTTCTTTGATCTTCAAAATGATTTGAGATTTCATCCTTCGAAAGGCTTGCCACATTAGAGGGCATTCAAGTTTAACTAGAATTCTATGCACAACAATCTCAGTATCCAACCCTGGGATGTCTTGGTAGGACCAAGCAAAGATCTTTCTTGTAAGGTTGAATTTATTCAACCATGTGTTTGCTTTTTTCCATGCCAAATTTGCTTGTAATTCAGCAATTAGATACCCTATATTTAGGTGGGAATCAGGTAAGGGTTATGTGTGAGAAAGTGTGAAGAATTCAAGTGTGTATGCATTCAAAGAGCTTCTCACGACTGGAACTCGCAAGTGATGCCACATGTGTGAAGCATGCAAGAACGATAGTTTGGCAGCACTACAGGGTAAAAAGGACTTGCCAAAATGTCACGACAGCTAGAGCACTACAGGATAAAAAGGACAATCTGGCCAGCCAGTTATTTCGAGACTGAATCTCTCAACTCATCCTAGTCGTGAGTTAGTCTCTAGAACATCCTGTTTTGCAGAAAAATGACTTTTCACATTCCTCACATACCCTACTATAAATACCTTTATACCCATGAAATGTAGAGAGCTTCTAGAGAGAATTTTGAGAGAGAAACCCTAGAGAACAACAAGATTGATTCATTCACAATCTTATACTTTTGATTCTCAAATTCCTCTACTCTCACCCTCTCCATTGACATACACTTGAGAGGTTCTTTAGCCAAATTCTTATCTCACCATACCCATATCAGTGAGGAGGTTATTTGGTGCTTAGGAAGCAGTTCAGAGAGGACCAATTCATTTGGTTGATGCAATGGGCTTATTGCAGGATCCGGAAAGCTAAGAAAGACACGGTTAGGCTTAACCTTGTTGGAGCAAGAAGCTTTCTCTGGCTTATGTGCATTGGGTAGATTAGGCTTGTAGGGTCTATTGCTATCATGTATCCTGACTTTATTCTCTAGTGGATCATTTTATCGCTTGAAAGGTAGTGGAGAGATTTTTCTCCGAGTTCTTTAGTTTCCTCTTTGATAACATGGGCCGGTGTTATCTTTTGTGTTTACATCTCTCTAACCCTTACTCTTGCCTTTTAATTGCTGCTGTGTTGTGATTTATTATGGTTTAAAATAGTTTGTTTATTTGTGCATTGCTTATACTTATCATTTTGCACGGTTATTGTTTAACTATAAGCTTGTGTTGGTTAATTTGAAATTAGGGGTCTAAATATTCACTAGTATTTTATACACCAAGTAAACTTTCATTTCTGAATTCCTTGAGTAGCGCTATAAGCTCATGTTTCAAGTCCTTAGGAAAGATTACCCCAATCTTGATGGGTTTTTCATTCTCGCCATCGTCAGCAAGGTTAACCACTTCTGTCTCTTCTATGTTAGGCTTGGACCCTTTGCTCTCTCTGTTTAGAGCTTCCAAAATATCACAAGGTAAACTCGAAATTTCCTCTAATGCTTCAATATCATACTCCAACTCTGTTGTCTTATTCACGTCATCAATATCCTTGTTATGGCAACAAGACGATGTACCTGCTTGGGAATTAGAATAGATCCTATAGAACAGAACATATACAAAGAAACATAAGATAATTTGCACACACCTATTCATAGGAAAGCAAATAAAGAGATAAATGCAAGGATTTCCTGAATAGTACACTGGATAATTTTCATTAATAGATTATAGACAAGGAGATAACAAAGTTCATGCCTGATAATGATAAAGAGGGAAACACTCTTTTCTTTTTCTTTTTTTGGAAAATAAATTGGGAAAATGCAAACAAGGAATGCAAGAAATAGGAAATAAACATGCAAAACAAACTAGATATGCTATTCCAACTCTTTCGGGCAATTGGAGGACCCAAACACATGATGATGGAATTCTCCTTACTCAGCAGGTGAAACCACATAGTAGGGCTCGATGGTTCAATGGCCTACTGTCTCGCCTAGCACACAAGGCCTAATAATATAAGTCTAATTCCTCCTCGCATGAGTCCTGTGCCATTTCTGATCTGATGACCTCGGCCGGAGCCGAAAAAGTGACCCTGATGTGAGGAATAGACATCCCTTGGCCGATGCACTTCCTTTAGAAGCCTAGAAAAGTTCTTCATTGTAGGGGTCGTAGCCTAGACCAAATCCTCATTTGTTGTCCAGGAGTTCAATCAAATCAGCCTTCCTGTGTCTTATAGCACCAAGGCCTTGGCCTAATTAATAGCCAAATTTGAGCATCTCCTTGGTAGCCATTAAAGTAGCGAAGGGCCATACTGACTCGAGTTCCAAAGCTCTAGAGATCATGGAGACTAGCTCGAAACTGTGAAAAGTTGCCTCCAGAAAGGCATTAGCACAAATGTAGGGGATAGAAGTCTCCTTGAAGATAGTCAGGGGTTCTTTAACCATAATAATGATCAACAGATCCTCGGATGGGAACTTAAGACTCCAATGAAGGGTAGAAGCAACTGCTCCTACGATGTGTAGCCAGGGCCTCCCTAGGAGCATATTATATGGGGAATCCACTTTGATGACATAGAAGTTGACCATGAAAATCATGGGGCCAATTCCAATTGCTAATTCAATCTCACCTTGCACCTCCTGGAGAGTGCCATCGAAGGCTCTAGTGATCAATGGTGGTAGGGCGGATAAGAGAGGTATCCACATTCAAACGCTCTATAGTAGACATCGGGAAAACATTCAGGGCTGATGCATTGTCAATTAGTACTCTAGAGACGATCATATCTTCACACTTTACCATAATTTGCATGGGCCAAGTATGCTCTCTACCTTCTGGTCTTAGCTCATCATCTATAAAGGAAATTTGGTTGGTGGTCAACACCGTAGAGACCATACCCTTAAAGGAAGATTCTATGATACCTACACGAACACATGTCTCTTTCAAGACTTTCAAGAGAGCCTTGCGGTGGACATCAGAGGATAGCAATAGCGCCAAGATGGTAATTTGAGCTGGCGACTTGTTTAGCTGCTGAATCACACTGTATTCTAAGTTTTTGATAATTTTCAAGAATTCCTCGGCTTCTTTGGTTTTAACCCTATTCCTGATGGGTTTGGTTGTACCCTTGCCAATCTCTTTCCTTCTTTTTTCTAGCTCCACGGGAGTATAGCAGCGGCCACTCATAGTAAGCCCAGATAGACCTGAAGGGAATTGGAGCAAACCTCCTCTTTTCCAGTTCGAGTGGAGATCAAGGACATATCGTATTTCCAAGAGACACAATGGTTATCCTCATAAGGGAACAGCTTCGGCATGAGAATGATAACACCCTCCTGATTTTGCAAATTGGGCACTATGGAGAACATCTTCAGATTAATGACCACCGGACTTGGCAGAATAGCTTCAAGGGCCTTTGAAACGGATACTTTAGAGTTTTTTTAGATAGGCTTCGATAGAATAAGAGGATCGAAACCTAGAATAGTGGGAACAATAGTGGTTCCTTCTTGAACTGATGATGATGCTGGCCCTGCAACTGCGGGCAATGTAAGAACTAGAAAAGGGAATCCCTCGATGGCTGGTGGGGTTTGCCCTTTTCTTGAATCTAATAACTCTGAATCCGTTGGTGATTCTATGATCTCCTTAATGATTATTGAAGAATAAGGCGCTGAAGTAACCTTATCGAGGCATTGTTGTAGATATTCATCCCAATCTTTCCTCGACCTAACCGATATAGCCTTTTAGCCGACTCTTGATGGGGTAGATAGAGGACATTGGTTGGCTGCCATACAATCACTTCTGCGCACAATTTCCCTTTCAATCCAGATAATACCGCGGTCAGCTAGACTTTAAACTTGTGCCTGAAGCACTTTACAATCAAACAAGGCATGCTTGTCTCCACTGTCGCAAAATGAGCAGATTAACCAATCAAATCTTGGGATTCCCATACCCTTAAGATCAAGGTGGCTTTCTTAAACCAAGGCTCAGAGCATGGCCTTCCATGGGAATGATGGTAAAGAGAAATTTGGGACCCTTTCTTCCACTGTAATGATGGCGTTCACATTCTCTTCCTGATAGGGAGGTAAAGGATTGGTGATGATATTCGGAGTAGTTGCATTATCAAACTGTATCAACTTGTTGTCTATGAGATCTTGGACATGATCCCTCAAATGGTTACATTCTTCCATAGTATGCCTTTTGGCCCCAAAATGGTGTTCACACTTCTTGGATGGATTAAAACCAGGTGATGAAGGGCCTTCTCTGGGCCTGGAAAACATTGAGGTCACTAACTTCCTTTCCAGTAGGTAAGCGTAGAGATCTGCCATAGGCATGGGTAACGGAGTGTGCTTTCCGTTTTCCCTCCTCAGAGGACAAGGTGGGTCTGGCCTTCCTCTCTAATTAAAGGTTTGGTTAGGTGCTTGAGTAGACTAAACCTATTGCTGATAAGGTCTAGCAGTTGTGGTTGCATAAGCAGAAGTAATATCCCTAGGCCTTTCTAATGTATTGTCAATCATATGAACATCAGCTTCCTTAGTCTTGTGACTGGTCATTTTCTTGACTTGTTGCTCAACCATGGAACTCAAAGACTCGCGATCCATGATTTTCTTACTTCTAATACCCTCGTCAATACGCTCCCTAATGGGGATGAGGCTAGCAAAATAAGTGACTTGGGTGCTGATCATCTTATAATAGTATAGAGGCTTGAGGTTGTCAATGAACCATTTGATCATCTCATTTTCCATCATGGGGGCTTGCACTTATGCAGCTAGCTCACGCCACCTCTGGGCATATTCTCGGAAAGGCTCCCGACTCTTCTTTTCTATTCTCATAAGGACCGTGCAGTCAGGAGCTATCTCAGTGTTGAACCCGTAATATTCTAGGAAAGAGTTGGCCATTTCCCTCTAGCTAGAGATCTTTTCCAAACTTAGGTGACAGGACCAATTAGTGTATGCATGAGTGCCCTTGTAGGGTTGTAAACCCTTAGGGATAGGGTATAATCTAGCATGTATAAGCAACAGGGTTGCTTTTCCTAGGGATTTAATCATGGATGTTATGGGCAGGATAGAAAGAACCTAGAGTGAAGCACAATTTCTCTGGCATAAGCAAAAAGGGCGCACTTGTTACAAGACACTTTCCCCTAACCTCTAGTCCTTTAATCACTACAAAAAAGATTGCTATTTGCGATGAAACTTTTTCGACAATTACAAAAAGCCATCGTAAAAACTAGCTTTTTCGACGGCAAGTCTCTTCCATCAACAATGACTCGTCAAATATCAACACATTTGTGACGGCAAAATGAGTCTGTCGAAAATGCCTATTATTTTTGTCAAAAATGTGACGGCAAAATGAAAGAAAGACTAGCTTATTTATTTATTTTTACTTATTCCATTATTGGTAGGATCTACTATACAAAAGAAAAGAGGTTGGGGAAAGGCTAAGGGTGTTTATTGAGATCATAACCGCAAGTGTGAGATACATGACAGAAGGTATTTTTTCCTTATTTTTTGGTTACTTTAATTAGTTATTTTTTAGTACTTACATTTCATTTATATGTAATATTTTACATGCTTTGTGTTTCTTTCATTTTATTAGATTCATAGAAAAGAAAATACCCCAAGAGATTACTATTAAGTTCCACCAAAACATTACTGGGCCATGGACAACTTTTTCAGAATACCCTAAAGAACAACTGAATATGCTTTATGAGTTATACAAAGAAGCACAATTTGAGACAGATGACTTAGTTCTTGAGAGGGAGGTATTTGATGAGCATGTCAAACGATGCTACCCTGATTGGATGTGGCACCTTAGAGAACAATGTGTAAAAAATAAAATTCCCCAAGATGAATGGTACAAGCATCCCCATGATGATGTAATTGGAAAGAGATGTGCAACAAATGGAATAATCGCAAGTGGCAGGTGATTATAAAATGAACTTTATTAATAGTTTTTTTTAATATATATTTTTCTTAAATCTTTCTTAGAAGCAAATGTTTAATAATTAACTCATTTAGTGTATTTTTTTCATGTAACCAGGAAAAGAGTGATAGAAACAAAAGAAATCACAAAGAAAATCAAGCTATCATTGTGACTACAGGTTCTGCACCAATGGCTAAACATAGAAAAGAATTGGTATGATAAAATTGCCACGTTAAATTTCTATAACATTAGTTCGTATATTGAATTGATTTATCTTATGATTTTCCTTTTAAAATGTTCATAGGAGGAGAAGAATGGATTCGAACCAAGTCCAATCGAATGTTTCAGGTCGATGCATATGAAAAAGGATGGTGTTACTTTTGCCAGTGAAAAAGCACAAAAATTATATGTATATAATAATTATTATTATTTTTAAATGTCTTTTTGAATTTAAAGTTTGTATATATCTAATAACGGAATAAATGTTGTTTTAGGAAAAAATGGATGCAAGGAAATCAGAGGTTGCATCTCAGGGTGAGATTGTTAATGATAGTCAAATATTCTTTGAAGTGACTGGACCTCCTACTCGTGGTCATGTGCTTGGCATGGGTGCCAGTGTCAAGGCTAGAGATGTATATGGCCCAAGTTCATCTAGCCAGTGTAGTAAGCGATGTCAAGTGGATCGCTTAAAAGAAAATGAGGATTTTGAGCTTCTTTTTAAAGAAGCAGAGGATAAAAGTTCTGCTAAGAAAATGGAATTGCAGGGAGAAATCAATCAATTGAAAGAGGAAATGCCTCGTATGATAGCAAATGCTTTGAAAAAGATGGGCTTTAATTCTATGCAAGAACCTACTACACAGGTACATTTATATATTTTCAGTATAATCAACATTAATATTTTTTGCTATTTTATTGAGGTTGTTGAAATAAGTTGTAAAGTTGCTTATTATAGATTTCAATTATTTGGATCGCTAAATTTAGATTAAAAAAATGTTATTTAAATTAGTATATCTTTACCTATCCATGCAAAGTACATCATTTGTAGTGTTTGTTATGAAAATGTTATTAATGTGATTATTGGCGGCAAATTTATTCTTTGAAGTTCTCATTCACAAGAGAACTACAAGGTTCTTGTTAGTAAGGATCCTGTATTCTTTGATGTTGATAATACCATTGTTATTCATTGTGGGGATTGGTGTTGATGTTGTTAAATTAATACGTTTCAATATCTTTATTATGTATTGTAAATATAATTTGCATAGTAATAATTTTTTTGTATACTTATTTAGTTTAATCAAAATATTACAGACCAATGCTGGAGAAGAAAATCAAAATATGGATGAAAACACAGAAGATGACTCTGAGGAGGAAGATGACTCTGAGGAGGAAGATGACTCTGATGGCTTTCAGAAGGAGAATACTGACTCAGATGATGATTGATCTTCCAATATTTATGTTTTCAAGTTTGGTGAAGGATATTATAGCTTTCATGTAGACGTTTTAATTAATATTTTTTATTCTATTTTATAGACATTTTAATATTTTTTTTATTGCATTATGCACTTTCTAGATTTGGACAATTATGGATTTGTGCTTGTTATTTGAATTGAAAAACTTTTGGGAGATTTATGTTTCCTCGCAATTAAAATATTAGAAATGATCTCTCTTTTATTATTGACAAAGTTATTTTGTTGCGAATAATGTATTACTGACGTGGTGAATAGGTTTCAATAATGGTCAAAATTCATTGAAAAAGGTAAATGGTCACATTGATGATGTATTGTTGACAAAAAACCAATTATTTTACGATGGCTTTTAGTCGTTGAAAAAATATGATGGGATAGCAAAAATCACATCTATGGTTCGTCCAAAGATGTCGTCCATGATCAACTGTTAGCCAAACAGCCAGTCCATCCCTGATTCGTCCAGATAGGTCGTCCTGCAGTATTAATCAATTGAATAGACTTCAAAGAATCAGATGAGAAGGGTCGTCCTTGTGCAAAGCGGATGGACGATCGCACAAGTTATACAAAAAGTCATCCATAGGCATTGCACATGGACGACCACACAACACTTATCAAATTCTGGAGCGGTTAATCGACTCGTATTCATCGCCGCCAATTCTTCCCAAGTATGTAACTTCCAGCAACGGTTATGATTTCTATAACCGTTGAGGAAGTTATGTACGGATTCCAAAAATCTGGGGGAAGTTATTAAGCCAATAACCGCCCCAAAGTGCCTTATATAAGGACCGGTCTAAACCATGCAAAGGTATGAAAAAACTTTGAGATTTTACTCCCACAAAGTTGGAACTCTATTTGAGAGAAGATACTAACTTTGCCATCGGAGGGTATTTGGCCGGTCCACCCCGGTCACCCTTTGATTGTTTTCTCTCTTTACAGGCCTCCGCTAACGCCGTAGTCCACCGAAGCCGAAGTGTTCAACCAACTGATTCCTCCATTATCAGTTGGCGCCGTCTGTGGGAAGCGTAAATTGTTTTACGATTTGGCTTTCTAGAAAAAATGGTTGAATGGTTCAGACTAGGTCGAGGGCTACAAGCCCAGGACATCAGGGAAGTAGAGACGCTTCAAGCAACCCCATCGCGATCGCCAATCAGTGCCTGTCATGCAGTCGTCTTCCATCCAACACATGCAATCCATGGCAGCCGCTATGGCGGAGTTAACTCGCCAGAATCAAGAGTTGACTAGGGAGATGGAGAGGCAACATCGTGAAGGACAAGCTGAGAGACAATCCCAGAGTCAAGAAGACAGAGGGGGAAATGTTGAGCCTGAGACTCAATCAAGAGGCACCACTTCGTGAAGGGTGCCACATTTGGAGAAGGAAATGGATCAGATGAGGAAGGTTATGGACGAGATGAAGGAGAACATGAAAAGGGCAAATCCCGTTGAGGATTTGGTTCACCGAATAGATTCCCCTTTCACAGCTTCCATCAATGGGCATCCCTTGCCGCCGAAGTTCAAAATGCCTTCCCTGGATTCATATGATGGAGCGCGTGATCCTTTTGATCATATTGCTACTTTCAAGACCACAATGCATCTCCAAGGGGTTCCAAACGAGATTATGTTCAGAACCTTCCCTACCACCCTTAAGGGACCAGCGCGAGTATGGTTCAGCAAAACACCCCCGAATTCTGTAAGTTCTTTCGAGGAGTTAAGCAAATTATTTGTCAATAATTTCATTGGGGGACAGAGGCACAAGCGTTCCTCGTCCAGCCTGTTAACCATAGAGCAAGGAGAGAATGAAAGCCTGCGTTCCTTCATTACACGCTTCAACAGGGAAGCCCTGACAGTAGACGAGGTGGACGACAAGCTACTGTTGGCAGCCTTCCACAATGGGGTTAACTCGGACTTGTTCATTCACAAGCTGTATGAAAAAGGGCCTTAGTCCATGGCTGAACTCGTCCATTCAGCCCAAAACTTCATGAATGCGGAAGACCCAATCATAGCTAAAAAGAGAAAGAGAGCTAAGAGAATGGAAATCAACCCCACGCGTCATTCTGAACAAGGGCCTCATCCAAAGAAGGGACGAATGGAAGATAAAAAGAATCGAGACAGAGATAGCAGGAAGGCAGGCCCTTCAGTAAGGAATCAGAATTACACACCTTTAAATGCCCCACTCGATCAGGTGCTCATGCAAATTAAGGATGATCCTTCCTTAAAGTGGCCAGAGAAGATGAAAGGAGATCCGAACAAGCGCAATAAGAATAAATATTGTCGCTTCCATAGAGATCATGGGCATGACACGGACGACTGCTACGACTTGAAGCAGTAGATCGAAAATCTCATCAGACAAGGAAAGTTGAGGCATTTCGTTTGAAGGGATCATAAAGATGAAAAATTAAAAGCAAAAATGGAAGAGCCATCACGGCCCCCACTAGGAGAAATAAGGGTTATCATTGGTGGGACGTCGACAGGACAATCTTCCAAGGCAAAGAAGACGTATCTCAAAGCGGTGCAGAACGTCCAACTCTCTGGATGACCCCTAAGGACGAAGGAAACAGACAAGCCAACCATCTCTTTTACGGACGAAGAAGCTGAGAGAATCCATCATCCACACGACAATGCAATCGTCATTACCCTACTCATAGCAAATTACAGAACCAGGAGGGTGTTGGTGGATAATGGAAGCTCAGCAGATATATTGTATTATCCTGCCTTCCAGCAGATGAGGCTTGGACGAGACCAGCTTCGTCCAGCAAGTTCGCCATTGATATGATTTAGAGGAATGAAAGTGCAGCCCGTAGGTACCATTACCTTGCCTGTAGTAGTAGGGTCATACCCACAGTAGATAACTAAGGAAGTGAATTTCCTTGTGGTGGATTGTTCATCCTCATACAATGCTATCATTGGAAGACCAACCTTGAACAGTTGGAAGGCAGTAACATCTACCTACCATCTATCAACCAAATTCCCTACGGAGTGTGGGATTGGACAAGCACAAGAAGATCAGTTGGCAGCCAGAGAGTGTTATCTAGCCATGTTAGCTGTGGACGAGCAAATGCAGACTATGAGTATAGAAGAAAGAAGAATTGTTGCAGAACCGACTGAAGTATTGGAAGATGTTTTATTACGAGAAAACGATACTGAGAAATTTACTAGAATTGGAACAAGTATGAAGGAGAAGGCAAAAGAAGACCTCATCCAGTTTCTAAAGAAGAATGCCAATGTTTTTGCATGGAGTCATGACGACATGCCTGGCATTGATCCAAGTGTAATCACTCATCAACTGAACGTATCCCCCTCTTCAAAGCCTATTCGTCAAAAGAAAAGGGTGTTTGCCCCTAAACGAGAGAAGGCTATCAATGAAGAGGTTCAGAAACTAACCACGGCACAGTTTATCCAGGAAGTCTATTACCCAGATTGGTTGGCAAATGTAGTGATGGTGAAGAAGGCAAATGGCAAGTGGAGGATGTGCGTCGACTTCACTGACTTGAACAAGGCTTGCCCTAAGGATAGTTATCCTTTGCCACGTATTGATCAACTGGTTGATTCTACAGCTGGCCATCAACTGTTGAGCTTCATGGACGCCTTCTCAGGATATAATCAGATAAAGATGGATGAGGCAGACCAAGAAAAGACATCTTTTATTACCAGTCAAGGTTTATTTTGTTACAAGGTGATGCCCTTCAGTCTAAAGAATGCAGGGGCAACTTATCAAAGGTTGGTGAACCACATGTTTCGTCCACAAATAGGATGGAATGTGGAGGTGTACGTGGATGACATGCTTGTGAAGAGCTTAGACGAAGGAAGCGACTTAGACGATCTTCAGGAAACCTTTGAAACACTTAGGCGATACAAGATGAAGCTGAACCCAAGTAAATGTGCATTCGAAGTATCGTCAGGAAAGTTTCTAGGATTCATGGTTTCAGAGAGAGGAATTGAGGTAAATCCAGACAAGATCCAAGCCATATTGAACATGGAACCACCGAAGAACATCAAGGAAGTCTAATCTCTAACTGGACGAGTTGCAGCTCTGAACAGGTTTGTCTCAAAAGCCACTGACAAGTGTTTACCCTTTTTCAAAGTTCTCAGGAAGGCATTTGAATGGACGGACGAGTGTCAAAGGGCCTTTTAGGACCTAAAGCATTATCTTACCATGGCCCCATTGCTAAGTCTGTTCGTGCTAGGAGAAGAACCATATTTATACTTAGCAGTGTCCCCACATGCCGTGAGTTCAGCGTTGATCAAGGAGGAAGAAAAGGTGCAGAAGCCTGTGTATTACACTAGCCGGGCACTGAGAGGGGCAGAAGGAAGGTACCCATTGATAGAGAAGTTAGCCTTCGCACTAATAACAGCTTCTAGAAAGTTAAGACACTACTTCCAAGGTCCTGTCATCAATGTCATGACGGATCATCCACTCAAGAAGGCAATGAATAAACTTGAAGCTGCAGGACGACTAATTCAATGGGCAGTTGAGCTCGGTGAGTTTGATATTCGGTCCAACCGAGGAATGCAATAAAAGCTCAAGCCCTGGCAGATTTCATTGCAGAGTTCACTCCAAGTTATGAGGACTGGGATGACAAAGAAGACAATAACAAATGGGTCGTCCATGTAGATGGATCATCTACACTGTATGCAGGAGGTATAGGAGTGGTTTTGCAATCACCAGAAGGAGATAAATTGAATCACAAGGTTCGCTTGCAGTATCAAACAACTAACAATGAAGTAGAGTATGAAGCCCTTCTTAAAGGGTTGGAGTTAGCTAAATCTATGGAGGCAGACTCAATACTTGTCTTGGGAGATTCTCAGTTGGTCATAGGTCAAGTAAATGGGATGTGTGAAGCTAAGGAAGACAGAATGAAGAAATATTTGAAGAAAGTGGTACGCCTTGTGAAGAAATTCAAAAAAGTTAATTTTGTTCAAATCCCGAGGGAAGAGAACATAGAAGCAGATACTCTAGCGAAGGAAGCCTCCTCTAATGAAGCAATGAAGTTTGATGAAATACAATACATGCCAAGCATAAACCTCCCAGAGATATTGCAGATAGAAGGTGCAGAGAATTGGATGACCCCAATAATATCATAACCCAGGGACGGAAGGCTTCCAGAGGGGAAGGACGAAGCCAGGAAGCTTAGAGTTAAGTCAGCTAGATACGTCTTTATGGATGAAGTGTTGTATAAAAGAGGTTTTTCACAGCCATACCTGAGGTGTTTAGCTCCAGACGAGGCGAATTACATGCTGAGAGAAGTTTATGAAAGAGCATGTGGAAACCACTCAGGAGCTAGATCAGTCGTCCACAAGGTCGTCCGTGTAGGGTACTACTAGCCAACCGTCCAAGCTGATGCTAAGGCATATGTTAAGGTATGTGACCAATGTCAACGTTTCAGTAATATTCCTAGACAGCTTTCAGAATACCTCACCCCAATGATGGCCCCTTGGCCTTTTACACAGTGGGGTTTGTATATTTTGGGCCCATTTCCAACTAGAACGAGACAGATGAAGTTCTTGGTGGTGGGAATAGATTATTTCACTAAATGGGTGGAAGCTGAACCTTTAGTGAAAATTACATAACAAAATGTCAAAAATTTCGTTTGGAAGAGCATTGTATGCATATTTGGAGTACCAAGAGTACTAGTATCTGACAATGGACAACAGTTTGACAACACCCCCATTAGAGAATTCTGTGAAAAGCTTGGAATCAAGAATCATTATTCCTCACCCTCCCACCCACAGGCTAACGGACAAGCAGAAATAGCAAACCGATCCTTGTTGAAAATCATCAAGACTCGGCTTGAAGGGGCAAAGGGAGTATGGCCGGATGAATTACCAGGTGTTTTGTGGGCTTACAGAACAACAGCAAGGACTCCCACAGGAGAGACTCCTTTCAAACTGGCTTATGGGAGCGAAGCAGTCATACCTGCAGAACTGCATTTGGCCAGCCATAGGGTGATGAAGTATCAAGATAAGGAAAACAACGAACAACTTCATCTTAACCTCGATCTCATAGACGAGGTAAGAATGGACGCGGAGCAAAGAACAGCAAGGTACAAAAATCTCATGGCAAAGCAGCACGATGTTATGGTGAAACCCAGGCACTTCAGCATTGGGGATCTCGTCCTTAAAAGGGTTTCTTTGGCCACCAAAAACCTGGCCCATGGGAAGCTGGGACCAAACTGGGAAGGACCTTACAGAGTTATCAACTCCAAGAGACAAGGATCCTACTATTTGGAAGCCCTAGATGGACGAAAGTTAGAGCACCCGTGGAATGTTGAACACCTAAAGAGATACTATCAATGAAGGGTTATCATGGACGAGCCCTGACATGGACGAGAGTCTTGGACGTTTGAAGTAATACTTAATATTATTTTCCAATATTTGATTATTACTATTGTGTTTTAAGTGTATAAATATTTTATGCTGCTCAAGGACAAAGTTATGTTGTATTATGTATTTTTAATTCCCTAAAAGCACAAGGTCTTAAGCATGTGCCATGATTGTGGACGAATGATTACATAGTATGGATTTCCAAATATATATATATATGATGTGTTTTAAGTATATGTATTATTGTATGGGAATCCTCCATTTTCTATGATCCAAGATGATCCACGGAAGGCGAAAGGCCAAAGACGAGAAAATCCTTAGACGCAAGGAAGTATCGTCTAAAAGCTTTCCTTTAGATAAGGATAAAGCAAGAAAAATAAACAAGGTAAGTCCGTCTAAGCTCAAGACGAGACAAACCTAAAGTATAATCGTCTAAACCATGGACGAACAATGTGCGTGTAAAAACACCACAGGGCCATAGACAAATCTAACCAACTTAACAATCCAGCCCATGGACAAGCATTTGTTGGGAAAATTTAATTAAGAACGAGTAAATAATCGTCCTAAAATTTAAGCAATGAATAAATCTGGCAAAAAGACGTCATTCATGGACGAACTTTGCTTGAAAGTGAACATCTCATGATGTTATATAGGAAGGGATTCGTCCATATGTTCAAGACGAGATAAAACCTCCATAAAAGAGGAAATCCCACAACCACAAAAATGGTATGGACGATATGAATGAAAGCTTAAGGAATATTAAATCACAATGAACAATGAAAAGTGAAAGTTCGAAAACGTGTTGAAAAACACAAGAGCTGTTTAGACCCCCGATTAAAATTACGGCTCGATAGATTTTACACAACTTTAATATAAAGTGCAGAATAGTGTAAAAGCGAGCGGATGAACAATATAGCTACTCTAATCCATAAACTAAACAACACAGCAGTGTAATGGAATATAAAAGAGTAGGGAAGAGAGATGCAAACACAGAAAACACCAAGACGTGTTTTCGAAGAGGAAACCGAAGAACTCGGCGAAAAACCTCTCCGCCGCCCTCCAAGCGGAAATCGATCTACTAGACAATCAGTTGGGATACATGAGTAAGCAAGAGACCCTCCAAGCCTAATCTACCCGATGTACCTAAGCCCTCCAAGCTCCTACTCCAACAAGGCTTCTCGGAACCGTGTCTTGTCTTAGTTCTCCGGATCCCGCAACAAGCTCCATGTTGCATCTGCCATTCCAGGCTTCTTTCAATGCTTCCCAGCAGCACCAAAACGTCACACAACACTCTCAAAAGGTGTGGTAAGTGTTTGGGCTATCAACCTCTCAATGGTGTGGAAATGGAGAGGGAAGGGTTGAGGAGATACCACAAGCAAGTGTATAGAGAAAGGTGGGGATGACAATCTCTAATTACAAATGTGTTTGGCTAGGGTTTTCTCTCTGAAGCATTCCTCAACATTTGTGGGTAATGGAGGTTTATATAGGATAGGTGCAAAATGTGTGAGTCAGTCAGTACAGGCTAGCAGAATAGCATGTCTCGCGGGTGTCTCGCGGGAAGGCCTTACCCGCGAGATACTCGCGAGAGATAGCTGTCTCCATCTGTCATGACTCTTCGCATTCCAGCATGTGCAGGGCACATGCTTCACTTCGCGGGAAGCTTAGTCGCGAGATACCCGCGAGATTCCATCAGCTTCCAAATTGCTTGAGTCTTCACACACTCTCTATCACACACCCCTTACAACAATTCCCACAACAAATACAAGGTATAAACAATTGATAGTAATTACAATCAAATTTGGCACCGAATAAAAGCCAACAAAACACATAGTTGTAAATCACAACTTTACAATCTCCCCCTTTGGCTATTCCGTGACAAAACCCTAAAACAGACTCTAGACTTAAACGTGAGTTTGGGAACACAGGCAAAACTCACTCACACCTAATTCTAGATTCTGATAAGCTCTTGAAACATATGAACAAGTAACTCCTGAAACACAACAACAAAATATTATCATTGTATGCAGAAAACTTGAAAAGCATATGGGGCAATAAGCACATGATCGAGCAGAATGAAATAGAAACACTAAATCATGGCAAGATCAAACGAGTAATCACTATACACAAGCAATTACTATGCTCATTCACACAAGGAATGAACATCCGGATATGCAAGATGATAAGCTCATATGAAGAGCACCATTTGCACATCCAACACTCAACCAATGCAAAATACTTGAAGAATTTGCATCTAGGAACAATCCTACTAGGGCACAAGAGTGTTCATCACTTAACCAATGCATAGAACGTATATGCATCTAGGAACAATCCTACACGGGCACAAGAGTGATGTAGTGAAGTAAATGTATGACATTAAACTTCAATAGCACAAGCATAAAGGCTGCATAAGCAAAGTATTGCAAATACATGGCACAAACCATAAAAGCCTACAAATCATGCTAGACTACAAATCATGGCATAGTATCAAAGCTTTAAACCAAAAGCCATAAAACATTTATAAAAACTAAAAAGTACTGAATAAAAACCGTCTGAAAAACCAATAACCAATGTTACTAAGTTGCTAGACTATGCTCTCCCTAACACTGTGCAAGCTCTTCTCTAGCTCCCCCTCAGAATTTTCTCCCCCTTTTTGACCGGAATGGCCAAAGGGTCAGAACTGATCTGACTCTGAATCCGAGCCGTGCTCCATAGATAAGTCTTGTACTTGAGAAGAGAGCGCGGTGATCTGTCCTTGAAGGTATGCAAACTGGTCCGCGGTGTACTGCACATGGGAGTCAAGCACTGTAGACATCTGATCCATCTTAGCAAGCAATTGATCCAGTTTGCTTAAGCCTTGTGGAGGAGCCGAAGATGATGGCTGTGTAGAGGGCTCAGGAGTCGAGGTGAACCTGTCAATCTCTTCCTCTGTATCTTCGCCTTCATCCTGCTGAACCCGTCGTGGTGGTGGTATGGTATGCACACTGGTCTTCGATCCCTTGATGTGTGCAGTGCTCCTAGTCAGTGTATGACCACAAATGGGATAGTCTCTCTGAACAACTGTGAGGCCACTAGGTAGCTTGAGCTTTGCCTTGGCAATCAATCCCATGATCAAAGAGGGGAATGGCATCACAGTCCGTGAATTCTGCTTTGTGATGCTCTTCTTCAGGACTTGCATGATATGGCCACAAATGTCAATCTCCTTATGTGTGAAGAGATCATACAGAAATCTTGTTCTTGGAGTAGAGAGAGTGGTGAGATTGGTGACCGGATAAAGGTTGTGAATCATCACATAGCTTAGGGTCCTCATTTCTGGAGAGAACTTGATGGTGTTCATGGATGATTTCTTTGGTTCACCACCAAGGAGTGTAATCATCTCATCAGTAGAACCCATTCTGTCCTCATAAGCAACAGTGATTGGCTGAGATGGTGGACGAGTTTCCAGAAAATCTTGAATGCTCTCTCTTGTAATCACAAACTCCTTGTGTCTTACCCAGCACTCAATACATTCTCCGTTGACAGTGGCACTGGAGAAGAACTCTTTGATAATCTCTGAATAGACCACTCCAGTTGGGTTCAGCAACTTGGTCCAAGTTCTATCTTTGAACACTTCAGGGATGAAAGTGCCCTCAAGAGTCTCTAACTGGACTACCCGTTCCATGATGATTGTCTTGTCCTTGTAGCAGTCATTGTACTTTATATCAGCTTCTATAGACCTGAAATGATCAGAATCAGTTCGGGCTCGCTTTGAAGACGATTTCTTCTTAGCAGCATGCTTGGTGGGAGACATCTGCACAATTTTACAAAAAGGAAAAGCATTCATACATTCATAAAATTCAAAGGGAAGACGACCACCGTCCAAAAACCCTTAAAAGAGTAATGAGTGCTTATTCATAAAACTCGTCCATAAAACTTGGACGAAGAAATTGTACTTGAATAAATTCTAGAAGAAATAAGCAAAAGCCCAAAACACTGGGCACCTCCAAATAAAATTAAAATATAAACTTTCTAAATGAAAGATGAAATCACTTGGATTGACCACCAGGAGCATCCTCATCCCCACTGGTTACTGTTTTTTTCTCTATTTTCTCTCATTGTAAGTATTCCTACAACGAAGGAAATCAGTCGAAAAAAAAAAAGAATAATAATAAAATAAAAAATAATAGAGAAGGAAATGAAGTAGAGAAGGATGATACTTACTTCTACGAGTAGTTTCTTCGTGGCCTAGGTTCTCAGCAAATGGTTCTGGACCAAGACCCCACGTAGCCAAACTGCTGAAAGTTACTAAATCGTGGAAAGTCCTTCTAGGGAAGGCACGCACTTGGTCAATTCGATCCAAGTAAGACCTGTCCAAACGTGGACGAATAACAGCTGCACCAATAAAAGAAAGGTGGTTAGACGATTGAAAGATAGAAAAAGTGTAAGGAATAAAATAAATAACATGAAAAGAAAACATACCCTCAGGACGAAGGCGACCTATGGGGCTGTTAAAAGGAGGGAAGGGGGCATTACTAACATCTGTTGGGTCCCCAGCCCAGTTTCCAGAAATAATAAAAAATTCTTGTTTCCAGAGCCTATCAGACAAGCTACGACCCTTTATTAAGCTATAGTGAGAACCTCTGGACGAGAACTGGTAAAAACCAGCTGACTGTTTTATTTCTGAGGGCTTATAACAGTAGAGGAACTCATCCACTGTTATAGGACATTCCCCTTCCAGTGCCTCACGCCATAACACTTGCATGGCAACTATCGTCCTCCAACCATTGGGATTAAGTTGGTTAGGACCAATACCTAACCTATGAAGAAGACCTCTACAAAATGAATTTAGGGGAAACCTAAGACCAGTTAAGAGATAAGACGAGTATACTCCCAAACCAGAAGAAGGAGAACAACACCATTCTCCTTCCCTGGGCAGACGAGGTTCAAACTCCCTAGGAATTTGGTATCTATCTACTAATGTTTTTAACTTAGGAGCATCTAGGGTGGACGCTACCTCAGGTGCACAGCTGTATATGATGTTTTCCTCTTCCTCCTCCTCGTCCTGAGAAGGGCTAGGTGATGCTCTGAACGAGCTAGCCCCAGTTCCAGAGGCCGTCCTACATTGCATTTCCTGAAATTCTTCTAAGGAGATGCCAGGAACCCCGGACGAATAATGCTCGTCCGAGGAACTACTGCTATAACTAGTGCTACCCTCACCACTCTCATAACTTCCAGACGAGACGTCCTGATACTCATCTATTTCTCTCTCTGTACTACTAGACGAAGACATAACTAAAATAAAGATCATGACGAAAACCTAAAAGCAAGAGGAAGTACCTGACAGAACTAGGACGAATGCTACACGAGAATCTTGGACGAGATAGCAGAAGGAAATTTATGAGAAAGGTGGAGGGCAAGAAAGAGAAAGTGCCTATTTATAGGGCCCAGGAGTAGGGTCAGCGAAGCGACACCATCCACTCAGAAAATGACGTGTGGCAATCACGTGGGAAAATGTAATCGATTTAATCGCTCAACGAATTAAATCACGACACGTGGCTACATAAAGGGAATTAAATCCCTATAATATCCCTGGACGACACCCTGGACAAGGGGGCAACTGATGGGATAGCAAAAATCACATCTATGGTTCGTCCAAAGATGTCGTCCATGATCAACTGTTAGCCAAACAGCCAGTCCATCCCTGATTCGTCCAGATAGGTCGTCCTGCAGTATTAATCAATTGAATAGACTTTAAAGAATCAAATGAGAAGGGTCGTCCATGTGTAAAGCGCATGGATGATCGCACAAGTTATACAAAAAGTCGTCCATAGGCATTGCAGATGGACGACCACACAACACTTATCAAATTCTGGAACGGTTAATCGACCCGTATTCATCACCGCCAATTCTTCCCAAGTATGTAACTTCCAGCAACGGTTATGATTTCTATAACTATTGAAAAAGTTATGTCCGGATTCCAAAAATCTGGGGGAAGTTATTGAGCCAATAACCGCCCCAAAGTGCCCTATATAAGGACCGGTCTAAACCATGCAAAGGTATGAAAAAACTCTGAGATTTTACTCCCACAAAGTTGGAACTCTATTTGAGAGAAGATACTAACTTTGCCATCGGAGGGTATTTGGCCGGTCCACCCTGGTCACCCTTTGATTGTTTTCTCTCTTTACAGGCCTCCACTAACGCCGTAGTCCACCGAAGCCGAAGTGTTCAACCAACTGATTCCTCCATTATCAAAATACATTAACGATGACTATAGTTCATCACAAAAGTTATTTTCGATGAAAAACCAAGTACTTATGACAGCTTTTATTTGTCAAAACAAGGGCATTAACAACGGCCTTAGTTCGTTGTAGAAAGTATTGGTCATTTGACTTCATCGTATGAAGTTACATTGACAACGACAAACCAAGTAATTACGATGGCTTTTATTTGTCAAAAACAGGTATTAACAACGGCCTTAGTTCGTCGTAGAAAGTATTTGGTCATTTGACTTCCTCATATGAAGTTACATTGTCGACGGCAAACCAAGTAATTACGATGGCTTTTATTCGTCAAAAAAGGTATTAACAGTGGCCTTAGTTCGTCGTAGAAAGTATTTGGTCATACGACTTCCTCATATAAAGTTGTATTGTCAATGACAAATGAAATAACTATGATGGCATTTTGTCGTCGAAAATATCCATTAACGACGGCCGAAGGTCGTCACAAAAGGTATTTGGTCATCCAACTTCCTCGTATGAAGTTGAATCTACAACAGTAATTATCAAGTACTTACGACGGAGTTGTGTTGTCAAAAATGAGTGTTAGCAATGGTCTCGTCGGTAATATAGTATTATCGACAAGGCTTTTTCCGACAGCCGTTGACAGCCTTTTACCATCGGCAATACTAATCTACGATGGCTTTTTGTGTTGTTGTGACGAACTCTGGCCATCGCTAATAGCAATCTTTTTTGTAGTGTAAGGGTATCCTTTCCTAGGCTTGGATGTTCACTATCTGGGCTTCACCTAGTCCTCATGGGCTTTAGGCTTGATCTAGTCCTCATGGGTTTGACATAACTTTGCCAACTCTATGCAAAAGCTTAACTGGTAGGTTGTTCCTATCCTAGGGGGACTTAATCGCCGTACCCCTCCCTTCATGGAAATTGTGGGGCAAAAAGGATCGAGGGTGCCTTTTCAATTACTCCTATCCATCCATGGACCCAAAAGTGCCTACAAAGTTAGCCCCAGATCTAACTATGGGTAACACTGCCGATGTTTGTGTTTGGGCATCTGCAGATAGGGTGATGAAATCCCCAAGAGATGTGACTACGCCAGTAGTGCGAAGCCAAGGTTCGGCTTAAAAAGGGTGTATATGTCATGCAATCCTTAATAAAGGGGAAAGACTTTTTCCAAACACAGCAGATATATATATATATATATATATATATATGAAAGTAGATAAAGGTGTTGTGGTAATTAAGTTTTGCTACCCTATGTTTGCATGTGAAGGAAAGTTGTAAAGCATGTGAGGTAAGCAGTAAAGCATGGGAGGAAAGCGATAAAGCATGTGAAGAAAGCGGTAAATTATGTGAGGAAAGCAATAAAGCCCCATGTGAAAATACCTCAAAGCTTCCCTTTTGGAAAAGGAGTTTTGGGAAAAGATTTTTTTTGCTTTTTTGAAAATAGTCTACTAGGATATAGTAAATGCCTTTTTCAAAAGGAAAGTCTCGGAGGCCAATGCCAATTTTTGTGTTTCTAAAAGCCAATGTCCAAAGATTATGGTTTTATCAAAAGATCTAAGTGCTAAACTCTTATCGATTGGAGTAGAAAACCGCTGTTGTCGGGCCTTCATTCGACCACCTGCCATGGCGACACTTCCACGCGCATCGGGCCTGATGGAGGCCCTTCTCAAAGGTATTTTTCTATCTTTGGCAGTGTGGCAGGAATCTTGGCCAAATTTTAAAGGATTACCAAAGGTAAGTGAAGTCGCCACCAATCATTGGGTTTTTCTAAGGTGTGATTGGTAACCTATTTCTAGTTATTTTATTACCGGTCCTAGGCTAAGAAAAAAGGTATTTTTTCCTAATCTAATGTGGATCATAAAAATTTTTTTATTCTTGAGTCCGGAAGTTTGGTTATGTGTGAGAAAGGAGTTAGGCACCCCACAACGCCTGTCCAAGGACAGTCCTTTGTTTTGATGAAACCTTAATTTTTGGAGATTGGTAGTAAAAACATGATTTTGGCAATGGCTTTCGGGGCTTTGCATGCATGGGGGCTTTGAGGTTTGGCTTTTGAATGAGTGTGATCTCAATCTATGCTTTCCTAAGGCATTCAGGCAAAGTACTAGATTTCCATGGTGAAAATCCAGCAACATGTCACCTTACTTTCGCGGTGAAAATTAGGCATCGCTTTGCCTTAGGTAACATGGACCGTGACAATCACACCAGAAGCCAGATATATATACATACATCATGCACAGTTCAAGCACGTAGAGTAGGAAAGTAATTGCCTACATCCCTAGAGCATGGTCCACAATATAGATGTAGGAAAATAAACAGGGGTTGACATACTTTAGAGATGAGGATGAATGGTACATGGCATGATATACCTAATACAACCCATCTAAGAGAGAAAGAAGGGAGGAAGGAAGGGAGGAAGGAAGGGGATTTTAAAAAGTACATAACAAAATGGGAAAGGCTAAACCCTTAAAACTACTGAACATTGCTGCTTGGCTTATATCGACATGCTTGCATCCTCGCCCTTTTTGCTTGCGCCTAGGAGATCGTGCCCTAGATCCATGCGTCCTCACTCTATGTGTGTACATACAAAGGCAAGAACAAGAAACCAGCAGACAAGCACTGGAAAGAAAGAGAAGCGCAGGGCATGTGAAAGAGGTATACGGCAGATAAGCATGATAGACATGGCAGGCAAAGAAACAAGAAAGCAAGCAAACAAACGAGAAGGCAAACAAGCAAAAAGGCAAACAAAAGATGGTGTCTATGGGAAAAAAATGTAGGTTTGGATCAAATGTCCATAAGTTCATTGTGTTGAAGCATGGACAACACACTAGCAAGCAAGACTCATGCATGAACTGTTAGGTTTTGTGCCCTAAAATCCAATTTATTGGCATGTCATGAATAATTAAGTTGTTTAATTATATGAGACTATTTATGAACTAATGGGACATTATCTTAGTCCATGAGATGCATAGTATGTGATTTATGTGAAAAGTCACAGAAAGATATAAATCACAAGTTCTTTGTAAACTCAGAATTTTAGTTCGTAGTCGGTGATGAAATTGGGCGTTTCATCTGTGAAGACTATAACATATCAACTAAGATGATTTGTCTTGATCATGGAAGTTGAGACTTCTAGTTGATATGTTGATATGTTTTAAGAGTTAAGACATATTGAACTGGACCACTGTGAGATTTATTATTCTCCTAATGGCTGTCAAATGAATAATAAAGCTCACGACTTCTATTTACATCAACTCTAAATCCTAAGAGAATAATAAACCTGATCATGAGATGTAGGTTGCTTTGATATATCAGGAGTGAGATCTATAAGTTACAGTCAAAACCTCAGTATTTTGGGCAGCCGCATTTAATGTTGATGGAACATATATTCTTAAGATGGAGTTCATAATCTCTTAACAGAGATATAAAATATTCTCTTGAGATAAGTTTAATGGGTTTAGTTATTCAGAGTGTTGGGCCCAACCACTTTAGTAAGGAATTACTAAAGTATATATTTATGGAATTGGATTTCATAAATATATGATAAATAACATAAAGGATTAAACCAGGTATTCAAGGATTAAGATGTAGTAATCTTCAAAGTGGCAGTCTATTTCATGACTTTGTATTACTACGAATATTTTAATAAAGGGGTTGTATGCATAATAAAGTCTTGGGATATAATTTATTAATAAGACCTAGAGTGCAATTATATTCTTATAGTGGTATTGAATATAATTAATGGTAACTTTGGACTTGTCAAGAGTTGACAGAAAGCCTAAGGCCCATTGGAGCTAGAGTCTTATTTGTTCCCTTTGGTCCCATCTCAAGCCACAAACTAAAGCCCAATTAGGTAGGCCCAAAAGGCTAACCCAATTAGATAATCAGTCATTATTTAATAAGAGTTATTAAATAAAGAAACCATGAGAATAGTTTAGTACGTACGTATAATGAAAAGAAAAAAAAAATCAGATTTTCTCCACAAGGAGAAAATGAAGGTTTTTTTTTTCTTTGTGGGTCTATGTACAAAAGACTGATTGAGAGACCACACATCTTGGGCACCATGTGGAATTGAGATGAAGATTGAAGGTATTCTCAAGTCATGTTTTGAAATTCACTGCACCAAGGTACGCTTTCTATTCTTTGATTCTAGAATTCATGGTTACATGTTTATCTTTCATGATTGAAGTAGATCCGTCTTTTTGTTGCTTCCGTTGCGTGTGTTTTAGAATCAAAGAAAAAACGTTTTCTTGGTGTTCTAGTTTTCTGCAGTAAAATATTTCTGCATAACAGTGTTCTTTTATGAAAGACGTCATTTAAATTTTGTGAATATTAATGTAACTGAACTGCTTCGATTGTTGGCAGTTGGGCTTAGTTATTCGAAGTGGTTCATGTTCTTGTTGATTATGATACGGTGTCATGTTTTCATAGTATTGATTCACGTTAAACACAGTGGTTCTTGATTATGCTTCTTTTGATAACTGTTGCCGATGCCATGATTTAGTATATGAGATATACATATTGGTTCGTATTATCAATGACCCATGTGCATGCATCAAGTTATAGTGCCGTATCATGATTAAGCATCTGATGTGTTAATGGAGTTCGCATGTATCAAGGATTCTATTGAATCCGTATATTATATAAATATGGGTTGATATGCAAAACGTTTGTATAAAAGATGGCCCATATTATATCCTTTTATGAAGGTGTTGACTTCATTGTTTAATAAAAGGATTCATCATATTGTCGCATGCCTTGCATTATATATTTATTTATTTAGTGATCAAACAGTAAATTAATGCTAGGATTATGAATTTTATTCCTAATAAGATTAGGATTATGTTTTCAAGGTTTCTAGCATTATTATTAGGGTTCTTCACCTTGATATTGAAAACCCTAATGTTTGATCTGAAAATCTTCGTTGACAAAATCAAAAAAGTGTTTTTGGAAGAGAACAATGAAGATGTCAAAAACGATTAGTTGTTTGTTCAAGAAAAACCCTAGAAAATTGCCTTAGAAAATTTTTGGAAATTCGAGTTTCACGAGTTTTGATCGGTCGAAAATCACTTTCGATTGATCGAGTGAAACAGTGATCAGACATTTTAATTAGATTGATTTTCGATTGATAGTCGATCGATCGAATTTGTTTTTCGATCGATCGAGAGGCAATCGAGTATCGATCGAACAAGTCAGGTGGTCAAGTTCGAATTTTTTAATTTTTTCGATCAATCGAGAGGCACATTCGATCGATCGAAAGAAAGAAAATCAGAATTTTTTCTAAGTGTTTTCAAATTTTTTTTAAGATCAAGGTTATGTGTGATTAGATTACACGTGGTTCTAACTAATAGACCTAATGAGATCAAAGATGTTAGTTAAATAGAACTCTTAGTACTAAATCATTTAATGATTGAAAGTCCTTAATTTATTTTAATTAGAGGTTTTTAATGAGATTAAAATTCTAATTAAAGTTATATAGTTTCTAATTAGATTAGAATACTTTATCTAGTAAATTAAGGATAGAGTTCTATATAACTAATTTTTGATTCATTAGTGTTTAAGGAATCCTAAATAGTTTAGGACTTCCATTTTAGTTAGTGATTCTAATGAGATTAGAGTCTTTATCAAGTGCAAGGTTATTAGTTGTGATGGGATCTCAATTATTTAAGAAAAACCCAAATAATGAGTGGGAGTGCTGAAATAACCATTTTTTTTTTGTTAAGTTTATTGTAATGTGAATAAATACATTGTCTTGACTTCGAGTCTTGCATTCCATGTGGAGGGTATTTACTTCACGAATTACATGATTAAACTTCTTTGTGATAGCGCGAATATTCGTTACGCTATAGTGACGTGACTTAGTAATATCACATTGAATTTAAACAATTAAACACATTTGATGTGTAGGGTTCAAATTGTGATAAGATTACAATGATTTCAAGACAATCCACTTGTTTTAAAATTTCTAGTGGGAGAGAGATACAAGAGTTGGATCTCATGGCCTCCATTATCGGTTCATAGTAGTGTGGGTAAGCACCTCGTCTTGGCGTATATGCCTCGCGATCCCAAAGGAGGGTGTTTACTTCATGGTACTACAAGATTGAACTTACTCGTTTAAAGTAGTGTGAACAAGCACCTCGTCTTGGCGTATATGCCTTGCAATCCCAAAGGAGGGTATTTTGTTTCATGGTACTACAAGTTTAAACACTATAAGGAAGATGAAATGTGGCTACACATAATTCTAGATAATGGTGTACACTAGACTAAGTGTAATGTTAACCTCCCAAAGGAGCTATGTCATTATTGCTTAGAGGCTAAAGTTAATATGGCATATTATTAATGTATGATAAGAGTTATCATGATAGCACTAATAATGAGAATATTTCTCAACCAATTAATGTGTTTATAATAAACTTGCTACCAAGGAATTATAGACATGGATTGGGTTGTCGTTGCACCTAATATAATATTATATGGTTATAGATGCAAAATGATAACGTCCTGGTATTTAAGTTCATGGTCTCAAAATAAAGTTGTCATAAATTTTGTCCACTAGCTACTATTTTATTGAATCATATTAACTAAGAAATAATTTTGGACATGGTGCTTAAAGGAGCTGAAGTACATATTTATGTTTCGATTCAGCATTGTCATAATTTTCTATACATGATGCATTGATGGAGGATAGCTTATGATATGATCATAGTCTCCATTGAAATGCTACCATGCTACATTGGCCTCTATCTCAATTGTGCTACAGCATTAGATGCAAGAGTTAGTACTAGACTTAGACTTTTTATTAAGTCTAAATGAGATGTTTGGTATGAATCATATTGAGTACTAAGAAAGGCTTAAGCAGTTCCAATTCTATGCCATTTTATGAAAATATTTTGTTTTCAAAATGAATTGGAATTCTTGGATGTAGAGATTAAATGTTAATCTCATTTGGATATGATCCACAAATCCTTGTTAGAATCATTTGATCAATTCAGATTGTTTTGAAAATAAATTCTTTTTATGTTATCTAAATTGATGAGTGAGTTCTACGCAACGGAAGACATCCTAAAAGCTAAGGCTAGAATCAATATGATTTGATTTAAATTCTTAACCTAAACTGAAAGGTAAGGGTGGTAAGAAGATGAATTATAATACCAAACAGTTGGACAAGTTAGTTGCCCTAGTAGTTGCCAAAAAGGAAATTAGACTCAAAAGTATGACCAAAAGGAAAGTATTTCTGTTTTGGTAAAGCTAAGCATTGTCCATGATTGTCTTCTAGATGGAAATTTACATGTTTTACTTTTTAAAGAGAGAGTTTCCATCTTTTGTTATTGTATGTTTTGGCACTTATGTCTAGATCTTATTAATCTAAATGATGTTCAAGTTTGGTTAAAGATGGGCTTTTAGAACCATTATTTTGTTATATTCTCAATCTATGAATTCTATTTAGAGGATAATAAGATCTAGGGTTTCTTTTTGTAAAGGAATAAAGTTCCAATGACTTCTTTAAGTTAGTGCATACATAAAGGAGGAATAGGGCTCTTTCAAAGTAAAGGTAGATTGTTCTAGAATAAAAATGTCAAAATTTGTCATAGGACAACTATAAAATACATTTAGAGATGAGATGGTTGTATTAGATACACCACAAGACATTATTCTAGATATATAGCTAATACACGAGTACAATATCGTAGTGGGAGGATTACCAAATAAATTCATACTTTTGGGATAAACTTTTGAAGTCATTCCATAAGGATATGAATTTGATCCTCGGTCTTACGTAAAGGCAATAGATGATATGAATATGGATTACTGATTCAAGGTTATGTGAATAGAATTAGATTCTATTTAAAGTCTAGAACTTGTAGAGGCGCTTAATTGCATTAAGCCTATTGTTTTCAAATAGGTCTACAAGTAAATGAGATTGATAGATTTGAAGGTGCAAACCTTCAAAGTCAAGACTAGTGGTGAAAAGATTTATTCAAAAAGAAATGGTTCGACTACGAAAAGATTTTTTCACCAATAGTCAAGTTTGACTCTATCTAGATTCTCTTATCCATTATATTTCATTTGGATAAAATAAGACAATGGATATCAAGAAAGCTTCTTTTAGTAGCAATCTTGAGGAAGACATCTATATGATGTAACTAGACTTGTTCGTAGCAAAGAACCAGTAGAGTTTAGTATGCAAGTTGCTTAAAGTCCATTTATGGACTAAAGCAAGCATCTAAATCATAAAATATCATATTTGATCAAGCAATCAAATTATTTGATTTTGATCAAGTATTAAAGGCCTTAAGTGTGTAAAAGCTATATAGAATAATAAATTTCTTAATGTATGTTGATGACGTTCTAATCATTTAGAATGATGTAGAGTTGTTGTCATCAAAGGAGGTTTTTGGTTGCCTCGTCTAGTTTGATATAAAAGTACTTGAGAAAGATTGGTCACATCCTAAGAATTTGACTTTACTAAAATTCAGAAGTTAGGATGTTGGGTCTATCTCAAACTGCTTAAATAGATTAGATTTTAGCCAAGTATAGCATGTAATACTTCAAGAAAGGATTCTTTCCTTTTAAGTTTAAAGTTCCTTTATAAAGGACTATGGTCCTAAGACATATAAAAGGAAGAGCATATAAGACAGTTCCTTATATTAAATCGATAGGAAGTCTTTATGCTATGCTAAATACTAGGCTAAAAGTCTATTTTGTGGTGGGCATAGTAAGCAAATATCAAGTGAATCAAAGATCACTTACTTTAGTGGGAGTAAATACTCAAATATCTTAAGAGAATGAGATATTATATGCTTTTCCACAAAAGTGATATTTTGATAGTTATTGGATGTACAAATACTGACTTGTAGTTTGATTGTGATTCATGAAGTTGGACTTCAAGATATGTGTTCATCCTAGGTGGTGAAGATGCACATCAAGCGTAAGTATCATCTCATTAGAGAAGATATGAGTACATGAAAAGTAGTAGTAGAAAAGATAATTTATGCAATAAATCTGACTGAAACTTGTTTCCAAGCCTTGCCTTAGAGTGACTGTGAATTACTCTATAGGGAGATAAGTGTCGGATATGTGGTAAATTGTCTTTGAGGGCAAGTGAGAGATTGTTAGGATTTGTGCCCTAAAATCCAATTTATTGGCATGTCATGAATAATTAAGTTGTTTAATTATATGAGACTATTTATGAACTAATGGGACATTATCTTAGTCCATGAGATGCATAGTATGTGATTTATGTGAAAAGTCACAGAAAGATATAAATCACAAGTTCTTTGTAAACTCAAAATTTTAGTTCGTAGTCAGTGATGAAATTGGGCGTTTCATTTGCGAAGACTATAACATATCAACTAAGATGGTTTGTCTTGATCATGGAAGTTGAGACTTCTAGTTGATATGTTGATATGTTTTAAGAGTTAAGACATATTGAACTGGACCGCTGTGAGATTTATTATTCTCCTAATGACTGTCAAATGAATAATAAAGCTCACGACTTCTATTTACATCAACTCTAAATCCTAAGAGAATAATGAACCTGATCATGAGATGTAGGTTGCTTTGATATATCAGGAGTGAGATCTATAAGTTACGGTCAAAACCTCAGTATTTTGGGCAGCCGCATTTAATGTTGATGGAACATATATTCTCAACATCGAGTTCATAATCTCTTAACAGAGATATAAAATATTCCCTTGAGATAAGTTTAATGGGTTTAGTTATTCAGAGTGTTGGGCCCAACCACTTTAGTAAGGAATTACTAAAGTATATATTTATGGAATTGGATTTCATAAATATATGATGAATAACATAAAAGATTAAACCGGGTACTCAAGGATTAAGATGTAGTAATCTTCAAAGTGGCAGTCTATTTCATGACTTTGTATTACTACGAATATTTTAATGAAGGGGTTGTATGCATAATAAAGTCTTGGGATATAATTTATTAATAAGGTCTAGAGTGCAATTATATTCTTATAGTGGTATTAAATATAATTAATGGTAACTTTGGACTTGTCAAGAGTTGACAGAAAAGTCTAAGGCCCATTGGAGCTAGAGTCTTATTTGTTCCCTTTGGTCCCATCTCAAGCCACAAACTAAAGCCCAATTGGGTAGGCCCAAAAGGCTAACCCAATTAGATAATCAGTCATTATTTAATAAGAGTTATTAAATAAAGAAACCATGAGAATAGTTTAGTACGTACGTATAATGAAAAGAAAAAAAAAAAAATCAGATTTTCTCCACAAGGAGAAAATGAAGGTTTTTTTTTTCTTTGTAGGTCTATGTACAAAAGACTGATTGAGAGACCACACATCTTGGGCACCATGTGGAATTGAGATGAAGATTGAAGGTATTCTCAAGTCATGTTTTGAAATTCACTGCACCAAGGTACGCTTTCTATTCTTTGATTCTAGAATTCATGGTTACATGTTTATCTTTCATGATTGAAGTAGATCCGTCTTTTTGTTGCTTCCGTTGCGTGTGTTTTTGTATGAGATACAAAAAACAGATTTTTCCAACATGAACATGTAAGCAAGCATGCAAAGATGCATAGAAAGCTAACGGGTGGCACAAACAAGCATGTTAAGCATACATAGCATGAAGCGAAAAAGGGGAAAGGTACGCACGAAGCAACCAGCATCATGGTGATGCATCCCAAATGGTTACATCCAAACAAGGCCTTACAGGTGTTAGGTGTAACCACACAACCACAAACCCACTGAGGGCGTCAAGCGTGATAAAGCCTAGAACTAGAAAGGCTAACACAAGCATAAAGCATAAAAGCAAGAAAGCATAGACATGCAAATAGGGGTGATCCAAACCCTTTTATGTGGGCCTTGGTGTATGGATGATGATAAAGACCATAGGGTCTAGATTGGGTGCTAACCATTAGGCCAAAACATAAGAAAGAAAGACAAAGCAACAAAAGGGCTACAATAGCACATGGCATGACAAACATGGTCTAGGTCTAGGCACACAAACATGGCATGGAGCGCATAAGAACATGGAAGATAGCATAAAGCATGCAGAGGACATAGGTCCAAGCACATAGGCATGTGAAAGCATAGATCTAGAGATATAGGCATAGAAACATGCATGTAAACATGTAGAAGCCTAGCACATAGACGTGGAAGAACATGGATACAAGCATATAAGTATGTGAAGACAAGGATCTAACCATATAGCATGGAAATAAACACATAGATATATAGATCCAAGCAAGGCATACCCAACAACATCATACAAGCACGTGAGCATGTAACCCTAACATCATCCTAGAACAAAAAGAGGAACAAAGCATAGGAAAACATGGCATATAACATAAAACATGTAGATCTAAACATATAAGCATGTAGATCTAAGCGTAAAACACGGCATAAGACATAAAAAGCAAGGAGATTTAGGCTAGAAGCACAAATAAAGCAAGCAGCATGCTAAAGAAAGCAATAAATCATGTGATTCAAGCAAAAAGAACAAGATAAATGCAAGAAAAAGATTTAGAAATTTAGGGAAAACCTAGAAGTTCCCTTTTTTTGGTCTGGAAGGTGCCTAGGGCCTTTTACAGAACCAGCACACTTTTCAAGGCGACAGCCCTTCAAGGGCCACCACCTTCAAAAGGTCATGTATTGGGTTGATCTTGATACCCCTGGAAAGATCTTGACTTTCTGTTTCTAAAAAGGTATGGAACATGAAAATCCAACGGTCGGATCAAAAGTTATGGCTCTCGTAAGTTAGCGGTGCATAAATCAATGTGTTATCCCTGTTTTCGTGATATCTCAGCCATTCTAACTCCAATTTTGACCCATGAATAGTCGTTGGACTGAGAATTTGATAATCTTTGCAATGACTTTGGTTTCAACCAGTTCTGACGGCTTGATCAAAATTAGGGTTTCTGTGCCCATTGGGTGTCAACTCCAGGTCAAGCTTGGTCAAAGTTGCCAAAAATCTTCGAGAAGCTCGGGTTTGATGTAAAAATATGAAAATTGTTGTTTTGTGAGAGTTTTGACCTCGTTTAACCTTCGGTCAAACCAGGGTTAACCGGGGGCATTTTGGTCATTTTGGCTAAAAAGGGCACTTTGAGTGCTCTAGTGTCCGAACAGGTTATGCCACGTCATTCTAGATGTTCTCACGGCCCCATGGAGAGAGAATAATATTTTTGGATTTTTCGGGGTCTAGCACGCAAATCGAGGGTAGACAAAATATGGTATCAATAGCTTTATGATGTGTCTAAGAAGATTTCATTCAAAATGTCCACATTCATTACTAGCATTTGGTATGGTCTATGAAGTTGAGGCCATCCTCAGCTGGTCTGTAGGCTTGGAACCCTGCAAAACCCTAAACTGGGCAGTTTATTTTGCCTAGTTCCCTTCACGTTGTCCAATATACAAGAATGGGTCCGTCCCGCTTAGGATGTGTCCCTCATGTCAAAAATCGCATGAAACCCTAAATTAGGGCAGTTTATTTCACGTAGTTTCTCCATTCTCTCTCCCCCTAGCGGGACGATCATTGTCAAAATCCACTGATAAACCCGTGAAACTACGGTGCAATACAAATGAGTGTGACACAAGCTAGTTCAAAACCGCCATATATGATGAAAATGGAATAGTACATACCTACAGCAACAACCCTTTGAAAGGCGACACCCATAATTATACAAGTAAGTCCTACCCAAAGGCATTGTTTCATGCATATAACAGCAACCTTTTGAAAGGCGACATCCAGAATCATACATGTAAGTCCTACATAGAGGCATTGTTTCTTGCATACATCAGCAACCCTTTGAAAGTTGACATCCAGAATTGTACATTTCCTACCTAGAGGCATTGTTTCTTGTACACATCAGCAACCTTTTAAAGGCGACATCCAGAATCATACATGTAAGTCCTACCTGGAGGCATTGTTTTGTGCAAACAACAGCAACCCTTTAAAATGAAATTTTTAGAATCATACATATAAGTCCTACCTGGAGGCATTGTTTTGTGCGAACAGTAGCAGCCCTTTGAAAGGCGATTTACAAAATTATACATGTAAGTCCTACCTAGAGGCTTTGCTTCTTACACACGTCAACAACCCTCTCAAAGGTGATTTTTCTATGGTGATACATTAGCCCTCTCAAAGGCAATTTCCTAAAGTTATGCATGTAAGCCCTACCAAGAGGCATTGCTTCTCACATATGTCTACAGCCTTCTCAAAGGCGATTTATCTAGAGTTATACATATAAGTCCTAACCAGAGGCATTGTCTTTCATATACATCAGCAACCCTCTCAAAGGCAATTTCCTAGAACTATGCATGTAAGTCCTAATCAAAGGCATTTTTTTTCACATATATCAACAGCCCTCTCAAATGCACTTTTCCTAAAGTCATACATCAGCCCTCTCAAAGGAGTTTCCAGAATCATACATGTAAGTCCTAACAAGAGGCATTCTTTTATACATACATCATCAAGGCCCACTGTAGGGCAATATAATACACACATGTCCAGGCCTATCAAGAGACAATACATAATATACATACATAATTGGCCCACCATGGGAAAATGTCTACAAAATACATGGAAGGTACATACATGCCCAAGCAGGGGCTACATCATGCTACAACAAGAAGCCCCACTGGAAATAGTGTGAGACTCAGAGCAAGCGCTAACTGTCTTGGCTAAACGCCGTCTCTTGGATTGGGTCTCCATAGGAATCCTGCCGGTGGGCTTAATGTCATCACCTTGCAGTCAAAATGGCTCTTCAAAACCCTAGCCGCCTGCTCACTAGTCGAAACACTCTCATCATCAGAAGAAAAGTCCCCATAGGACGTAGCATAAACGGGGGCCTTCCCCTGGTCTCCTTTAAAACTCGTCCTCCGTGACATAATCTGCAAAACAGCAAGAAATCCAAACATAATTGGTAAGCCCATAAGTCAAATGGAAACACAAGTGGACTAACACTATTTTAAAAAAACATGCAGGTCTGTACCTAGCACATAATTGCAAAGGACGACAATCGGGACTGCTGTTTAGATATCCTCTGTTCCTACCCGACCTAAGACCATGACTGCTATTCAGATATCCTCTGACTTGGCAAAAATTAGGACTGTTATTCAGATATCCTCTATTTTTACTTGACATAAATCGGGACTGCTGTTTAGATATCTTCTATTGCTACTCGGCATAAGACCAAGACTACTGTTCAAATATCCTCTGTTTCTGCTTGGCAAAAACCAAGACTGCTACTCAGATATCCTCTGTTTCTACTTGGCGAAAATCAGGACTACTATTCAAATATCCTCTTTTTCTACCTAACACCAATCGAGACTGCTATTCAGATATCCTCTATTCCTACCCGGCCTAAGAACAAGACTGCTATTCAGATATCCTTTATTTCTACTTGGTAATATTCAGATATCCTCTGTTTCTACCTGACACAAATCGGGACTGCTGTTCAGATATACTCTATTCTTACCCGGCCTAAGACTAAAACTGTTATTCAAATATCCTTTGTTTCTACTTGTCAAATATTAGGACTGCTATTTAGATATCCTTTGTTTCTACCTGACACTAATCGAGACTACTGTTCAGATATCCTCTGTTCCTTCCAGCTTAAGACTAAGACTGCTATTCAAATATCCTCTGTTTCTACTTGGCAAAAATTAGGATTACTATTCAGATATCCTCTATTTCTACGTGAACAAAGTCATAATAAACTGTCACTTTGTAAACAACTATTTTATTCCTTTAGTACCCAGTTTAATCTTTTAGTTATTCATATTTATGAAATCTAATTTCATAAATATAAACTTTAGTAACTCTTTACTAAAGTGGCTAGCCCTGAATAACTAGTTCACATTAAACTTATCTCAAAGGGATATTTCGTATCTCTATAAAAAGAGATTATGGATTCCATCTTAAGAATATGTGTTCTCTCAACACTACATGTGATTACCCAATATACTAAGGTTTTGACTATTAAACTAGATCTCACTCCTGATATAACAAAGTAACCTACATTTCATGATCAGGTTCACTATCCTCTCAGGATTGAGAGTTTATGAAATTAGAAGTCGTGAGATTAATTATTCAAGTGACAATTGTTAATTGAATAATCAATCTCTTAGCGGTCCAGTTCAATATGTCTTACACACTTAAGACATATCAACACATCAACTAGAAGTCTCCACTTTCCATGATCAAGACAAACCATCTTAGTTGATGAGTTATAATCTTCGTAGATGAAACGCCCAATTTTATTACCGACTATGAAATATATTTTGAGTCTACAAGGAACTTGTGATTTATATCTTCTGTAACTAAATCGCATAAATCACATGCAATGCATCTCAAGAAATATGATAATGTCCCATTAGTTCATATATAAATAGTCTCATATAATTAAATAATTTAATTGTTTATAACATGCCAATAAATTAGATTTTATGGCATAAACCCTAACAATATCCCACTTGCCCTTAAAGACAATTTTGCATATATCTGACACTTATTTCCCTTTAGAGTAAATCATAATCACTCTAAGGTAAGGTCTGGAAAGAAGTTTCAGCAAAATTTATTGCAAAAATTATCTTATCCACTACTACATCTCACACTTTAGTATCTCTCTAATGAGATGATACTTACTCTTAATGTGTATCTTCACCACCTAGGGTGAACACATTGTTAGGACATGTGTTTCACTTGTTAAGAACATATGTCATTCTTTTATGTAATTAGCTAATCCTTTGACAAAACGCAATCAACTTGTAATTGGGTAGTTCTAGGTATTTTTAATACTTCAAGAAACAAGGTTTCAAGATCAAGTGTTGAAGTCATCAAGTTTGTCCAATAAAAAGGTTGAAGAAGTGCACAATCATTAAATCTCGACACCTGCTCGATAGCTACTCAACACCTTGCTATCTGTCGAGGTTTATAAAATCAAATTTTCTGATCTGATTTCTTGGGATCTGTGAATGTGTCTTTGAGCCTTCTTTTCTCCTAACCCTAGACATATAAAGGATTGTTTTAAGGGCCGTCAAAGAGTTCACAAGTTGCACAAGCATTGAGCAAACTCTGTTCAAGCAAATTCTGACCGGAGACAAAGTTTTGTCCTAGTTCATCACTTCTGAAGAAGTTGCTGTGTATGTGCACCTTTGGGTTTTGCGACCAAGCATCTTCTTAATCTTCATCGTGGATGAACTGAAGAACTTTGTTGCCAACAACTTTTTCTAGTTGGTGATTGAAGTCGCGTACTGGGATTCGCGCATTAGTTAGTCATGTACTTGGGAGCCGTGCATAAAAAGGGGAATCTGTCACTACAGAACAAGTCCAATTGGGTATTGGGGTAAGGGTTCAACTGTAGGTTGGTAAGGTACTTGGGATTCCTTTACTTGTAACCGCTTGTTGTGATAATAGTGGAGTTTCGAGAGTGGTGACCTAAAACTCACCCGGTAGGGCTTTTGCCGTTAGGTTTTCCCCATTCGTAAACAAATCACCGTGTTATTTATTTTCCGCTGCATAATTAGTTTATTGGTGATTTGTTTGTGCTACCACACATTTGCATGTTAAATTGATTAATTAATAACTTGGCTAATTAATTAATTAATTTAATCACAAGGGGCCAATACATTTTTGGCCTATCAAGTGGTATCAGAGCAAGTACACTCTGATTAGGTTTAATCTTTGCTGTGTTGATCCATTGACCCCTGTTGTCATGGTTGTAACCGGCTTGAAGAAATCCTTGTAACCGCTTGTTGTGATAATAGTGGAGTTTCGGGAGTGGTGACCTGAAAATCACCCGGTAGGGCTTTTGCCGTTAGGTTTTCCCCATTCGTAAACAAATCACCGTGTTATTTATTTTCCGCTGCATAATTAGTTTATTGGTGATTTGTTTGTGCTACCACGCATTTGCATGTTAAATTGATTAATTAATAACTTGGCTAATTAATTAATTAATTTAATCACAAGGGGCCAATACATTTTTGGCCTATCAAGTGGTATCAGAGCAAGTACACTCTGATTAGGTTTAATCTTTGCTGTGTTGATCCATTGACCCCTGTTGTCATGGTTGTAACCGGCTTGAAGAAATCCTTGTAACCGCTTGTTGTGATAATAGTGGAGTTTCGGGAGTGGTGACCTGAAAATCACCCGGTAGGGCTTTTGCCGTTAGGTTTTCCCCATTCGTAAACAAATCACCGTGTTATTTATTTTCCGCTGCATAATTAGTTTATTGGTGATTTGTTTGTGCTACCACGCATTTGCATGTTAAATTGATTAATTAATAACTTGGCTAATTAATTAATTAATTTAATCACAAGGGGCCAATACATTTTTGGCCTATCAAGTGGTATCAGAGCAAGTACACTCTGATTAGGTTTAATCTTTGCTGTGTTGATCCATTGACCCCTGTTGTCATGGCTGTAACCGGCTTGAAGAAATCCTTGTTTTTAAATATATCTTGTTTTTCTAATCACTATTTGTTTAAGTGTCTTAGAAAATACAAGTCTAAAAGTTATTTGAATTCTCTTATGATGACTATTGGAAAAGATCTCAGTTTGGCTAAGAAGAAACTAGACTGTCTCAGAATGAAAATGTGCAAAGGAGTTCGTTTGAGAATAGTGAAAGTTAAAGGCTTAGCTCATAAAAGGCAGTTGAGAAAAAGTACCATTCCCACTGATTTGTCATCTAAGCACGAAGTTTGTTTCATGATGAAGTCTGCATTCAAAGTGATGGACACATGTTTGTGATACCTTGACAGTGGTTGCTCAAGACACATGACTGGAGACCGGTCTCTCTTCAAGATTTTCGAGTCTAAGAAAGGTGGCAATGTCACTTTTGGTGATGGGAGCAAGTCACAGATTAAAGGAAAAGGAATCATATCTCTACCAGGATTGCTGGACATTGCAAATGTTCTTTATGTAGAAGGTCTAAGGGTGAACCTGTTGAGCATAAGTCAGATATGTGATCGAGACTTCATGGTACTATTCTTAAAGGGAAAGTGTCTTGTCACGGATGAGTCTGGAAAGAAGCTCATTAGTGGTGTTCGCACTTTAGACAACTGTTATGGATTGGTTCCTGATGCTGATATTGTGTGTAATAGCATTCGTTTGCCTAATGAAGATCTATGGCATCAACGAATAGGACATGCTAGTTACAAACATCTTTCTATTGTCTCTAAGTATGAATCAGTCTTGGGGATACCAAAGCTTAGTAGAATGAGCAATATGGTGTGCGGACCATGTTAGTTGGAAAACAAACGAAAGCTAAGCATCCAAGTACTCAAACATCAGCTACATCTAGGCCATTGAAGCTTCTACATTTAGATCTTATGGGTCCAACCAGAACCGAGTCTCTTGGTGGGAAGAGATACATCATGGTTGTGGTAGACGACTTCACTAGATACACTTGGGTCATTCTACTACGATCCAAGTCTGATGCTCCTGAGCACATTGAAGCTTTGTGCACAAGACTGCAGAATGAAAAGAGCCTAAAGATTGATCGAATTCGAAGTGACCATGGTAAAGAATTTGAGAACTCATATATGGAGTCCTTCTGCACAAGATCAAGTATATCTTAAGAATTCTCTGCTCCTATTATGCCTCAGCAGAATGGTGTGGTAGAAAGGAAGAATAGGGTTATTCAAGAAATGGCCAGAGCCATGTTGCATAACAAATATATGGCTAGAAAAGATAATATTCCAGGGTCATTCAAGCTCATCCAATACTTGTAACCGCTTGTTGTGATAATAGTGGAGTTTCGGGAGTGGTGACCTGAAAATTAACCGGTGGGATTTTTGCTGTCAGGTTTTCCCCATTCATAAACAAATCACCGTGTTATTTATTTTCCATTGCATAATTAGTTTATTGGTGATTTGTTTGTGCTACCATGTGTTTGCATGTTAAATTGATTAATTAATAACTTGGCTAATTAATTAATTAATTTAATCACAAGGGGTCAATACATTTTTGGCCTATCACACATATCCTGATGTCAAACTTCATTAATCAGAATCAAACTAAAAATCAATATTTGTGTAACCAGTAATTATCATATCCTCACTTTAGTGGACAAGCATATAATTCCCCATTCTCCTAAGATATTTGAGTATATGCTTTACTCCCACTAAGTTAAGTAATCCTTGATTTAAATTGATATTTTCCTACCATGCCCACTACAAAATAAATATTTGGCCTAGTATATAGTATAGCATAATTGAGACTTCCTTTTAACATTGTATAAGGAATCGTTTTCACATTCTCTTCCTTTTACATGTTTTAAGACTATAGTTCTAAACAAAAAAAACTTCAAACTTGAAAGGAAGGAATCCTTTCTTGAAGTATTACATGCTATACTTGGCTAGAATCTAATCTATTTAAGCAGTTTGAGATAGACCTAACATCCTAATTTCTGAGTCTTATCAAAGTTTAACTCTTAGGATGTGACCAATTTAACCCAAGTACTTTATATCAAATTGGTCTTGACAACAAAAATTCTATTGATGACAATATCTATACATCATTCTAAATGATTAGAATTTCATCAACATACATGAAGAGATTTATTACTCTATATAGCTTTTACACACATAAGACTTTCAATACTTGATCAAAAACAAACAATTTGATTGCTTGATCAAAAATGATATTTTATGATTTAGATGCTTGCTTTAGTCCATAAATGGACTTAAAGCAACTTGCATAATAAATACAAGTAGTTCTTTGCTATGAACTAGTCTAGCAACATCATATAGATGTCTTTCTCAAGAATGCCACTAAGAGAAGCTTTCTTGATATCCATTGCCATATTTCATCCAAATGAAATATAATGGATAAGTGAATCTAGATAGAGTAAAACTTGACTATTGGTGAAAAAATCTTTTCATAGTCGAACCATTTCTTTCTGAATAAATCTTTTCACCACTAGTCTTGACTTTGAAGGTTTACACCTTCTAATCTATCAATCTCATTTTCTTGTAGACCTATTTGAAAATAATAGGCTTAATGCCATTAGGCTCCTCTGTAAGTTCTAAACTTTAAATAGAATCTAATTCTATTTACATAACTTTGATCCAGTAATACATATTCATATCATCTATTGCCTCTACATAGGACCGAGGATCAAATTCATATCCTTATGGGATGACTTCACAAGTTTATCCCAAAAGTATGAATTTATCAAGTAATCTAATAATCCTCCCACTACGATATAATACTAGTGTACTAGCTATCTATAGAATAATGTCATGTGGTCTATCTAATACAACCATCTCATTTCTTAATATATCTTAAGATTATTCACATAGTCATTATTTAGAAACTTTGTATTTGTACTAAAATAATCTTCTGAAATTCCTTTTGGATACCCAACATAAACATACATTTTTCTACCTTTTGATTTTAATTTGTCAGACTTCCTTTCTAACACAAGTGCTAGACATCTCCAAAAGTGGAAGTATCATATACTAGGTTTTCACCCAATCCACAATTTAACAAATGTGCTAGGAACAAACTTTTGGAATCAATTTTAGAAAATGTATAGTAATAATTAGAGTATATCTCCAAAAGGAAATAAGTAAATAGAAAAACTTATAATGTACTTTACCATTTCTAAAAGAACCTTATTCCTCCTTCATGTATGCACCGACTTAAAGAAGTAATCGGAACTATATTCCTTTACAATAAAGGAACCTTAGGTCATATTATCCTCTAAATAGAATTCCTAGACTGGGAATAAAACAAAGAAAATGGTTCTAAAACCCCATTTTTCACCAGCCTTGAATATCATTTAGATTAATAGGACCCTAGACTTAAGTTCCAGAACATACAATACTAAAGGACGGAAACTTTCTCATTAAAAATAAAACATGTAAATTTCCATCTACATTACAATCATGGACAATGCTTAGCTTTATCATAATGGAAACACTTTCCTTTAGGTCACACTTTTGTGTCTAATTTCCTTTTTGGCAACTCCTAGGACAACTAGATTGCCCAACTGTTTGGTATTATTATTCTTCTTCTTACCCTTACCTTTTGGTTAAGGCTAAGAATTTGAATTAAGTCATATTGATCCTAGCCTTAGCTTTTAGGATGTCTTTTGTTGTGTAGAACTCACCTATCAACTCTGATAAAATAAAAAGAATTTATTTATTTTTAAAACAATCTGAATTGATCAAATGATTCTAACATGGACTTGTAGAAACATATCCATATGAGATTAACAATTAATCTTTACATCCAAGAATTCCAATTCATTTAAAGATGAAAATATTTTCATAAAAAGATATAGAATTGGAATTCTGTAAAGTTGTAATTTACAACTATGTGTTTTGTTGGCTTTTATTCCGTGCCAAATTTGATTGTAATTTTATTCAATCTTTTGTACCATGTATTTATTGTGGGATTTAATTGTAAGGGTTGTGTGATAGAGAGAGAGAGAGAGTCTGTGAAGACTCAAGCAATTGAAGATAGAAGATTTCTCGTAGGTAGCTCGCCACTAAGCATCCCGCGAAATGATGCATGTGCCCTGCACATGGCTGGAATGCGAAGAGTCAAGGTAGATGGTGATAGTTGTGTTTCGCAAGTAGCTCGCGGGTAAGGCCTTCCTGCCAGACACTAGCGAAACATTCTGTTTTGCCAGGTTACACTATCTGATACACACTTTCTATACCCACACTATATATACTCATTACTCACAATTGTTGAGAAGTGCTTCTTAGAGAAAACCCTAGCCATAAACCTTGAGAGTTATAGATTGTTATACCCACATTTCTCTACACAATTTCTTATCGATTTTTCTCAACTCCTACCTCTCCATTTCCATATCATTGAGAGGTTGATAGCCCAAACACTTACCACACCATTTCAGAGTGTCAAGTGAGGTTTTGGTGCTACTGGGAAGCATTGGAAGAAGACAAGGATGGCAGATGCAACATGGAGCTTGTTGCGAGATTTGGAGAGCTAGACAAGACACAGTTTCGAGAAGCCTTGTTGGAGTAGGAGCTTGGAGGGCTTATGTACATCGGGTAGATTAGACTTGGAGGGTCTCTTGCTAACCCATGTATCCCAACTGATTGTCTATGGATTGATTATCACTTGGAGGGCGGCGGAGAGGTTTTTCGTTGAGTTCTTCGGTTTCCTCTTCGATAACACATCGGCGTGTTATCTTGTGTTTGCATCTCTCTTCCCTACTCCTTTTCATTCCATTTTACTGCTGTATTATTTAGTTTATGGATTAGAGCAGCTTGTTTGTTTATTCCCTCGCATTTATACTATTCCGCACTTAGTATTAAGTTAATGTAAAATCAATCGAGCCATAACTTTAATTTGGGGGGTCTAAATACCTCTTGTGTTTTACACACATTTTTGAGCTTTCAATTGGTATCAGAACGGGTGCACTAGCTGTGGTTTAATTACCTTAGTGCGATCCGTGACCCAATTTGAGATGGGCCGGTCTTAATCTTTAAATGTTCCACCATATTTTGATGGTAGCAACTATGCTTTTTGGAAAGTTCGGATGAGGGCATTCTTATGTTCAATTTGTTAGGACATATGTGGTTCTCTTGTTAAGAACATATGTCATTGTTTTATGTAATTGGCTAATCCTTTGACAAAACACACTTAACTTGCGCTTGGGTAGATCTAGGATGTGTTGAAATACTTCAAGAAATCATGTTTCAAGATCAAGTTTTGAAGTCATCAAATCTGTCCAAGAAACAAGCTAAAGAAGTGCACAGTCTTCAAAGCTCGACAGCTTCTCGATAGTTGGCTCGACAGCTGCATGTATCAAGATTTAAGGAAGCTATTTTGCCCGTGGCTCAACAGCTATCTCAATAGATTCTTGACAGCTTCTATTTGTCGAGGTTTATGAATTTTAGAATTCTGATATGATTTTCTTAGGATCCGTGGATGTTTCTTTGGGCTTTCTTTTCTCCTAACCCTAGACATATAAAAGGATTGTTTTAAGGGCCGTCAAAGTGTTCACAAGTTGCACAAGTGTTGAGCAAACTCTGTTCAAGCAAATTGTGACCTGAGACAAAGTTTTGACCTAGTTCATCACTATTGAAGAAGTGCTGTGTATTTGCACCAAAGGGTTTTGTGACCAAGTATCTTCTTGATCGTCATCGCTGGGATGAACTTAAGAATTTTGCAGCCAAAAAACTTTCTCTAGTTTGTGATTAAAGTCACGTACTGGGATCCGTGCATTGGTTAGTCACGTACTTGGGAGCCGTGCATCAAAAGGGGGAACTGTCACTACAGAACAAGTCCAATTGGGTATTAGGGTAAGGGTTCAACTGTAGGTTGGTAAAGTACTTGGGATTCCTTGTAACCGCTTGTTGTGATAATAGTGGAGTTTCAGGAGTGGTGACCTGAAAATCACCCAATGGGGTTTTTGCCGTCTGGTTTTCCCCATTCGTAAACAAATCACCGTGTTATTTATTTTTTGCTGCATAATTAGTTTATTGGTGATTTGTTTGTGCTACCACGCGTTTGCATGTTAATTTGATTAATTAATAAATTGGCTAATTAATCAATTAATTTAATCACAAGGGGTCAATTCATTTTTGGCCTATCAAGTGGTATTAGAGCAGACACATTCTGATTAGGTTTAATCTTTGCTGTGTTGATCCATTGACCCCTGTTTGTCATGGATAGAGGACAGTTGTTAATTATACCTTCTTTATTCGATGGCACTAACTATGCATACTAGAAAGTACGCATGAGAGCTTTCTTGCAGTCTTTAGATGAAAAGGTATGGCAAGCTATGGAGATTGATTAGATTAAGCCAAAAGAAGCGCCAATCAATTGGGATGAAGCCAAGATCAAGGCGGAAAACTTCAACAGCAGAGCATTGAATGCCTTATTCAGTGTAGTCACCAATGAGGAGTTTAAGAAGATATCCTTCATAGAAACTGCTAAGGAAGCATGGACCATCCTCCAGATAACCTATGAGGGTATAAAGGCTATCAAGGATTCAAAGCTTCAAAGGCTCACTACAAGCTTTGAAGAAATAAAGATAGAGGAGGATGAGTCATTCGATGAGTTCTATGCCAAGCTCAAGGACATTGTGAACTCAGCCTTCAATCTTGGTGAAACCATTCCTGAACCCAAGATTGTGAGGAATGTGCTTAGATCTCTACCCGAGAGATTCCATGCCAAGATTACAGCGATAGAAGAATCAAAGGATATTGATAAGATTCCTTTGACTGAGCTGGTTGGAAACTTGTAGACTTACGAGCTAGGGTTATCTAGGATTAGCAAGTCGGCTAAAAGCAAGAGCATGGCCTTGAAGGCAAATAGCAGTGACACAGATGAGTCTTCCGATGATGAAGATTCTAAGATGAAGTCTTACATTACAAGGCAGCTCAAGAAGTTTATGGAGAATGCCAATGGGAGGAGCTTCAAGAAGTACTGCAGACAATCCAGTTCTTTTTAGTCTAAGGGCCAAGACAAAGGGTAAAAGGATGCTAAGGATGGCAGTTAGTAAACTGTTCCTACAAGACCAAAGTGTTTTGGATGTCATGGATTCGGTCACATGAAGCAAGAATGCCCCACATATCTTAAGAGCATTGGGAAGAGTAAGGCACTTGCTGCAACCTTAAGTGACACTGAGCCTGCGGATGATTCCGACGATGAAGATGATGGAATTTTGAATGCCTTCACTGCCACAGTTAATCCTACTGAAGGGATTGTTGAAAAAGTGGAAGAAGAAGAAGAATTGGTGGATTCTAAGTGTGAGAAGATGGATGATCAAGATGATATACATACAGTCTATGAGAAACTTTACAAACTCTCTGAGAAGCATGAGAAATTGTTTAGGCTGGCCACCAAGAAGCTCAATGATGTGGAACTTGATCGTGAAGAGCTGTCCACAAAGTTTGATGAAGCTAATCAAACAATTGGTGCACTGAAGTTTGAGAACAATTTCTTGGCTAAGAAGACCAAGAAGCTTGAAGCAGAGCTGTTTCAAGTTAGAGCTCAATTGGAGAGGACTTCAAGTGCAAAGCTTGATGAGATGCTCAGCATTCAGAAATCTGTTTCGGATCGAACAGGTTTAGGTTATGGTCTTTCTTCCTCTAATATTGTTTCTACCAGTACTACTGTTTTTGTTCCTCTTGCTAATAATGTTGAAATTGAGAACAATGATGTTAAAACTGAACTAGCTAGTGAGAACTTAGACAAGGGTAAATCTATTTTAGGAGCACCCCCTAAGCAGGATAAGAAATATGTTAAGAACTCTAGGGCGAAGAAGGCTAACTCTTAAAAGCCTAAACAGAAGAAGCAGCCTCTCTGTCATCATTGTGGAGCTGTCGGTCATACTCGATCAAATTGCTATAAGTGGTTAACCACTCAACAGAGCAACGACATGATCGCATCTGGAAGCCAGAATCAACTTTAATCCTCTCTTGCTTCTCTTAGTGATCTTCTCAAAGCCCTTATGCTCCTTTCGAACTTGAATGGTTTCAATTCTTCCCCCTCACCGTCGGTTCAAAGGTTCAATCAAAGGAAAGGTTCTTCCAAGGTGTAGAAGAAAAAGGACTCTAAGTGATTTTATCACTTTCTTCTCTCTTCTTGTTTTTGTTTATTGCCTTTCTTGTGTGTTTTGCATTTTTTTTGAGTCAGTCTAGTTTTATGCTTTGCTTTGTTTAACATGTTTTTGGTTGTTTGTTTTCAGTTTTGTTTAGTTTGTTTTTCATAAAAAAATTAAAAAATCAAAAAATACAAAAACAGTGTGTGTTTTGTATACTTTGATACTTGTGTACCTTGGATGGCCATTGAAACAAAGTTTTCTAAACTTTGTACTTTTGTAGCTTAGATGAGCATCTATATGCACAACTAAGCAAGTGAGCTTTGTGGCTCTTGTGTGTGATGAGTAAGATTAAGTTATCTCTTGAACTTAACACTCGTATCACTCTTTTTGACGGGAAGGACTAGAAAATCCTAAGAGAAAGGCACAAATAACCATCTCACCACTGTTACCCACCAATCATAATATGACACCTGTATGCTTCGGGATAGCAAAAGTGCAGTGTCAAAGACACCCGTATGCTTCGGCATAGCAAAAGTGCAGTGTCAAATGCTTAACATCTTGGGTATTTCTTTTCTCTCTCTTATATGCCCATGCATGATATGCTAAATAAAAGAAAATATGCAAAGAAAATAAAAAGAAAAAAGATCAAAATGCTTTAAATATGATTGCAAGCGTGTACTCTAGGAGATGTGGGAGTTATAGAATGTACCTCGAAGGTGATAGTCTCCATCAAACAGTTACGATTGTGTGTGAGTTAAAGTGATTTTCTCATATCTCAAATCGTCATAACATGTATACACATATGCAATATTGCGATGTTTTTCACACACAACACGCAATATTCTTTGCTGCTCTTGATACATGTGCAGGTACAATGTGATTTGGCCATCACAAGGTTTTTCATGTGCTAATGTATGCTCACTAAATTGTCTTGACTTGTTTTTGAAATATAAAAATCGGTTAGATTTGTTTAGTGTGTGTGTGTGTGTTTTTGAGGATCTATGTGCTTCAATTTCTTGTTGAGAGATCTTTTTGAGAGCTTAATATGTTGATTGGATCAGTGTTTGAGATGCATGTTGGATTGCATTCATGTCTGTGTTTCTCTCTTCTCGAAAAACTGTTTTTAAAAGCTGTCTCAACACCTCCTTGATACCTTGCTGTCTGTCGAGTTTCTTAAGCTTTTTCTTATTGCAATCTCGACACCTTCTCGACACCTGGTGGATCGACCGAGAAAGTTTTTGTCTCATCGATAGCTTCTCGACACCTGACCGATCGATCAAGCTTCTATCTTTGATATGGTGATTTATCCCTCAATACCTCCTCGACACCTTCAACTGTCGACGATCTTTTCCTCGACACCTACCTCGACAGATCCCTCGATACCTTTTGACACTTCATTTGTCGAGATTTACTGAGGCTTCTTTTTAAGCTCCTCGTGCGATCCGAACCTCTTTTCTCTCAATCTCTCTCTCGATAGCACTTTGTTTTCTCTCCCAAACACTCTCATCTCACTCCAATCTTGTTCCTCAAGGTTTCTTCAAGCTTCCTCAAGTTTTTCTTCACTTGGTAAGCTTCCTATCTCTTCATTCTTCATGCATTTCATGTTTTGAAACCTAGGTTTTGGGGTTTTTGAAAAATTTTGGGGTTTTTCAAAATTGATGAGTTTTTGTTGAATTTTTGGGTTAAGTTTTCATTTAAATGTGTGTAAAACCTCATACATTGCATCACATTTGTACTATAATGGTATTTTCATGCATTTAGATGTGTGTAATATGCATATGTGCTGGTAGGATTAGATTGGGCTGAGCCCATGATGCTTTTTACTTTGCATGTCACATGCTCATTCATTTTCATGCATACGTACTCTTTTCAATATATCATGATATATTTGATATGTCTTTGGGACTTTTCTGATTGTCTCCTTCTCTCCCTCTCTCTTTGTTTATGTTAGTCGTGTCTATGGCACCAAAATGTAAGTCTACTCTGTCTCGGAACCCTCTTCGTTCTGGGGCATCATCTTCTTTTGATCCTATCCTTCTAACCTTCGGTTCTGTGATGAGGATGCCCAAAAGGCATACTCGGAGAACTTTTCTTGAAGAGGTGTTCATTCAGAACGTCGAGTCATTTTAGCGGACTTCGCCGACACTGACCTTCCCGATGTCATTCACAGTCGGGGATGGGAGTCACTGTGTGGCATCTCGGTCACTTGTCCTCTCATGCTTATTCAGGAGTTTTACTCCAACATGCACGGGATTAATTCTTCAGTACCTCTCTTGCACACTCGCGTTTGAGGTACGAGCTTTGCTGTCACACCGCAGCTTGTTGCGGATGTGCTTCGAGTTCCGAGGGTAGAGCATCCTGACTACCTCGGTTGTGAGCGTCTGAGGATTGTATCCAAAGATGAGATGATGTCTGATTTTTGTGAGCACCCATCTGTTTGGGGTAAGCGTCAGTTTACACCATGTTGGCCTTTTGCTAAAGGTCTAAGATTCATGAACATGGTGATGACTTTTGTTTTGCACCCTCTCTCTTACTATAACTCTATCATAGAGCCTCGTGCTCGATTTTTGCTTTCTTTGTTAGAGCATCTTACTATAGATTTTCCTTCACATTTCATTCTTTCCATCATAGATGTGTTTAGGGATACGACTACCCGTGATAAGCTCATCTTCCCTTTAGCTATCATGCGGATTCTACGCCACTTTTCTATTCCTTTTCTCTCTTCTGATCACTTTTCTGTCATGTGTGCCATAGACGCTGCTATCGTAAAGCGTAGTGAGGCTCAGTTTAGGTCATGACAGGAGTTAGCAGCTCCTCCCTTCGGTTTAACTCCATCTCGTTTGGCACCCTCTCGGTCTACTCCATCTACATCTGCTCCCTCATCTTCCATAAGCGATGTATCTCTTGGAGACATCATGGTGCAATTGTAGCGCATGGAAGCTCGCCTTGATACACTCTCTACGAAGTTGTATCAGGTGAACATTCGTGTCGGTCGTAGTGCACAACGGTAGGCGGCCATGGATGGCTATGCTTCTGAGGCTACTCCTTCACCACCTCCTCTAATGGCTTCTGATTCTGATGCTGAAGATGATGATGATGATGGTGATGACGATGATGCTTCGGATGATGATGATGGAGATGCTAGCTCTACTAATGAGTTGTCTACTTGACACTCTACCTTTTGTCACTCGCGACAAAAAGGGGGAGTAATTTTGGGATATGAGAGTAGTCATCTTAGGGGGAGAGTTAGTATAAGACATTTTGTTAGGGGCAGTGTTGATACTTGAGGGATGTAGTGAGGATATGATGTATCTTTTCTTTTCTTTCTATTATAGATACATTATTCTTGTACTTTTGGTCTTGTGATCATTTTTACATATATTGTACTTATCTTTCTTATATGTTGATGTATATTTCTTTCATCTACCTTACATGTGTTGGTTCTTTTCTCTCTTTATACACATGCTTCTTATATTTGTATGAAATCTATTATTTCTATTTCACACTAAGGTGCATTGATGAGTTTTGTTTAAAGTGTTTCAGAAATATAGGTTGTCAAAGTCTACTTGCCATAACCTCTCTTCTTGCAAAGTTTTCCAAGAGTTTATGATTAGGATAGATTTTATTGTATTAAACAAGTGAATATGAGTTGAGTGATTTATGACTTCTTTCATATCTCATTTGTTGTTGTGGTTTTGTCACGGATTGTCAAAGGGGGAGATTGTTAGGACATATGTGGTTCTCTCGTTAAGAACATATATCATTGTTTTATGTAATTGGCTAATCCTTTAACAAAACGCACTTTACTTGTACTTGGGTGGATCTAGGATGTGTTGAAATACTTCAAGAAACCATGTTTCAAGATCAAGTGCTGAAGTCATCAAGTCTGTGCAAGAAACAAGCTGAAGAAGTGCACAGTCTTTAAAGCTCAACAGCTTCTTGACAACTGCATGTGTCGAGATTTAGAGAAGCTGTTTTGCCTATGGCTTGATAGCTGTCTCGATAGATTCTCAACAGCTTCTATCTGTTGAGGTTTATGAATTTCAGAATTTTGATATGATTTTCTAGGGATCCGTGGATGTGTCTTTGGGCTTTCTTTTCTCTTAACCCTAGACATATAAAAGGATTGTTTTAAGGGCTGTCAAAATGTTCACAAGTTGCACAAGCATTGAGCAAACTCTGTTCAAGCAAATTGTGACCTAAGACAAAGTTTTGACCTAGTTTATCACTATTGAAGAAGTTGCTGTGTATTTGCACCAAAGGGTTTTGTGACCAAGCATCTTCTTGATCGTCATCGTTGGGATGAACTGAAGAACTTTGCAACTAACAAACTTTCTCTAGTTTGTGATTGAAGTCGCGTACTGGGATCCGCGCATTGGTTAGTCACGTACTTGGGAGCCATGCATCAAAAGGGGGAATTGTCACTACAAAACAAGTCCAATTGGGTATTGGGGTAAGTGTTCAACTGTAGGTTGGTAAGGTACTTGGGATTCCTTTACTTGTAACCACTTGTTGTGATAATAGTAGAGTTTCGGGAGTGGTGACCTGAAAATCACCCAGTGGGGTTTTTGCTGTCAGGTTTTGGCCATTCGTAAACAAATCACCGTGTTATTTATTTTCTGCTGCATAATTAGTTTATTGGTGATTTGATTGTGCTACCACGCGTTTGTATGTTAATTTGATTAATTAATAACTTGGCTAATTAATCAATTAATTTAATCACAAGGGGTCAATTTGTTTTTGGCCTATCACAATTGATGATACTGTTTGGGATGCCATAGAAGTAGGTGATGGATATAAAGATAAATGCAGCGGAAAATAAGTTTTAAAACGGATCTACTTCATTCGATATTGATAACATGCACAAAGTAAATTTCAGAATTAGAGAAACAAGAGATCGTACCTTGAAGCAGTGAATTTCAAAACTGAAGATTGAAGCACTTGGGACTACTTTTAATCTTCACTCCAATTCCACTAACGCCCAAGATGTGTGGTCTCTCAATTAGTAACAAAGGGATGACTTGTGAGTGACAAAAACTCACATGCACACCATTTTCATGATGTTTTTCTCACCTCTCTATTTCTGTATGTTTTTTCCCCTTTGTATCTAACCAATTTATCTAATTGGGCCGGCCTTTTGGGCCTTACCAATTGGGCTTAAGTGTGTGGCTTGGAGTGGGACCAAAAGGGACCAATAAGACACTAGCTCCAATGGGCCTTGGGCTTTTCTGTCAACTCTTGACAAGTCCAAAGTTACCATTAACTATTTTTAATACCACTATATAAAAATAGTTGCACTCTAGGTCTTATCTATAAATTATATCCCAAGACTTTATTATACATGCAGCCCCTTCATAAAATATTCGTAGTAATACAAAGTCATTAATGTAGACTGCCACTTTGTAAATTACTACATCTTAATCCTTGAGTACCCGGTTTAATCCTTTAATGTTATTCATTATATATTTATGAAATCCAATTCCATAAATATATACTTTAGTCTCACTAAAGTGGTTAGGCCTAACTTTCTGAATAACAAACCCATTAAACTTATCTCAAGGGAATATTTTATATCTCCGTTAAGAGACTATGAATTCCATCTTGAGAATACATGTTCCATCAACACTAAATGTGGCTGCCCAACATACTGAGGTTTTGACCATTACTATAGATCTCACTCCTGATATATCAAAGCAACCTACATCTCATGATCAGGTTCATTATTCTCTCAGGATTAAGAGTTCATGCTAATACAAGTCATGAGATTTATTATTCATTTGACAGTCTTTAGGAGAATAATAAATCTCACAGCGGTCCAGTTCAATATGTCTTAACTCTTAAAACATATTAACACATCAACTAGAAGTCTCCACTTCCATGATCAAGACAAATCATCGTAGTTGATATGTTATAGTCTTCGCAGATGAAATGCCCAATTTCATCACCGACTACGAACTATAATTCTGAGTTTACAAAGAACTTGTGATTTATATCTTCTGTGACTCTTCACATAAATCACATACTATGCATCTCATGGACTATATGATAATGTCTGAATATTCATGTTACCATTATTTCAGATAATAATAAAACAAATTTATTAAACATAATATTAAGTCATACGTAATGTCAAACACAATGTCACACTTAATATTATACATAGCATCTTACAATAGGATTTAAGGGCACCAATCCTAACAGTAGGATGGACTAGGCCGGAGCCCACTAAATCCACTTGGGATAAGGTAGCCCTTACAGCAGCTAATGCTAACAGTAAAGCTTTGAATGCAATTTTTTGTGGTGTTTCTCCAGATGAGTTTCACAGGATTTCTCACATAATAGTTGCCAAGGAAGCTTTGGAGATATTGGAGACCACCTATGAAGGCATGAAGAAAGTGAAAGATACTAAGTTGCAGATGCTAACTACTCGGTTTGAAGAGCTGAAAATGAGTGAAGAAGAGTCATTCGACTCATTCTATAGCAAGCTGAACGAGGTGGTTATTGGCAAGGTCAACTTAGGTGAGAAGACGAAGGACTCAAAGATAGTGAGGAAAATCCTTTGATCATTGCCGAAGTGCTTCCGAGCAAAAGCCACAACTATAGAGGAAAGTAAAGATTTGGATGAGATCAAAATCCAAAAGCTCATTGGATCACTCCAAACATATGAGCTGGGACTACCTTCTCATAAGTTGAGCAAATCTTTTGCTCTTAAAACCATCACCAAGAGAATGGATGATTCCTCCGAAGGAGATGATGTGGAGAAGGAGGTAGCATTCCTGGCAAAGAACTTCCGAAAATTTCTGAAGATGAAGAACAGTGGGAAACCATTTAGCAGAGGGAAGTTTTCATCCTCCAAAGGTGATAAGAAGGAGTTTAAGAAAAAAGATGGGAAGAGTACTCAATCCCCTCAAGGCATTGTGTGTTATGAATGCAATGGCCATGGACATCTAAAGAAGGAGTGTCCCAACTGCCTAAGAGGGAAGGGCAAGGCGTATGCCACAACACTTAGTGATTCGGATTCTTCCAATTCAAATTCAGAAGAGAGTTGTGATGGAGAAGGGAATTACTCCACTTTTATGACTATTGCTCATGTTGAGTCCTTGGAGGACTTGAGTTTGCTAGTGGAAGAGCTCGGTGAACATAGTGAAGTGGAGTCAATGGGAGTAGTAGAAGAATCCAATGCTGAAGAAGATGAAAGTGCAGTGGAACTTCAAGAAAACTACAATTCCCTCCTTAAGAAGTCAGGAGAATATACAAGGGTGGCCAAGGCAGCCGTTAAAAAGATGAAGAAGGCAAAGGAGAACTATAGAAGTCTCCTAATGCAATATAAGGAGGCCAAATGTGAAATAGAGATATTAAATGGAGAGCTGACTGAAGCCTACTCAAAGATAAAATTCCTTGAGCTTGAGGTGGTTCAAGCCAATGCTAAAGTAGAGCGAGTCTCCTCCAAGAAGCTTGATGAAGTCATTTCTCATCAAAAACCTTTCTCCGACAAAATCGGATTGGGATATACTGGAAAGAGTAGTTCGGTTGTCAATATATCCAAGGAAGTTAAGTTTGTGAAAGCCAAAGAACCGAAAGAAGTTTTCACTACTGTTGAGAAAGTAAAGGTGGAGAAGAATAGAAATGTGGCTGACCAATGGGTGTTGAATAAGCCTTGTAACCAATCAGTGGTTAGGTCTGAAGCCAAAGGGAAATCACTTCCAAAATCACAAAGAGGTTTGAGAATTCAACATTTCTGTCATCACTATGGACTTCAATGACACACCAGGCCATATTGTCATAAGCTGAGGGCATTGAAGAATGCAAGTGATCAGAGGTTAAGAGGACCAAGAAATGACAAAAGGAATTGGGCAGCTGAGCAATCAAGAGGTCGAGATGGTGATTCCGGTGTGAAGGATGTGATGAAAATAATTGATGCATTCACCACCTGTTTGGAAAGGTTCTTTAGAAGGTTTGAAGGCCACAACACTCGTACCCAATCCTATATGGATATCACCCCAAACGCACGTGCCGTGTGGGTGAAGAGGGGTACTCATGCATAAGCATTACAACATGTCCATGCATTAATTCTTCCAATGTTTATGGGCATATTTTCATGTATCACGACATGCATAATTCACTTTGTGTCAATTGCTTCTAGTTTATAGCATGTTTCTTTTACTTGTTTTGGTTTGTACCTGTTTTTGTTGGTCTTATTTTATTTGGTTTGTTTTTTAGTGTGTTCAAAAGTTCAAAAACCCATAAAAATTGAAAAATCTTCAAAAAGTTTGATTGCTTGTGTTGTGTATATCACATGTGAGTTTGGCCTAATACCTTCGTACTAATGGCGTAGTGCATTTTCGAGGTTAGCTTGTTCTGTATGCACATATATCTGTGTGGGAGAAATCTTGAAAACTATGTGTGATTATTGTAAATAGATCTTCAAGCTTGTCATGAATGATTAGTCAATAGTCTTAATGGTTTTAATACTTGCATAGACTTGTGCCTATATATCTTCCCACATTTTTTTCCTTTTATGTTTTTGCAATAGAGCTCACCAAATGTAAATCTCCAAATGAAAAGAGATATTGAGCTGTAAAAGCCTGTTGCACATACTAGTATTTGACTAAAAAAAAGGGGAAAACGACTTTTCTAATGAAATGTATGGTGCTTAAAAAGCCAAAGGCTATCTCTCAATGTTGAAATATCAAAAATTTCAAGCATCGATCTCAAAAAGAGATGTATTATCCAAAAAGGATCAAATGTTATGATTTATGCAGAAGTCAAATGAAAAGCTTCTATGTCTTCTAATCAATCTCTTGTGGGAGGTCATATATGATCATTTCTATAATTGAGATAGTCCACTTGATTTTGTTCCAATTGTGTATGACTTGATTGAATTGATCATTAAAGCTTCACTCTGGTCTAAGAACTATTCCATATTTGATACTCACACACAACACACAAGACTTTGTTCAAGTAATGCTTGTCTAATTTGTGTGATTGTACATGTTCAAATGTGCTGTGTATGCTCAATTACTTGTCGATCAAACCTAAAAAGATTTTTGAGTGTTTTATATGTTTTTGAAAGTGATTTTATACTTTTTAGTCTTTAGTTTTAAATCAAAATGCATTTTTGTGTTTTTCTCCAAAAACTGGTTCAAAGGTTGTTTCCCGAGAAGCTCGCGACTTAGAGCTTCCTGCGAAATGTGCTTAAGTGAAATTAAAAAGTTACATTTTTATATAGAGAGTCTCGCTACTGCCTTGCGAGTATTTTGCGACTAAACACTTCTCGCGAAACTTTTTTAGGCAAAAACTGGAATTTTTTCAATTCATACAGAGACTATCGCAACTATCTTGTGACTTATTCGCGATTAAAAGCTTCTTGTGAAAGTTTTTGAGCTTCAGTGGCCATTCTCGCGACTATCTCGCGATTGTCACACTACTACCTAACCCGCGAAAAATGCGTGTTTTCAGTTTTTATGTAGTAGATGTGACATGTTTTCAAATACTCTTAACTTCCCTTGCACTGCCTCTCTCGAACCCCTTTCAACCCAAATCTTATTTTCACTCAAACCCCATCATTTTCAAGCAAAAATTTCTGCAAAATCACTTCAAGGTATGTTTTTCTAAGCATTGTTTTCATTTGTGTCTTAAATTTTGCAGATTTTAGCTTAGGGTTTTAAAAATTGGGGATTTTCGAAAACTAGGTTGGGGTTCTTAATTTTGTGAAATTTTTTTTCAAAATTTTGGTTGGGCTGAGTCTCATTTGCTGTGTTTGTGTCTATGTTAGCCCCATGTGGCATTCTAAGCTTGTATTGAGGCCGTTTTCACCATGTTCATGCATTGTTCATAGTTGTAGTGCATTATTTTGCAAGTTAGGTGTTTGACAGAATGTCCTAGTGACACACTTGGGTTGTATTGGACTCAACTGAGTTCCAATGCTTGGGTTTACTCTTAACTGAACATGTGTAACATGTTTTGGTCAAAGGGTATGTGTTTTTACACATTTTCTCAATTTGTGCTTCAATGCCATGCCATGCACACACTAGGCATCCTCTAGGTACACCCATGCACCTCCTCCTGCACTCACATGCTTCAACACATGCACAGCCCAGACACACGCATGCACATTCACTTATTTTCATGCATTGTGTTTATGTTTACATGTTTTATCTATTTTAGAATGTTGTTTTGAGTTGGTTTTGCTTTGTTTTATGTTGTTTTACCTTTGATTTGGACTAACTTGAATCTAATCAAGTTTTGTGTTTGTACACATGTTTCTTTTCTATTCTGTGTTCATTTGTCCAAATGTCTCCTACTAAGCATGCAGCTCCTAAGAGATCATCCTCCAAATGTACATGCATTGATTCTGATAACTTCAGGTCTGCTAAGGCTGATATGAAGTATAATGACTGCTACAAAAGAGCCACAATTATCGTGGAAAGGGTTGTGAAATTAGATACCCTTGAGGACACCTTCATACCTGAGGTGTTCAAGGAAAGGACGTGGACAAAGCTGCTGAATCCGGTTAGGGTTGTGTATTCGGAGATTATTAAAGAGTTTTTCTCCAATGCTAGTGTTGAAGGGGATAATATAAACTGCTGGGTAAGGCACAAAGAGTTTGTCATCACTAGGGACAGCATTCAGGAGCTCTTAGAAGTTCGTCCTCCCTTACACCCAATCACGGTGCAATATGAGGATAGATTGGAATCTATTGAGGAGATGGTGAAGATACTTAGTGGTACTCTTAAGAAAACCTCCATGAACACAATCCCATTTAGTCTAGAGATGAGAACCCTTGCTCATGTGATGATCAACAATTTATATTCGATCACCAACCTCACTACGTTGTCCGCTCCAAGGACAATCTTTTTGTACGATCTCTTCACTCACAAAGAGACTGATATCTGTGGACACATCTTCCACATTCTTAAAAGGGGCATTGAGAAGAAAAATTCCAGAACAGTTATGCCTTTTCCCTTACTGATTATGGGCCTAATTTCAAAGACAAGGCTTAAACTCCTGAGTGGTCTAATAGTGGTTCAGATGGACTATCCTATTGGTGCACACATAGTGACTAGGAGCACAGTTCACATCAAAGGCTCTAAAACAAGTGTGCATATGATACCACGAGATTCTGTTGAGGGCGAGGGTGGTGATACAGAGGAAGAGATTGATAGATTCACTTCTACTCTAGAGTCTTCAGCTCAGCCATCATCTTCAGCACCAGCACGAGGATCAGACAGACTTGATCGCCTCCTAGCTAAAATGGACCAAATGTCTACCGTGCTTAACTCACATGTGCAGCACACCGCGGGCCAGTTTGCCTATATTCAGGGCCAGATCACTGCCTTATCCTCACAGATCGATGATTTGTCTATACCGCAGGGATCAGATTTAGAGTTCAATCAGTTCTAGCCTCTTTGGCCATTCCGATCAAAAAGGGGAGAAATTTTTGAGGGGGAGCTTGCATAGTTGAAGGGGAGCATAGCTAGCACAACTTAGATCTTAGATTTAGGCGATTTAGTTTAGCTTTACTTATGTTTTGATTTAAACTGTTTCAGCATCTATAACTCTTGGATAGTTGTCTTTACTGCTTTTAGCTTTAGTACATTGTTATTGTTTCCTAGATGTAAATACTTCATGTATTTTGCATTGGTTGAGTGTTGGACATGCAATTGATCCTTGTGAGTGATCTTAATTACATTGCGTGTCCAGATGAGCATTTACTAGTTAAATGTTCATTGTAGTCATTCTTTAATGATTGTTCTTGTATGATCAAGATATGCTTACATGTGTTATAGTGTTTACAAACTTGATCGCACTTTACTTGCTCATGTACGTACCTTGTGTTCAACTTGTTATAAGCTTAATGAAAGTTTTGTTTGTGTGCAAGTGTTTCAGGTTACAGGTATATACATGCAAGTGCTTCACAGCTTCTAGATTAAGTGTGAGTGAGTTTTTCCACTGTTCCCAAACTCACATTTAAGTCTAGAGTCTATTTTAGGGGTTTTGTCACAGAATAGCCAAATGGGGAGATTGTAAAGTTGTAATTTACAACTATGTGTTTTGTTCACTTTTATTCCGTGCCAAATTTGATTGTAATTTTATTAAATCTTTTGTACCCTGTATTTATTATGGGATTTAATTGTAAGGATCGTGTGATAGAGAGAGAGAGAGTGTGTGTGTGTGTGTGTGTGTGTGTGAAGACTCAAGCAATTGAAGACAGGAGATTCTCGCGGGTAGCTCGCGACTAAGCATCCCGTGAAATGATGCATATGCTCTGCACATGACTGGAATGCGAAGAGTCAGGACAGATGGGGACAACTGTGTTTCACAAGTAGCTCACGGGTAAGGCCTTCACGCAAGACACTCGTAAAACATTCTGTTTTGCCAGGCTGTACTATCTGATACACACTTTCTGTACCCACACTATATATACCCACATTACCCACAAATGTTGAGGAGTGCTTCTGAGAGAAAACCCTAGCCACAAACCTTGAGAGTTAGACATTTTTATACCCATATTTCTCTACACAATTGCTTGTGGATTTTTCTCAACTCCTACCTCTCTATTTCCATATCATTGAGAGGTTAATAGCTCAAACACTTACCACACTCTTTCAAAGTGTCAAGTGAGGTTCTGGTGCTACTAGGAAGCATTGGAAGAAGCCAAGGATGGCATATGCAACATGGAGCTTGTTGCGTGATCAGGAGAGCTAGACAAGACACAGTTCCAAAAAGCCTTGTTGGAGTAGGAGCTTGGAGGGCTTAGGTACATCGGGTAGATTAGGCTTGGAGGGTCTCTTGCTAACCCATGTATCCCAACTGATTGTACAGTGGATCAATTACCGCTTGGAGGGCAGCAAAGAGGTTTTTTGTTGAGTTCTTCAGTTTCTTCTTCGATAACACATCGCCGTGTTATCTTGTGCTTGCATCTCTCTTCTCCACTTTTTTTCATTCCATTTTACTGCTGTGTTGTTAAGTTTATGGATTATAGTAGCTTGTTTGTTTATCTGCTTGCATTTACACTATTCCACACTTAGTATTAAGTTAGTGTAAAATCAATCGAGCCATAACTTTAATTTATGGGGTCTAAACAGATCTTGTGTTTTCAACACATTTTCAAGCTTTCAAATTCTTTAAGCTTTTCTTGGCACTCAATATGATTTATATTGAATATCGTCTAGTAGCACAATATTTCATACCAAACATCTCATTTAGACTTAATATAAAGTCTAAACCTAGTGCTAACTTTTTGATATCAAATATCATGCTATAGCACAATTGAGATAGAAGCCAATGTAACATTTTAGCATCTTAATAAGACTATGATTACATCATAAGCTATCTTCCAAAAATGCACCATGTATAGGAAATTACGACAATGTTGAATCGAAACATATTTATGTACTTCAACTCCTTTAAGCACAATGTCCAAAATTGTTTCTTAGTCAATGTGATTCAATTAAAATAGTAGCTAGAGAACAAAAAATTTATGACAGCTTTAATTTGAGACTATGAACATAATTACAAAGACATTATAATTTTGCATCCACAACCATATAATATGGAACCCTAAAACCATAATATATTAGGTGCAATGACAACCCAATCCCGTAATTAATATTCCTCAATAGCGAGGTCACACCAATCACTATGATTAGGCGAGAACTATTCTCATTATTAATGCTATTATGGTAACTCTTACCAAACAAAAATAATTTGCCGCTCTTCCTTTAGTCTCTAAGTAATAATGACATAACTCCGTTGGGAGGTTAACATTACACTTAGTCTAGTGTACACCACTGCCTAGACTCTATGTGAGTCACCAAGTAACTCCACGGTAGCGTGGTCGTTCCCAATGTAAAAGCACACTTCATCCATCATTAAGAAGTTTAGCCTGTAGTACCATGAATTAAACACCCTCTGTAGGGAGAGAGGCATATATGCCAAGACGAGGTGCCTAATCACACTACTATAAACTGGCAATGGAGGCCGTGAGACTCAACCGTTGAATCTCTCTCTCACTAGAAATTTAAAAAAAAGTGGATTGTCTTGAAAACATTGCAATCTCATCACAACTTTAACCCTACACATCAAATATGTTTAATTGTTTAAATTCAATGTGATTTGACTAAGTCACTTCATAATAGCGTAACGAACATTCGCGTAATCACAAAGAAGTTTAATTATGTAATCTATAAAGTAAATACCCTCCGAATGGAATGCAAAGCTCAAGGTTAAGACAAGGTACCTACTTACATTACAATAAACTTAACAAAAATGTTATTTTAAATCCAACACTCTCACTTGTTATTTGGGTTTTCTTTAGAATATTGTGATCTCATCACAATTTATAACCTTGCACTTGCTAAAGACTCTAATCTCATTAAAATCACTAACTAAAATGGAAGTCCTAAATTATTTAGAATTCCATATACTCTAATGGATCAAAAAATTAATTATATAGAACTCTATCTTTAACTTGATAAAGAATTCTAATCTCATTAGAATCTATATAACTTTAATTAGAGCTTTAATCTCCTTAAACCTCTTAGTTAGATAATGATTAATAAATGTCCTTAACTTTTAAGGACTATAAAATTAATCACTTTATATATAATTGTGTAATCTCATCACACACAGCCTTGTTTTTATTAAAGATTTAACACTTGATCAACACTAATTAAATTAGTTTTACATGATCAAAAAACACAATCCCTAAATTAATATTTAAGTGGGATTGAGTTCAAAACTGAATTTCACAGATGCTATTGTCATAAAGTTCAATTTAGCATGCTTAATGTTAAACTAAATAATATCACAGCACCCATATCAGTTATACTTGTCAATGCCGAAAAACATGAACTGATATACCTTCAAAGCATTAGTTAAAAGGCCTATGTAATTCTTATGCTTATGAATCCATATATATATATATATATATATATTAAGAATTCCAAGAATACAAAAGCATGACACATTAAACTTTAATATTACCGATACACGTTTGTGTTCTTCGATAATTCAAAAACTATGAAATCACGGCACCGTAACTAAGTAAACATCATGTGAAAATCTATAACTTAGACGCATATACTCACATGAATCCACACATATATTAATAAACAATATCAATGAAACAACGTTGAACATCATCATGCGAATGATTTCACTGAAGCAATATTAATATAATATAGAAACAAAAAAGTCAAAACGCTATTCTATATGTGCATAAAGAGCAATCAAACTCATAACAACGGTGTCAAGTGCATAAACTTTCTCATAATTGTACACCCATCTTGACAATCTACGTTGATAAGAAACAGCGATTTTTATCCACCGTGTTCAACTGTAATTCAAAGATTAGAAACACACGGCACCAATCAAAAAACTAGAATCGTGATGACAATGAATAAAGTAACAATTAATATATCTCATATATTAATCACGACACACAGGTTTAAAGTTTATAGAACAAAACCATAATGCAAAAAAAAAATAAAAATAAAAATTGATAAGCCACAAACTGAATGACCCATTGTGATTAAACCAATTAATTAATTAGCCAAGTTATTAATTAATCAATTTAACATACAAACGCGTGGAAGCACAAACAACTCACCAATAAACTAATTATGCAACGGAAAATAAATGACACGATGATTTGTTTATGAATGGGGAAAAACCTTATGGCAAAAACCCCACTGGGTGATTTTCAAGTCACCACTCCCGAAACACCACTATTATCACAACAAGCGGTTACAAGTAAAAGAATCTCAAGTACCTTACCAACCTACAGTTGAACCCTTATCCCAATACCCAATTGGACTTGTTCTATAGTGACAGTTCCCCCTTTTTGTTGCACGGCTCCCAAGTACGTGACTAACCAATGCGCGGATCCCAGTACGCAACTTCAAACACTAACTGAAAGAAAGGTTGGCTGCAAAGTTATTCAGGTCATCCTACACGATGAAGATCAAGAAGATACTTGGTCACAAAATTCAAAAGTGCAAATACACAGCAACTTCTTTAGAAGAGATGAACTAGGGCAAGAATTTCGTCTCTGGTCACAATTTGCTTCAATAGAGTTTTCTCTATGCTTGTGCAACTTGTGTACTGTTTGACGGCCCTAAAAACAATCCTTTTATATGTCTAGGGTTAGGAGAAAAGAAGGCCCAAAGACACATTCACGAATCCTAAGAAATCAGATCAGAATTTTGAATTTCTTAAATCTCGACAGATAGGAGGTGTCGAGAAGCTGTCGAGCAGGCGTTGAGCTTACGGGCTTGAACAGCTTTCTTAAAACTTGATAGATGCAACTGTCGAGCCAGCTGTCGAGTTTTAATGAAATTGCACTATCAGTTTGTTTTCTTGGACAGACTTGATGACTTCAACACTTGATCTTGAAACCTTATTTCTTGAAGTATTAAAAACACCTAAAACTACCCAATTATAAGTAAAGTGCGTTTTGTCAAAAGGATTAGCCAATCACATAAAAGAATAACATATGTTCTTAACAAGTGATACACATATGTCCTAACAATCTCCCCCTTTGGCAACTCGTGACAAAACCACAGCAAACAAATGAACATATGAGAGAAGTCATAAATCACTCAACTCATATTCACTTGTTGAATACAATAAAATCTATCCTAACACAAACTCTTGAAAAACTTTGCAAGAAAAGAGTTTATGGCAAGTAGACTTTGACAACCTGTATTTCTGAAACACTTTAAACAAAACTCATCAAGGCATCTTATGTGAAACAGAAATAAATAGATTGCATACAAATATAAGAAACATGTGTATAAAGATAGAGAAGAAACAACACATGTAGAGATAAGTAAAAGAAACATACATCCACATACAATGAATATAAGTACAATGTATGTAAAACTGGTCACAAGACCTCATATACAAGAACAATGTATCTAAAACGTAAGAAAAGAAAAGATACATCATATCTTCACTACATCCCTCAAGTATCAATAGTATCAACACTCCCCCTATCAAAAAAAATGTCCTATACTAACTTTCCCCCTAAGATGACTACTCTCATATCCCAAAACTACTCCCCATTTTTGTCACAAGTGACAAAGGGTAGAGTGTCAAGTAGACATCTCATCAGTAGAGCTAGCATCTCCATCATCATCATCCGAAGCATCATCGTCCTCGTCATCATCATCCTCAGAATCAGAAGCCGCTGGAGCTGGTGGTGAAGGAGTAGCCTCAGGAGCAAAACCACCTACGGTCGCCTGTCGTCGTGCAGTACGACCAACATGAACATTCACCTGATACAACTCAATAGAGAGTGTATCGAGGCGAGCATCCATGCGCTGCAGCTGCGCCATGATGTCTCCAAGTGAAACATCGCTTATAAAGGAAGAAGGAGCATATGTAGAAGGAGCAGATCCAGATGGAGCTGAATGGGAGGAAGGAGTGGAATCCTGCTGTCTCGACCTAAACTGAGCCTCACTACGTTTTATGGTAGCGGCATCTATGGCACACATGAAAGTAAAATGGTCGGACACGAGAAAAGGAATGGAGAAATGGCGTAGAATCCTCGTGATAGCAGAAGGAAAGATGAGCTTATCACGAGTCACCGCATCTAAATGAACATCTATAATAGATAAAATAAAATGAGAAGGAAAATCTATGGTAAGATGCTCAAGGAAGGATAACAAAAATAGAGCTCGAAGCTCTGTGTTGGAGTTGTAGTGAGAAAATTGATGGAGTACAAAAGTCACAACCATGTTTAGGAATCTAGGACCTTTAGCAAAAGGCCTACATGATGTGAACTGATGCTCACCCCACTCTGAAGGGCGCTCACAGAAAGCAGAAATGAGCTCATCTTTGGACACAGTCCTCAGACAATCACAAGAAGGATAGTCAGGAAAGTCTATCCTAGGAACCCTAAGCACATCCGCAACTAGTTGCGGTGTGACAGGAATGCGCGTACCTTGAACGCTAGTGAAAAAGAGAGGTACTGAACGATCAATCCCGTGCATGTTGGAGTAAAACTCCTAAATGAGCACGAGAGGACATGTGACCAGGACGTCACACAGTGACTCCCATCCCCTACTGTGAATGACAGAGGGAAGGTCAGTGTCGGGGAAGTCTGCCAAAATGACTTAGTGTTCCGAATGAACACCTCATCTAGAAAAGTTCTCCGAAAATGCCTTGTGAGCATCATCATCACGGAACCGAAGATTAAGAGGAGCAGAATCAGAAAATGAAGAAGCTCCAGAACGCAGAGGGTTCTGAGCCGGAGTAGATTTACGCTTAGGTGCCATAGACACTACTAACGTAAACAGAATGAGAGAGGGAGAAAGAAAGAGACAATCAGAAAAGTCCCAAAGCAATTCAAATATATCAAATATATTGAATAGAGAGTACGTATGCATTGGGATGCATGAACATGTGACATGCAAAAGAAATTTCATCATGGGCTCAGCCCAATCCAAACCTACCAGCACATAAACATAGTTCACACATCTAAATGCATGAAAATACCATTCTAATGCAAATGTGATACAATGTATGACATTTTGAACACATTTAATGGAAAACCCATCCCAAAATTTCAAGAAGAACTCATTAATTTTGAAAAACCCCAAAATTTTTCAAAAACCCCAAAACCTAAGATTCAAAACATGAAATGCATGAAGAATGAAGAGAAAAGAGATCATACCAAGTGATTTGAAGCAAGGAAGGGCCGAAAATCACATGGGTTGAAGGTTTTGAGTGAGAAAACTGAGTTTGGGAGATGAACAAATGTGGACAGGTTGAGAGAGATCGAGAAAATGAGAATCGGATCGCAGAGGAGGCTTATATAGGAACCTCAATAATTCTCAACAGATGAGGTATCGAGAGGTGTCGAGACATCTGTTGAGAAAGGTGTCGAGAAAAAGCACGTCGACAGCTGAAGGTGTTGAGGAGGTGTCGAGGAATGAACACCAGAACTAAGAACAGAAACTCGATCGATCCACCAAGTGTCGAGGAGGTATCGAGATTGCGATAAAGAAAAGCTTGAGAAGCTCGACAGATAGCTAGGTATTGAAGAGGTGTCGAGCTTGCTTTTGAAAATAGTTTTTCGAGAAGTGAAAAACACAGATATGAATGCAATCCAACATGAATCTCAACCAATGATCCAATCAACATATTAAGCTCTCAAAAACATCTTTCATCAAACATTTTAAGCATATGGATCCTCAGAAACACACACACATGCTAAACAATTCTAACCAATTTTATTTTTCAAAAACAAGTTAAGACAGTTTAGTGAGCATACATTAGTACATGTAAACACTTGTATGGCCAAATCACATTGTACCTACACATATATCAAGAGTAGCAAATAATATTGTGTGTTATGTGTGAAAAACATCGCAAGATTGCGTATGTGTATACATGTTATGACAATCTGAGATATGAGAAAATAACTTTAACTCACACACAATCATAACTGTTTGATGGGGATTATCACCTTTGACGTACATCCTATAACTCCTACATCTCCTAGAAAACACGCTTGCAATCATATTTAAAGCATTTTAATCTTTTTGCTTTTTATTTTCTTTGCATATTTTCTTTTAAGCATATCATGCATGGGCATATAGAAGAGAGAAAAGAAATACCCAACATGTTAAGCATAGACATTGCGCTTTTGCTATGCCAAAGCATACGGATATCTTTGACACTGCACTTTTGCTATGCTGAAGCATACAGGTGTTTATGACACTGCACTTTTGCTATGCCGAAGCATGCAGGTGTCATATTATGATTGGCGGGCAACAGTGGTAAGATGGTTATCTATGCCTTTCTCTTAGGATTTTCTAGTCCTACCCGTCAAAAAGAGTGATATGAGTGTTAAGTTTATGAGATAACTTAATATTACTCATCACAAACAAGAGCCACAAAGCTCACTTGCTTAGTTGTGCATAGAGATGCTCATCTAAGCTACAAAAGATACAAAGTTTAGAAAACTTTGTTTCAATGGTTATCCAAGGTGCACAAGTACCAATGTACACAAAATACACACTGTTTTTGTATTTTTCAATTTTTCAAAATTTTTTATTTTTTTTATTTTTATATCAAAAACAAAAATAAACAAAACTGAAAATAAACAAGCAAAAACATGTTATCAAAGCAAAACATAAAACTAGACGCAAATGCATGAGGAAGAAGGACAAGAGAAGGAGATCAATCCATGGAGATGACACCAATGTTTTGACGAAGGAATTCAAAACGTTTGCTATCAAGAGGTTTAGTGAACAAGTCAGCCTTTTGATCATCAATGTGGATAAACTCAAGAGTGAAAGTGCCATCTTCGACAAGCTCCCTAATGAAGTAATGTCGAATCTCTATGTGTTTGGTTCGAGAATGTTGAACCGGGTTCTTAGAGATATTGATGGCACTGGTATTGTCACAGTAAATAGTGAGATGCTCTTGACAAATACCATAATCATGAAGGAGTTTTTGCATCCAGAGGAGTTGGGTGCAGCAGCTACCGGCAGTGATGTACTCAGCTTCTGCAGTGGATAAGGAGATGGAGTTCTGCTTTTTGCTCATCCAGAAGACAAGATTGTTACCCACATAAAAACAACCCCCCGAAGTACTCTTTCTATCATTAGCATTACCAGCCCAATCAGCATTAGAGTACCCAGGTAAGACACCATTAGTGTCCTTGCTATACCACACACCGAACTCAACAGTGGTTTTGACATACTTTATAATTCTTTTTAAAGCAGTCATATGAGATTCTTTGGGGTTAGCCTAATATCTAGCACACACACCAACACTGTAACTAATGTCAGGTCTACTAGCAGTAAGGTAAAGAAGACTACCTATCATGCTTCTATAGAGAGAAGGATCAACACTCTTACCTAACAAGTCTACAGTGAGTTTAACATTTGGGCTCATAGGGGTTCTAACAAAACTAGCAGACTCCAAACCAAACTTTTTCACAAGATTCTTAGCATATTTAGATTGAGAAAGGAATATACCTGAATCTTGTTGGCGAATCTGCAATCCTAGGAAGTGAGTCAGCTCTCCAATCATGCACATATCGAACTCGGCTTGCATGAGTTTTGAGAAGCCATGAGCAAGTTCATCCTTAGTCGACCCAAAGATGATATCATCAACATAGACTTGAGCAACTATCAACTCACCATCTTCCCTTTTGATGAAGAGAGTTTGATCAGCCTTTCCTCTTGTGAACCCATGTGACACCAGATATTGTGTAAGTCTATCATACCAGGCTCTAAGAGCTTGCTTCAACCCATAAAATGCCTTTTTAAGGTACATCACATGATCCAGAAAGTGTGGATCATTGAATCCTTTTGGTTGAGCCACATAGACATCCTCTTTGAGTAACCCATTAAAGAAAGTAGTCTTTACATCCATCTGATAAAGTTTGAACTTCAGCCGACATGCTAGGGCAAGAAGAATTCTGATTGACTCCATTCGGGCAACTGGGGCAAATGTTTCATCATAGTCTACTCCTTCCATTTACGAGTATCCTTGAGCTACAAGTCGAGCCTTGTTACGAATCACATTGCCTTCTTCATCAGTCTTGTTGCGGAATATCCACTTTGTACCGATGATGTGCTCACCTTCCGGTCTAGGTACTAGAGTCCAAACATCATTCCTCTGAAACTGAAGTAGTTTGTCATGCATTGCTTCGACCCAACTTTCATCTTGTAATGCTTCCTTAACTTTCTTAGGTTCAACCTGTGACAAGTAGCAGGAGTAAGACACAAAGTTAGCAACACATTTATCAACTGTGTGTTTCCTTAATGTGAGTTCATTCATGTTTCCCACAATAACTTCTAGAGGATGATTTAATTTGATTTTAGAGGAAGGTCCCTTCTTTTCATGAGATTCAGAATCTGGTGAAGTGGGTATGTCTGCAGAGTCTTCCACAACATTTGGAGTACTGGGAGTACTTAGAGATGCAGGTTCTTGTTCAATAATGTCTTGAACTTCCCTAGGCTCAGAAGGAAGAATTTCTTTGGAGAGTTCCTTAATTCCTTTCTCAGAACTGGAATCTGAAGACTCATCAATGATGACATTTATTGTCTCCATTACCTTTATAGTTCTTTTGTTGTACACCCGATAAGCCTTGCTTGTAGAAGAATAGCCCAGAAATATGCCTTCATCGCTCTGAGAGTCAAACTTTCCCACATTCTCTCTATCCTTGAGAATGAAGTAAGTACTTCCAAAGATTCTGAAGTACTTCACATTTGGCTTCCTTCCTTTCCATAACTCATAGGGAGTCTTTTTGGTACCAGGTCTGAAGTATACCCTATTAACCGTATGACATGCAGTGTTTACAGCTTCTCCCCACAAGTTTCTAGCAACATCTTTGTTATGCAACATGGCTCTGGCCATCTCTTGAATAACCCTATTCTTCCTTTCTACCACACCATTTTGCTGAGGCGTAATAGGAGTAGAGAATTCTTGAGATATACCTGATCTTATACAGAAAGACTCTATGTATGAGTTCTTGAAGTCTTTACCATGGTCACTTCGAATTCGATCAATCTTTAGGCTCTTTTCATTCTACAGTCTTGTGCACAAAGGCTCAATGTGCTCAGAAGCATCAGACTTGGATCGTAGTAGAATGACCCAAGTGTATCTGGTGAAGTCGTCTACCACAACCATGATGTATCTCTTACCACTAAGACACTCGGTTGTGGTTGGACCCATAAGATCTAAATGTAAAAGCTCCAATGGCCTTGATGTAGCTAATGTCTGAGTACTTGGATGCTTACCTTTCGTCTGTTTCCCAAGCTGACATGGTCCACACACTACATTGCTCATTCTACTAAGCTTTGGTATCCCCAAGACTGATTCATACTTAGATATAATAGATAGATGCTTGTAACTAGCATGTCCCATTCGTTGATGCCATAGATCTTCATTAGGCAAACGGATGCTATTACAGACAATATCAGCATTAGGAACCAATCCATAACAGTTGTCCAAAGTGCAAACCCCACTAATGTGCTTCTTTCCAGACTCATCCATGACAAGACACTTTCCCTTTGAGAATAGTACCATGAAGTCTTGATCACATATCTGACTTATGCTCAATAGGCTCACTCTTAGACCTTCTACATAAAGAACATTTGTAATGTCCAGCAGTCCTGGTAGAGATATGATTCCTTTCCCTTTAATCTGTGACTTACTTCCATCACCAAAAGTAACATTGCCACCTTTCTTAGACTCGAAAACCTTGAAGAGAGATCGGTCTCCAGTCATGTGTCTTAAGCAACCACTGTCAAGATACCACAAACATGTATCCATAACTTTGTATGCAGACTTCATCATGAAACACAATTCATGTTTAGATGACAAATCAAAGGGAATGGTTCTTTCACTCAACTGCCTTTTATGAGCTAAGCCTTTAACTTTCACTCTTCTCAGACGAACTCTTTTGCACATTTTTATTCTGAGACAGTCTACTTTCTTCTTAGCCAAATTGAGATCTTTTCCAATAGTCATCATAAGAGAATTTAAATAACTTTTAGACTTGTATTTTCTGAGACACTCAAACAAATAGTGATTAGAAAAACAAGATGTATTTGAAAACAAAGATCTCTTCAAGCCGGTTACAGCCATGACAACAAGGGTCAATGGATCAACAAAGCAAAGATTAAACCTAATCAGAGTGTGCCTGCTCTGATACCACTTGATAGGCCATAAATTGAATGACCCCTTGTGATTAAACCAATTAATTAATTAGCCAAGTTATTCATTAATCAATTTAACATGCAAACGCGTGGAAGCATAAACAAATCACCAATAAATTAATTATGCATCGGAAAATAAATAACACGGTGATTTGTTTACAAATGGGGAAAAACCTTACGGCAAAAACCCCACCGGGTGATTTTCAGGTCACCACTCCCGAAACTCTACTATTATCACAACAAGCGGTTACAAGTAAAGGAATCCTAAGTACCTTACCAACCTACAGTTAAACCCTTACCCCAATACCTAATTGGACTTATTTTGTAGTGACAGTTCCCCCCTTTTTGTTGCACGGCTCCCAAGTACGTGACTAACCAATGCGTGGATCCTAGTACATGACTTCAAACACCAACTGAAAGAGAGGTTGGCTGCAAAGTTCTTCAATTTATCCTACATGATGAAGATCAAGAAGATGCTTGGTCACAAAACCCAAAGGTGCAAATACACAGCAACTTCTTCAGAAGAGATGAACTAGGGCAAGAACTTCGTGTCTGGTCACAATTTGCTTCAATAGAGTTTTCTCAATGCTTGTGCAACTTGTGTACTGTTTGACGGCCCTAAAAACAATCCTTTCTTATGTCTAGGGTTAGGAAAAAAAAAGGCCCAAAGACACATTCACGGATCCCAAGAAATCATATCAGAATTCTGAATTTCTTAAATCTCGACAGATAGGAGGTGTAGAGAAGCTGTCGAGCAGGTGTCGAGCTTACAGGCTTGAATAGCTTTCTTACAGCTCGATAGATGCAGCTGTCGAGCCAGCTGTCGAGTTTTAATGAAATTGCACTATCAGCTTGTTTTCTTGGACAGACTTGATGACTTCAACACTTGATCTTGAAACCTTGTTTTTTGAAGTATTAAAAACACTTAGAACTACCCAATTACAAGTAAAGTGCGTTTTGTCAAAAGGATTAGCCAATCACATAAAAGAATGACATATGTTCTTAACAAGTGAAACACATATGTCCTAACAAAAATAAAAACTACTGCAAAATTTTGAAACACCAAGAAAACGGTTTTCTTTAATTCTAAAACCCAATCACATGTTACACAAGCATGATATCATGAACCTGGCTTTGATACCAATTGTTGGAAAAAAACTAATTTTGCATCTCATACAAAACCCACAACGGAAGCAACACAATGATCTATTTCAATCATAAGAGATAGAACAAAGAAAAGAAAGCATACCTTGATGCAATGAGATTCAAAAACAAAACTTGAGAATACCTTCAATCCTCATCCCAATTCCACATGGTGCCCAAGATGAGTGGTCTCTCAATCAGTTTTTGTGTACGTTGATTTTCCTTTTTGAAAAGTGTATTTCCTAGATCCTCTAGAAAAAATCTGTTTTTTCTTCTTTTAATCGTACGTACATTTTAACTACCTTGGCAGTTACTTTATTTAATAACTCTTATTAAATAAATAACTGATTATCTAATTAGGTTAGCCTTTTGGGCCAACCCAATTAGGCTTAAGTGTGTGGCTTGAGATGGGACCAAAGGGACTAATAAGGCTCTAGCTTCAATGGGCCTTAGACTTATCTGTCACTATGGAAATATAATTTCACTCTAGGCCTTACTAATAAATTATATCCCAAGACTCTAATATGATATCATTTGACCCCTCCATGAAATATCCATAGTGAGCAAAGTCATAATAAACTGTCACTTTGTAAACAACTATTTTATTCCTTGAGTAGACACTTTAATCTTTTAGTTATTCATATTTGTGAAATCTAATTTCATAAATATAAACTTTAGTAACTCTTTACTGAAGTGGTTAGCCTTGAATAATCAGTTCCCATTAAACTTATTTCAAGGGGATATTTCGTGTCTCTACAAAAAGAGATTATGGATTCCATCTTGAGAATATGTGTTCTCTCAACACTACGTATGGTTACCCAACATATTGAGGTTTTGACCGTTAAACTAGATCTCACTCCTAATATATCAAAGTAACCTATATTTTATGATTGGGTTCACTATCCTCTAAAGATTGAGAGTCTATGAAATTAGAAGTTGTGAGATTAATTATTCAAGTGATAGTTGTTAATTGAATAATTAATCTCATAGTGGTCTAGTTTAATATGTCTTACACACATAAGACATATCAACACATCAACTAGAAGTCTCCACTTTCATGATCAAGACAAACCATCTTAGTTGATGAGTTATAGTCTTCGCAGATGAAACGCCTAATTTCATTACCGACTACGAACTATATTTTGAGTTTTTAAGGAACTTGTGATTTAAATCCTCTATAACTAAATCACATAAATCACATACAATGCATCTCAAGGAATATGATAATGTCCCATTAGTTCATATATAAATAGTCTCATATAATTAAATAATTTAATTATTTATAACATGCCAATAAATTGGATTTTAGGGCACAAACCCTAACACTTGCATTGTGCATGATGTATGTATATATACTTGCCCGCTCCTTCCGGTGTGATTGTCATAGTCCATGTCACCTACGGCAAAGCGATGCCTAATTTTCACTGTAAAAGTAAGGTGACATGTCACCGAATTTTTGCCGTGGAGATCTGGTACCTTGCCTGAATGCTTTAGGAAAGCATAGATTGGGACCACACTCATTCAAAAGCCGAACCTCAAAGCCCCCTATGTATACAAAGCCCCATAAGCCAATGACAAAATCATGTTTTTTACTCTTAATCTTCGAAAATTAAGGTTTTATCAAAACAAAGGACTATCCTTGGACAGGCGTTGTAATGTGTCTAGCACTTTCCCATACGTAACCAGACTTTCGGACTCAAGAATCAATAGTTTTTTGCCATCCACATTAGATTAGGAAAAATGCCATTTTTCTTAGCCTAGGATCGGTAGTAAAATCAATTTGAAATAAGTGACCAATCACAACTTAGAAAAACCCAATGATTGGTGGCGACTTCACTTACCTTTGGTAATCACCTAAAATTTGGCCAAGATTCCTATCACACCCCCAAAGGTAGACCTATCTTCCTCCCTTGAGAGAGAGAGCACCCGAAGCTCCATGCAAACCACACAAATATTGAGAGGGGCCTTCAACGGGCCCCACATTCATGGGAGCGTCACCACGGCGGGTGGACGAACGAAGGCCTGGCGGCAATTTTCTAGCCCTTCGCAGCTCGGGCGTCGACAGTGAAGTAGACTAAAATAATTTTGTACCATTGCATGATTTGGTTTTGTATGACTTCAATTTTGTTACAATTTGATGAAGAAGCCATTGCTTGAACATGCAATGGCTTATAAAAAATTTGTAAAAAAATTTCAGATACTACTGTAGACACTCGATTTTGCACCCATAATTTAATCAAGAAAGATGGCTAGAGTGACCATTCATATACCCGACATTTAGAGTTGCATTAAATGCATTAATTCATTCATTACATATCATAAAAATGATATTGAGGTTCTAATGGTTGCGACGGTGTGTCCGATTTCCAAATCAAACCGTCGAATTGAAAGATATCACATGATCAAGTTTGCATGGTCTGCATGCATTTTGTTTAGGTGGAACCGACCACGCATGATTAATTTATATTAATTCTAATTGGCTAAACAATTAAAATTAATTAAATAATTTTGTGATTGGTCGTTGGTCAATGTCAAAAATAGACTTGCTTGCATGGGCATAAAGTGGATAATCAGATAACAAAGAAGTTGTGGATAATATAGACATTTTGGAATATTTATCTACAAGATAATTATAAGACCTGAATATTCGAAAAAAATGGATTAATTTTTAGAATACGGACTAAAAATGCGTCTAAGTACAATTCCTAGTTCGAAAATCCTCAAAAAATGAGTCCAAATTGGACCAAAATTCAAACGCGAGCTCGGCACCCAAGAGAGCCATTAGGAACTTCCCAAGTGTCGATTGGCAAAAATTCGTGGCTCGGCCTGAGGACTCCTGGACTGAGAAAAACCTTATCTTTTTCAATTTTTTAGAGATAAGGATGCATTCCAATTCGTATATGATCATTCAGCTAATTCTTCGAAGCATTCCAACCTCTATAAATAGGAGATGCCTCTCAAAATTCAGCACACTTTCTAACCCCCCCCCCCCCCTCTCTTTTAGGCTCTTCTCTTCTAACTTTTCAATTCCCCTCACATTAAAGACACTCTGAAGGCTTTTGCTTTAGGAACTTCTTTTTTGTAAGTAAAGTATTTTAGGCTTCGAAGAGGTGAACAAATTTCTTTGAATCCTAAAATATTATTTCATTAGAAGAGCACGCTCATGCAAGAGGTATTCTGTTTTTCTTCTTTCTTTTCTTCTTTCATTAATTTTGGTTATTGTTTTATGCATGAATATGTTTAGCATATTTTTATTATGTTCTGTTCTTGATATGGTTACCATGCCTAAATACGTTGCTAGAATTTTCTTTAACATGTGCTTAGGTGATTGTTTATTGTAACTCTTTTCTTAAGTTTCAAAATCTGCAATGGCTAACAAAAATTCTTTTATGAAAACCAAAAACCGATCTGTATTTTTTTTCAGATCTAATTTTTTAGTTCAAAAACTGATCTGTATTTTTCAAATTTGACTTTTTTAGTTCAAAAACTGATCTGTATTTTCAAATTTGATTTTTTTTTAGCACAAAAATTGATCTATATTTTTCAGATCTGATTTTGTTAACACAAAAACTGATTTGTATTTTCATTAAATACAAATCTGACTTTTTTAACACAAAAACCGATCTGTATTTTTATTAAATACAGATCTAATTATTTAGAAAAAATTTTCTTTGTTACAAAATTGCAGAGTTTGAAATTTAAAAGAATGAATTGAAAGTTAGGTTGAAGTCTTGTCTTTTTTAATGATGAATGTATAACAAATTTATCTCATGAATGTGGATCCTCTTTCAATTTTTTTTTTTAATTTCTTTTACATTAAAAAAACAGATATTAATTTCGCCAAGCATGCGTCATGTGTGTTCAACATATCATTTAACATCATGCAAAAAATGGTATATTGGTCATTAGAGTCTAGAAGACCAGACTCTGTCTGGGCGGAATGGGTGCCTAACACCTTCCCATTTCATAACCTAGCCCCCGAGCTTAAGGTTTTTGGATAGGTAGATTAGTGCTTTGTTTGTTTGATTTTGGTAGATTGTAACTAGGAACAAAGTTTTGTATTCTTTTTCATAGATTGTAACTAGGACCCAAAGCATTGTAAGGTTTAATTTACCAAAATTGTACTTGTCTTTATTCAATCAATGACATTCGAAATATTTTGATCATGTAATTTGTATTTATTTTTTCTTAATTTTTTTTGTAAAAAAATAAGTGGCGACTCCACACCACTTGCCCAAAACGAGAGGTGCCCTTAAAAGCACCCGATTTTTCCGGTCTCTCACAACTACAAAAAAATAACTCAAAAATTCAAATATTAAAACTTCTAAAAGAACAAAAAATATTAAAGAATCAGATGATTCACTGCTTAGAAATTATTGAAACAAAATAAAATATATATGACTAAACAATAAAGAAATATAAGAGAAAGATAGATTACATTCAAAAGAATAATCCATGGCTATAACTGTTGAAAGCTCAAAAATATGTTGAAAGCACAAGAGCTGTTTAGACTCCCAAAACAAAGTTACGACTTGGTTGATTTTACACTAACTTAATACTAAGTGCGGAATAGTGTAAACACAAGCGTATAAGCAAGAGAACTACTCTAATCCATACTTAAAGCAACACAGTAGTAAAAATGAAATGAACAAGAGTAGGGAAGAGAGAATGCAAACACAAGATAACACGCCGATATGTTATCGAAGAGGAAACCGAAGAACTTGGTGAAAAACCTCTCCGCCGCCCTCCAAGCGGTAATCGATCCACTAGACTATCAATTGGGATACATGAGTTAGCAAGAGACCCTCCAAGCCTAATCTACCCGATGTACCTAAGCCCTCCGAACTCCTGCTCCAACAAGGCTTCTCGGAACCGTGTCTTGTCTAACTTTCCGGATCCCGCAATACACCCGATTGCATCTACCAAGCCTCACCGGCTTCTTTTGGCAAATCCCCAAAGCTTCCCAAACTCCAAAACACTCTCTACACTCTGAATATGTATGGGTTATGTTTGGGTACAAATCTCCTCTTAAGGTATGACAATGGGAGAGGGATGGAGAAGAGGCTACAATGATTTCTGACTAAGGATGAGTAGCTCTCCTCTAAAAGATGGGTGTGTGTGTGTTGTAGAAAACCTATCTAGGATTCTTCTCTCTGAATAGCCTCTTTTACATTTATGGGTAATGAGGGTATATATAGTATGGGTGAATGGTAAGAAATTCACACATTAAAATCCTCCAGGCAGAAAGTTTCGCGACTATCTCGCAAGAAGGCCTTACCTGCGAGATACTCACAAAAACGACAACCTAGCATGACTCTTCAGCTTCCAGTCATGTGCTCCTCACATGGCTCTTTCGCGGGTTAGCTTCTCGCGAGCTTCTCGCGAAATCCACTGATCTTCATTTCAACTTGAGTCTTCACCACCTTAATATTAAACCCAATATAATAAAATCCCAAAAATTACGAGGAACAAAATTAAAGCAATTACAACACATTTTGCCATGGAATAAAGCCAATATAAAACATAGTTGTAAATCACAACTTTACAACTGTGATCCTCAAACCTACTAGAACTACAATACTGAACAAAGGATTTGGGCCCCAATTTATTTATTTGTGAGCTTTACTACAATCCTACAAGTAGAGCTCCAAACTTTAGCTGGATAGTCCAAATTGTATTCTCCTCCGGAAAAACCCTTTTTGACCCACTCACCTTCCCCTCTCAGTTGTTCTTCTCCCACCGTGTTTAATTGCTCTCACTCTCTATGTTTTCCTTCCTTTTCTTCAATCTACCCCTATCTCCCTACGTTTTTCTCTGTTTCCTAGTGTTTTTCTCAATGTATTTCAACCATCCTCTCTTGTTTGCCACCCATTCCTTTTATAGTATCCCATTAGTGGGGTACTCATGATTACCATTTCACCACTTCACATACATTTCCACCTCTACCAGAATCCCAAAAGACTCATCACGCCTTCTGAGAATTCTCTTGGAACTTGTTCCAAACGCCAAATAGTGTTCGGTAGCGAGTTTCCCAAAGGCATTAACAAGTGGACTGGTCCTAGCTCTACAGTGTTGGGCCTTGGTCACATGGGCCATTCTGGGTCACCCAGGCCCAAGCCCCTACAATAACTATTGAAAGGAATCAAAAGAAGCAGAGTTTACAAATTATAGATAATATATATATATATATATATTTTGTGTGTGTTTGTGTGTGTGTGTATGTGTGTGACTATACAAATTCAGATGTTAAAACTTCCAAAAGGCCAAAAAAGATATATAATTAAAAGAATAAGTTATTGAAACAATTCAAAAAATATATTTCTATTCAAAAGAGAAAAAAAAATTAAAAAAAAAAAAAGTACACAAACCCATAGAGCAATAAGTTTTAAATTTTAACGGGTCTAAACTTTAAATGAACCTTATCAGCATGTGGCCCACACTAAAAAAATGTTGAGCAGGAGCCTACGTTGAAATAATGAATGTCATACCTCCTCTTAATATATCATATATAAGCTTTCTGCGCAAAAAATTAACATACTTTCATATTGTGAGGTGAAGCAAAGAAATATGCAGTAGCAACAACCTTATATTTCAATTATTGCAAGTTTTTTTATCTTGTAAAAAATGGCTAAAGAGAGTTTGATGGTTCATGTACAAAAATTACTTTTTAAAAAATACATGAAAAACCATAAAATAATTTTTTTTTTTTTTAACAAAGTAGAGGAGAAGAAAATAACTGAAGAAGAGTTCATACCTCTTAACGGTTTAAAAAAAAAAAAAATATTGGGGTTTGCATTGCTTTTATAGTGGTCATGATTAACCTCACAAATTTGGAGATAAATTATCAACGTTTGAGTTTGAGTTTAAGTTGAACTTATTAGAAAGATAGAGTTTCACTCCTTGTTAAGTTTGGACTAAATAAAAATAATTTTGTTTAGAAAAATGATAATGATGAGTTTGAGTTTAAGTTTAAGTTGGACTTGTTAGAGAGATAGAGTTTCACTCCTTGTTAAGTTTGGACTAAATAAAAATAATTTTGTTTAAAAAATGATAATGATGAGTTTGAGTTTAAATTTGACTTATTAGAGAAATAGAGTTTCACTCTTTGTTAAGTTTGAACTAAACAAAAATAATTTTATTTTAAAAAAATGATAATGATGTGACAAGTTCTAGACATATCAATAAAAAGTCAAACATTTCTATTATATATATATATATATATATATGATAAAATTGACCATCTCTTGTATGAATTAGTCGGGTTCATCGGGGCAATACAACTAACAATAAAATTACATTTTTCTACAACAGAACAATCAAAACACCTTACCCGAAGAAGCCACTGTCAACTCACTCATCGATGCCGCCACTAGGGAATGGAACACGACCCTCATCAAACAGATTTTTCTCCATGCCGATACCAAGACCATCCTCAGTATCCCACTCAGCCGACGCCGGCCCACGGATCGTTTAGTTTGGGGTTACATGCCTAAAGGTAACTTCTCTGTCAATAGCGCATACAAGGTGGCTCTATCTCTTACTTCTGATACAGCTTCAGGGAGCACGTTAAACACCCAAGACCAAGGTTTGTTTTGGCATACAGTTTGAAACCTTAGAATTCAAAATAAAATTAAAACTTTCATGTGGAAAGCTTGCCGAGATATTCTACCCACGAAGGTCAACCTTTGTCATCGCCAAGTCCTTGAGGATGCTACGTGTAAAGCCTGCGGTTTGGATTTTAAGACTACCGGCCACCTTTTTTGGGATTGCCAGCGAGCCCACGAGACTTGGGAACTTTCGGGAATTCTGTTTGATATCACTGGAATTCGCTACAAGGACTTTAAACATCTCTTATGGTACCTCATCTTTACCAAACATGTAGACAGAAACTTGCTTGCACTCATTGTTACCGTGGCTTGGTGCATGTGGTTCAACAAAAACAAAACATGCCTAGGCAATCCAAGACAACCTAGCCGCGAAATCCTCCACAAAGCCCGCCTCATCCTGGAAGAGTTCCAGCTTGCCCACCTCCGGAAGCCTCATCACCAACAAGCCCAAGACTCACGTTGGGTCCCTCCAACCTCCCCATACTACAAAATCAACATTGATGCTGCTATTTTTAATAACTCAGTGGGCATTGGTATTGTAGTCCGAGACCACGAGGGATTGGTGACAGTAGCCATGAGTAAACACCTTCAACTACCCTTGGGCCCACTAGAGGCTGAAGCCAAGGCAATGGAGGAATCTATCTCTTTTGCATGGGATATCGAAGTCTAAGATGTTATTTTTGAGACAGATTGTAGCACTATCTCTGAACCTCTCAACGGGTCCACCACACCCCCTGTTACTATTGGCAACCTCATCGTGGATGTTTAGCATTGACTACAGGATTTCAGACAAAGTCATCTCCAACATGTGACGAGACAAGGAAACAAATCAGCGCATATTTTGACAAATCACGTCAAAGAAATTGATAATTTTGTAACTTGGATAGAGGAAAGTCCACCCATCTGTGGCGGTGCCATATGGTGTTTAGGGGGTTCAAATGAACCCCCTGACTTGTCACTTTTTTTTTTTTATATATAAAATTTTAAAATATTTTTGTTTTGAATACCTTAAAATAACATTTTGAACTCCTAAATTAGGTCCAAAGATTAAATCAATTCAATACTAAAATTTATCTTGGCCTTCTTAAACAAAAAGAAAAAAACCCAACATCAAACCAATTTGATATAAAATCCCAAGAAAAAAAATAGCAAGTCCAACAACAAAAATTAGTAATTTGTTGATCTTAAATCTCAGAAAAAGACAATTAAATGAGCTGTAAAGTGTAAACACTAAAAGAAAATTAAGTGTGAGATAGTGGAAGTGGGACATGAGACAGTGAAGAGTGAAGACATTTTTTTTTAATGATTGTATTGTTGCGTTGAATTCTTAATAGAGTAATGTAAAAAGCACAACAAAATTCTTCTTAATGAATTATGAAAGTTCAAAAAGGGTATGAAACTCCTTTGAACGTTTAGACCCCAAATAATAAAAATCCAATTCAAGCTTTATATCAAACAATTAATGTGCGGAATATGATAACAAGCTTATACCAGAATTGATAGAACAATCTAAGCCAAATATAAACACATCCACAGCAGTAAATATAAGGCAAAGATAAAGGAAAGAAAGTTGCAAACACACGGACAACACACGATGTGTTATCGAAGAGGAAACCGAAGTCCTCGGCGTAAAACCTCTCCGCCGCCCTCCAAGCGGTGATAAAATCCACTAAAGAATATAGTTGGGATACATGAACAGCAGAAGACCCTCCAAGCCTAATCTACCCAAGTACCTAAGCCCTCCAAGCTTCTTGCTCCAACGAGGTTACGTCGAACCTATTTCTTCTTTAGCTTCCCGGATTCTGCTACTTGACCATAGCATCAACCAATGTACATTGGTTCCTTCCCAAACTGCTTGCCTAAGTACCAAATGAACCTTCTCACAGACGTGGGTGTGGTGAGATAAGGATTTGGTAAAAGACCTCTCAAGGGTATGACAATGGAGAGGAAGAGAGTAGAGGAATTTGAAGAGTCTCTAAGGTAAAGATTGGGGATGAGGCAATCTTGTTTTTCTCTAGGGTTTCTTTTACAAAATTCTCTCTGGAAGCTCTCTCAATTTAGTGGGTATAAGGGTGTATATATAGTAGGGTGAGAAAGGAATGCAAAACGTCAGTTTTTGCCAAACAAGGTTTACTTGCGGCTTGACCTCGCGGCTTGTCCAAGTCGCGAGTTCCAGTCGCGACGTAACGGCCTGGACAGCCTGGAACTTTTGTCCTGTAGCATGACAGCTGGCGCGACCCTTCAGCTTCCCAGTGTGCCTCTCACATGCCTGCCTTTCACGGCTTGCCAGTCGCGATCCACCCGCGAGCCCTAGCCGCGAGACTCTGTTTTTCTTGCACACTCTTGAACTTTTCTTCACATCTTCTCACACACTACCCTTACAATTTTCCCACCTAAATACAGGGTTACTAAGTGCTAAATTACAAGCAAATTGGTCACGGAATAAAGCCAATTAGATGGTTGATTAAATTCAACCTTACAATCTCCCCCTTTGGCTATTTCGTGACAAAACCCTACAACAGACTCTAGACTTAAACGTGAGTTGGGAACAGTTGGAAAACTCACTCACACCTAACTCTAGATTCTGTAAAGCTCTTGAACATATGAATAAGTAACTCCTGAAACACAATAACATAACAATATCATTGTATGCAGAAAACTTAATAAGCATATGGAGCAAAATAGGCATGATCAAGCAAAAATGAACATAAGTACAAAAGCAATAATTCATGGCAAGATCAGCAATAGTAGTCACTTAAGCAAAAGTGATTACTATGTTCATTCACACAGGAAATGAACATCCGGACATGCAAAACTGATAAACTCAATTGAAGAGAATCATTTTGCAAGTCCAACACTCAACCAATGTATACAAACACATATGCATCTAGGAACAATCCTACAAGGGCACAAGAGTGTTGTACTTAAGATAATGTAAGGCATTAACAAGTACCAAAACACAAAAGCATAAAGGCTGCATAAGCAAAGTTTTGCAAATACATGGCACAAACCATAAAAGCCTACAAGCATGCAAAAGAGCTAGAAACAACCCTCAAAGCTTACAAAAGCAACAATGGGTACAGGTTAACAACTTAAAGTACAGAAGCTGAAAAACATCATACTATATATATATGCTGAAATAAACAACAACTACCATAGTATTTTGAGTTAACAAAGTTTTATATACAGAACAAAATCTAAAAAAGGAATGATGAAGAAATCTCCCCCTTAAAACGATCACTCCCCCTTAAGAGCTGCCCCCAAAATTTCTCCCCCTTTTTGACCGGAATGGCCAAAGGGTCATAGTTCCAACTTTGTGAAAATACCATCAACTTGAGCTGCTACCACATCAATCTGGTCTTGCATGGCAACCAATCTCTCCGACTGCTCTTTCTGGCCATCTCTGAGGGTCTTTTCCATTTCCGTAAGACGATTGTGGAGATTATCAAAGAGCATTTGCACCTTGTCAGGCTGAGGGGCAGACTGTGGTTGAGTAGTGCCTGGTTGCTCAGAAGTAGAGGTATTAGTAGAAAATGGATGAGCACTCTTTGGAGCTTTGGATGAGTGACTCTTGCTGGCCTGTAGAGTGAACATGGAGATTGGTCGAGGATGAGCAATCACGTTCCCAATCGAGGGAGGAGTAACACCTTCTCGTAAAACGAAGTTCATAATTAGACTACAGAATGGAAGGCACCCTCGTGCTACTGATCTGGTTGCTGTCTTTCTTATGATGTGATAAATATGGGCACAGATGTCAATAGTGGTGCCAGTGATGAGATCACATAGAAATTGGGCCCTTCCAAGATTTATATACACCGTGTTGGTCAGCGGATAGAGATTTGAAAACATAATTAGCTTCAATGTAGTCAACTCAGGTGAAAACTTGGAGGTACTTATTAATGTCCCTGTGCTGGAAATGTCATGGTCAGGACCAAGAATTTGAAGAATGTCCTGAATCTCTGGAGTACGATCATCATACGGCGTAAGGTCAGCATCCGCAGGACGTGTGATGTTGAGAAGTTCAGCTATGGTGTCTGGATTAATGATGAACTCCGTTCTTCTTACCAGACAATGTAGTTCAATCTCAAGATCAACTGAGTTGGCGAGACATTCCTTCACAAGTTCAATCATCGGATCAACAAAGTTTCTGAATAGAGCTGCCCAATCTTTTGTCTCGAAGATCCGAGGGACAAAAGTTGAGTCCAATGTGTCAAATCTGACCTCCCGTTCCACTATAGGAGTTCCTCGGTCAAAAATGTTGAAGTAGGCATCTTGGTGCTGAGGAGATCTGAATAATTCATTATTGAGTTCATTTGATGGCTGTGAGGAGGACCGTGTTCTTTTTGCAACATGCCCAGTTTCTTCTTCTGTCATCACCTCTTTTCCTTTCGAGGATTGTCGAGACATCTGTAAGATAGCAAACACACAGAAAAGTACCAAATGCAATACCACAGGGAATCAACAACAGCTTGATTAGATTCAGTTAGGAATGTGAGACAAAATTTCACTTTAATCACCAAACACAAGAATCAAATCAACAACAAGATACCAGATGGATAAACTGAAACACACTCCACACTTAAGCACACAAACTATAAGTATCACAGAACCATAGACAAATGACCCACGGCCACATACAGAGAGTATCACATAGATCTCAAACCCATATGTTTAAAGAGAATGAGAAGCTCTATCAAATGAACAATGCTCAGACTGGAGACAAACATGCTGAAGTATAAACATGATATAGAATAAACTCAGCAGCAAAGGAAAATAACCTCAAACAGACATAAACACCTATTAATGCAAACCCATATATGAACAAAAACAACGCATAGCACATGTGCACGGTTCAGCACAAGAAGGTAATGGAAAACATAGTAAGAATGAAATGAGGGAAAGAAAACCCATACCTTAGTTTTGGAGATTTATGCAGAAATGATGCAGAAATGAGAGATTTTATCAGTTAGAATCGAACGTTTGAGAGAGAGATTGAAGAAGACAATGAATAGTCACTGAAAATCGAGGGAAAAACTGAAAATCAATTTTAAAAACTGTCTTCAAAAACTCACAACATGCGTTTTTCGCGACTGGATCAAGTCGCTAGTAAGTCGCATGGTTAAGCCGCGAAACACTATGAAGAGAAGAAACTTGAGAATTTCTCTAAGTGTTTTTCGCGACTGGAAGGTCTACCCACGAGATAGTCGCAATATGAGCCGCGAAATTCCCTGAGTACCTCTCGCGACTGGATCTTCCATCCGCGAAACAATCGCCACACTGACCCGCGAAAAGAGCAAAACTCAAATTTTGGAAAAAAATTTCTAAGTCATTTTCGCGATAAGGGTACTGACTCGCCAGAAAGCCGCGAAAGTCTCTGACTAAGCTCACGACTGGGGCTTGCGATTGTGCTAACCCGCGACTTAGTCGCCAAAACAGGGCAACACTGTTTTTGAAATTTTTGACATTTTGCAAAAACAAAGTACTTTCCAAAAACAAAACAAAACACTCAAAAATCTTTTTGTGTTTGATCAACAAAGATTGAGCATGTGAAAGCACATTTAATCAAGTACAATCACACAAATGAATATGGCATTCCTTGAACATAGACTTGTGTGTTGTGTGTGGATATCGAAAATGAGATAGTCCTTAGCCCAATGTGAAGCTTCAATGATCAATTCAATCAAGGCATACACAACTAGCACTAGATAATGTGACCTATCTCAATTATAGAAACATGCATATATGACCTCCCACACAAAAAAAAACTTGATAACAATTCTCTGAAGCTTTTCATTTGGCTCCATATTCAACATATCATTTGCAACTTTTGAGCAAAGAAAATCTCATTGTGAGATAGATGCCTGAAATTTTAGATATTTCAATTGATGAATTAGCCTTTGGCTTTTTGAGCATCACACATTTTATTTTGGTCGCTTTCACTTTTTCCTAGTCAAATACTAGTATGTGCGACAGGCTTTTGCAGCTCTATATCTCTTTTCATTTGGAGATTTACGTTTAGAAAGCTCTTTTACAGTATAAAAAATAAAAAGTGGGAAGATATATAGGCATGAGTCTATGCATGTCTCAAGATCAACAAGACCATTCACTAATCATTCATGACAATGTTGAAGATCTATTTACAACAATCACATAGATTTCAGAATTTCTTCCACAATGATATGAGTGCATGAGAGACAAGCTAAGCTCGTTAAATGCACACAGCCATAAGTACAAAGGTACAAGGCAAAACATGTTTTGAGACAAAAACTCAACAAAGTGAACAAACTTTTTGGATTTTCAACTTTTTATGTGTTTTTGGATTTTTGACACAAAAAAAAAAAAACAATAGAAGGAAGAAAAATAAATAAAAAGCATTTTAAACACACACAAAATAAAAATTAAACAAATGCTCAAAAACACAAAGCAAATAACCAATCTTATCCACAAAGCATAGGAAGAATTAATGCATGGACATGTTATAATGCTTATGCATGAGAACCCTTTGTCACCCACACGTCACGTGCGTTTGGGGTGATATCCTTAACAGATCAGGTACGAGAGTTAGGACTTTCAAACCTCCTATTGAAGCTCTCCAAGCAAGTGGTGAAGGCACCAATCATTTTCATCACGTCCGTCATTTCTGAATCATTGTTTTGACTTCTCAGTTTCTCACCACCCCAAGACCTCTTGTCATTCCTTCTTCCTCTTGACCGAGGTGCGCATGTATTGTTGTCTGCTCTCAGCTTTTGACAGTTGGGTCTAGTATGCCCTGACAGTTGGGTCTAGTATGCCCTTACAGTCCGCAATAGTGACACACATACTCTGTTCTAGGACCCCGTTGTGGTCTTGAGAGGGATCTTGCTCTGGTTCCGTGTCTACCCATAGATTGATTTCGGGGCTTATTCACCATCTGTTGCTCACTCACATTCTTCCTCTCAGCCTCAACATTCCCAGGGATGGTTTCTTCTCCAATAGGCTCTATGGCCTTCACAAATTTCACTTCTTTGGTAGCTTTGGCCGATGAGCTACTTCCTCCGGTATAACCCAATCCGGTCTTGTCTGAGAAGTGTTTCTAAGATGAGATAACATCTTCCAGCTTTCTAGAGGAGACCCTTTCTATCTTGGCTTGTGCTTGCTCCACCTCTTGCTCAAGGAATCTTACTTTGGTATAGGTTTCCGATAACTCTCCATTTAGTGTCTCAATCTCACATTTAGCCTCTTTATATCTGGCCAGTAGACTTTTGTAGTCCTCTTCAGCCCTTTTCATTTTCTTCACAGCCGCCTTTGCAACCCTTGCATACTCACCTGATTTCTCAAGAAGTAAAGCCTAATTCTCTTGAAGACCCAATGTACCTTCATCCTCTTCAGCTTCCGATTCTTCAACAACCCCAATAGACTCCAAATCAGAATGCTCACCAAGCTCCTTCACAAGTGTATCCAAGTCATCTGAGGATTCCACATGAGCAATTGTCATGAATGCGGAGAAATTTCCTTCTTCATCACAGCTCTCATCGGAGTTAGAATTTGATGAGTCCGAATCACTTAAAGTAGTGGCATAAACCTTTCCCTTCGACTTCAAGTAATTTGGGCATTCCTTTTTAAAATGCCCATGCCCATTACATTCAAAACATGTAATTCCTTGTGAGGATTGGGAGTCTTTACCATCTTTCCTTCGAAACTCTTTCTTCTCTTTTCGGGCACTCTGGAATTTTCCATTGTCATCAAATTTTTCACTATTCTTGAGCTTTAGGAATTTACGGAAGTTCTTTACAAGATACGCCACATCTTTATCTACCGTATCCTCTTCCAAAGAGTCATGAGATACTATCCTCTCATCAATTGTCTTAAGAGCAAGGGATTTGCTCTTCTTCGCCGAAGGAAGGGACAACTCATATGTCTGTAGAGAACCAACCAGCTCTTGAGCCTTGATTTCGTCAAGATCTTTGCTCTCTTCAATGGCTGTAACTTTGGGCCGGAAACTTTTTGGTAGTGACCGGAGAATCTTCCTTACAATCTTCGAGTCCTCCGTCTTTTCCCCCAAGTTAAATTTACCAACAACCACTTCGTTCAACTTGCTGTAGAACGAATCAAACGACTCTTCATCACTCATCTTTAACTCCTCAAAGCGAGTGGTCAACATTTGAAGTTTTGTGTCCTTCACTTTCTTAGTTCCCTCATAGGTTGTCTCCAGAATTTCCCATGCTTCCTTAGTAATGGAGATGTGAGAAATCTAGTGGAATTCTTCTGGAGAGACACCGCAAAAAATAGCATTCAATGCCTTGCTATTTGCATTTGCCGCTGCAAGAGCAGCCTTATCCCAATTGGCCTTAGGAGCCTCCGGTTTGGTCCAACCTGTCTCAACTGCATCCCACACAGTCTCATCCATAGAACACAAAAACGCCCTCATTCGGACTTTCCAAAATGCATAATTATTACCATCAAAAAATGGTGGAACATTGAGAGATTGAGACCTATCCATCTCAACAAGGGGTCAAGGATCACACTCAGGTATTAAAACCACAACAAGTGTACCCGCTCTGATACCAATTGAAAGTTCAAAAAGGGTATGAAACTCCTTTGAACGTTTAGACCCCAAATAATAAAAATCCAATTCAAGCTTTATATCAAACAATTAATGTGCGGAATATGATAACAAGCTTATACCAGAATTGATAGAACAATCTAAGCCAAATATAAACACATCCACAGCAGTAAATATAAGGCAAAGATAAAGGAAAGAAAGTTGCAAACACACGGACAACACACGATGTGTTATCGAAGAGGAAACCGAAGTCCTCGGCGTAAAACCTCTCCGCCGCCCTCCAAGCGGTGATAAAATCCACTAAAGAATATAGTTGGGATACATGAACAGCAGAAGACCCTCCAAGCCTAATCTACCCAAGTACCTAAGCCCTCCAAGCTTCTTGCTCCAACGAGGTTACGCCGAACCTATTTCTTCTTTAGCTTCCCGGATTCCGTTACTTGACCATAGCATCAACCAATGTATATTGGTTCCTTCCCAAACTGCTTCGCTAAGCACCAAATGAACCTTCTCACAGACGTGGGTGTGGTGAGATAAGGATTTGGTAAAAGACCTCTCAAGGGTATGACAATGGAGAGGAAGAGAGTAGAGGAATTTGAAGAGTCTCTAAGGTAAAGATTGGGGATGAGACAATCTTGTTTTTCTCTAGGGTTTCTTTTACAAAATTCTTTCTGGAAGCTCTCTCAATTTAGTGGGTATAAGGGTGTATATATAGTAGGGTGAGAAGGGAATGCAAAACGTCAGTTTTTGCCAAACAGGGTTTACTCACGGCTTGACCTCGCGGCTTGTCCAAGTCGCGAGTTCCAGTCGTGACGTAACAGCCTGGACAGCCTGTAACTTTTGTCCTGTAGCGTGACAGCTGGCGCGACCCTTCAGCTTCCCAGTGTGCCTCTCACGTGCCTGCCTTTCACGGCTTGCCAGTCGCGATCCACCCGCGAGCCCTAGCCGCGAGACTCTGTTTTTCTTGCACACTCTTGAGCTTTTCTTCACATCTTCTCACACACTACCCTTACAATTTTGCCACCTAAATACAGGGTTACTAAGTGCTAAATTACAAGCAAATTGGTCACGGAATAAAACCAATTAGATGGTTGATTAAATTCAACCTTACAAATTACAAAGACCTGTAAGTTGTCACAATTGAGTTCAATTGTTAAATAAAAGAATTGAAAAGAATAAAAACAAAAACTAATAAATAATGAATTAGAGTATTCTAAGTAATAATAATTAAAATTCACTTAACAACAATAACTAATAACTTTATTATAGTTGTAGGAACATCAGGTCTAGAAGTTCATTATATATTTGTACATTGGACCTATGGCCCAAGCCAATGATAAGGCTTAGTCTGAGGAGGAAGAATCTCCATCATTGGAAACCGTGTTAGCAAATAAAAGAGTTAGTTTTAGCCATAAAAGCTCAGCGAGACAAGCCAAGGATAAATGTCTCCTCGGCCGACTAAAGCCGAGGTTAGAATAAATGGCTTACTAATGCGAGAGAACCTCCTAGGAAGTTTTGTCGGTATGAATAGACGTTGTATAGACATTAGACCGGGAGAAGGCTTAAGATATCTTAGGAAGAAAGCTGTCACCACTGCATTTAATGTTCTGCAGCTAACTTCCTGACTGTATTAATGTAGAGAAGACCTTTGAACAGTGTAAAATTGGTTACCCTAAGACGTATAAGATCAGAGAGGATGTCTGATGGGACAAGCACTCAAGTGGTAACTCAGGTGCTTAACAAATGTAGGATCAAGATGCTTTAGAACGAGAGAGAAGAGAGGAGACCCTTCATGAAAAAGGGGAGGGAGAAAAAAGAAGAGAAAAAAGAGGAGGAAAAACACTAGAGAATTCAGGAACCAAACTTGTAACCCAATTTGAGAATAATATACAAGAACAGTGCACCTTAGACAGTGCCGAGAACAATTTTTCTTTAATATAACCTTATTTCTTTTCGTTCTCTTATCATCTGAATCTATTCCAATGTTTGTTTGATCCAACTACAGCCCAATTTTCCAACCCATTTTCTATAAATTTATTACTTTGGACTTTTTGGGCCTAAGTCCCTCCACGTAGTGGGCTACGAGCTCAAATCTGGTCCTCACAATAGTAATAGAGAATAGATAATTTACAAGATTTAATCTTAGCAATAATAATTAATATCATCATTATATTAGGAAAACATATGCCCAATGAACTTATAATTCATCTTTAATTTTTTTGCTAATACTATGAATAAATTTTTGTTAAGGAAGTCACATATATCGCAAGATCTAGCTCCTAGCTAAGATTTATTATCTAAAAGAACTTGTGTTGACTTAAAAAAAATCTTCCTTTCGATCATAGGTTACGAAAGATTTCATCAATATTATCATAATAATGATCAAGATGAAAAAAAAAGTTTATTTACTAAGAGCTTCTTATCAACCTCTTCAACACAAATTTGAATGACCCCCTTAAAAAATATTCTTGGAGTCGCCACTGCCACCCATTATATATTGAATCCGTTGTGATTCAAGATGTTTTATATTTATTTTCTTCATAAATAAAGTTACCGTTTTTCCCATAAAAATAATAATAATAATAATAAATAAATAAATAAAAATCAAGAAATTGCATTTTAAAAGTCAATACAAGACAATTAGAGGAGTCATCCATTGTTACTGACATTTCCACACACACATGTGACGCTTATCATTAACATTCCACGTAACATACGCAATGAATGGGATTTGCACGTGATGCACGAGAAGCTCTTACCAAACTACTCATCCTTTACTTAACTAGTTACCTTTTTCTCATATATATATATATATATATATAAAATAAAATTTATTAAAAAAAAAAAAAAAACACTTCTCATCCTAAATGTCAATCACCTTTAAACAGGAAATTTTGATAAAAACATATATAGATATATATAGATATTTATTTATTTATCAATAAATATTAATAAATAAGAATTTAATTCATATAAAAGAAAATACCTAATTTAATTTGAATTTTTTTTTTTTAGAGAAAATCAAACGTTTGGCGCATGGCTTGTTTTACGTTTGGCAAGCCCCTTCTTGTAACAAATTAAATTTTGATGCTGCTGTCTTCTATCCTCATGCAGCTTCAGACTATGGAGTTGTGATTTGAAATCATCTAGGGGAAGTGATGGCTGCTAGATCTCTCAGAGGCACCGCCGCTTCCAGTAGTGACAAGGTGGAACCGCTGGCTTGCCGATGTGCTCTTGAGTTCGCTGCGATCTGCATTTTTTTTTTAATTTGGTGATCGAAGGTGATAACACAAGTGTTTTGAACTCTATTTTGTCTTCTGGACTTTAGTGGTCTCGGTTTGGTCATGTGTTTCCTTCAGTGGCGACTCTAGGAATTTTTTCTAGGGTGGTCATTAAGAAACTTAAATTAAACAAAAATTTAATTTTTAAAAAATTGAATATATCGAGTTATCGAAAAAAACACACACAAATACATGAAATTTTACAGTTTCCTTTTATGAGTTTTCATATTTTGAAATCGTCTCATGATAGTTTATTATCAGTTTTCATTATCTATTGTCAATATAAGTAAGACCAATATATTTTGTTAAGTTTGTATAATATTTTTGTTTTTATGCAATTGTGGTTATATATTTGTCATTTTTCTATAAAAATATTTTAAACTAAATGAAAAAACTCAACTCCACTTGCACTGTATAATTATTAACTCACACAATCACACTCATCCATCCATAAATAATACAATAAGTTGTTGTTTGATTGTGAGATAAGCTAACATGTGATTAGAGTGTGCAAGATTTAAAACAAAGTATGCAAAAATATTTTTAAAAGTATAAAATTAGTAAAGCAATATTTTATATATATATATATATATATATATTTTTTCAAGTCAGGGGGTTCATTTGAACCCCCTGAAATGTATGTGCAGCCGCCCCTGGTTTCCTTTCAAGATTTCATTGATTCACAGTTAGTAGTGTTCACCAAGATGCTAATTCAGTGGCTTATGATTTGACCCGTTATGCTAAACATATTTCTTCTGGTGTATTTTGGTTAGAGGACTCTCCTCCCCTACTATGGAGGATTTGTATTATGATTTGGCTCATTTACCTTTATAAATGATGATATATATATATATATAGAGAGAGAGAGAGAGAGAGAGAGAGAGAGAGAGAGAGAGAGAGAGAGAGAGAGAGAGAGAGAGAGAGAGAGAGAGAGAGAGAGAGAGTAAAGAAAATATTTGTATTTTTTTAATCAATGTCTTTTAATATCAAAACCTATAAAAGACAAATGAATGTAAGAAAAAGGTGAAAATAACAAAACTAAAGTTTTATAGAATTAAAAAAAATAATAATTTATTATTAGCATTTAAAAGTGATGTATGTATAGTCTTTCTCTCAATAGTTGGTATCAGAGCCCTGTGTTGGGAAATTTAGACCCTAGTTGATATAATTAACAAGTTTTAAATCCAAGTTGTTAATTAGATTTATTATAAATAAAACTTGTTAAAACAAACAAACATCAATATCATATCAATAATGAATGCAGCGGAAAAGTAAATAAGATAAGATATGATAACTTAGGAAAACCAATGAAACAAACTAGTTTCACAGTAAAAAACCCAGGGGGAAACCTTCCCGAAAAGTAATCTACTATAGCAAAGAGAAGTTTTAGATATAGTACAAAACCTTTGTCCCTAGACTCTACAATCCCTGTAGATGAACTCATAGCAGAAACCTTCTACCGCTTCAGAACCTCTGAACTCTTCAATATATGAACGTCACCCTTTGATGCACGAATCCTAGTATGTGACTAACTAATTGCGCGGATCCCAGTACGCAAGTTAATCACCAACTAGAAGAAAATTGTTGGCTGCAAAGTTCTTCACTTCATCAACAATAAAGATCAAGAAGCACTTGGTTACAAAACTCTAAGGTGCAAAGACGCAGTAGGTTCTTTCAGAGAGAATAAGGCATCGGTCACCTTTTACATATGTTCTCCTTGTATTCTCTTATGTGACGGCCTCTAAAATAAGCCTTATATAGGTTTAAAGTTGTGAGAAAAGAAACCCTACACATACATGTCAGCATAGGTTGAAAATCAGATCTGAAAATCTGAATTTCTGTAATCTCGATCAATCGAGAGGTGTCAAGGAGGTGTCGAGCTTTAAATTTCGACATATACAGCTATTGAGAAGCTATCGAGGAGCTGTCGAGGGGACAGAAGATTTCTCGATTGATCCACCAGCTATCAAGAAGCTATCGAGATTGCGATAAGAAGAAGTTGAAAATCTCGATAGATAGCCTAGTTATCGAAAGGTGTTGAGCAGCTATCAAGCTATCTATCCGCATGTGTTGAGTTATCTATCCAGCTTTTTCACTTGTTTCTTGGTCCAATCTTCATGACTTTAATACTAGACTTGAACAACATGTTTCTTGAAGTATTAAACACATCATAGATCTACCCAATTACAAGTAAAGTGCGTTTTGTCAAAGGATTAGCCAACTAAATAAAATATTGACATATGTTCCTAACAAGTGAATCACATATGTCCTAACAATCTCCCCCTTTGGCAATCCGTGACAAAACCACAACAAACAAATGAGATATAAGAGAAGTCATAAATCACTCAACTCATATTCACTTGTTGAATACAATAAAATATATCCTAACACAAACGTTTGAAAAACTTTGTAAGAAGAGAGTTTATGGCAAGTAGACTTTGACAACCTGTATTTCTGAAACACTTTAAACAAAACTCATCAAGCCATATTTGTGTGAAACAGAAATAATAGATTTCATACAAGTAATAAGAAACATGTGTATAAAGAGAGAAAAGAAATAACACATGTAAGGGTAGGTGAAAAAGACATACATCATCATAAATATATCAAAGATAAGTATAATGTATGTAAACATGGTCACAAGACTGGTGTACAAGAAGAAGAAGCTAAAAGAAGCTCTTACAACAATAAGGAGGTAAACACTCCCCCCAACAAGATGAAACACAACTCCCCCTTACAAAGGAATGTATTTCTCCCCCTAACATGTAGAATCTTATAAAAAAAAACCACATATTCTCCACAATTTCTCCCCTTTTTTATCATGATTGACAAAGGGTACAAGAATCTAGAAAGCTTCACCCGAGAAACATAAAGAGGATCAAGGATGATCAAGGGGGTATAAAGAATCCATATAATTGCATGAATGTAATGAAACAAGATGATATGGATAACAAGATAATAGAAAGATGCAAAACATGTGAAAAACAAATCTCAACAAGAAAAATGTTAAGCATAAAGATCCTAAAACACACACACATACACTGAACAAGTCAAACTAATTTTATACTTCAAAAATAAGTCAAGACAGTTTAGTGAGCATACATTAACACATGTAAACCTTGTGATAGCCAAATCACATTGTACCTGCACATGTATCAAGAGCAGCAAAAAATATTGCGTGTTGTGTGTGAAAAACATTGCAAGATTGCATAAATGTATACATGTTATGATGATTTGAGATATGAGAAAATCACTTTAACTCACACACAATCATAACTGTTTGATGGGGACTATCACCTTCGAGGTACATCCTATAACTCCCACATCTCCTAGAATATACACTTGCAATCATATTTAAAGCATTTTTGATCTTTTTGCTTTTTATTTTTCTTTGCATATTTTTCTTTTTAATAAGCATATCATGCATAGGCATATAAGAGAGAGAAAAGAAATACCCAATGAAATTAAGCATTTGACATTCCAATTTTACTATGCCGAAGCACACAAATGTCATTGACATCACACTTTTGCTATGCCGAAGCATACATATGTCATTCATGATTGGTGGGAAACAATGGTGAGATGGTTATTTATGCCTTTCTCTTAGGATTTTCTAGTCCTTCCCGTCAAAAAGAGTGATACAAGTATTAAGTACAAGAGATCACTTAAACTTACTCATAACAAACATGAGCCACAAAGCTCACTCGCTTAATTGTGTATAGAGATGCTCATCTAAGTTACAAAAGATACAAAGTTTAGAAAACTTTGTTTTAATAACCATCCAAGGTACACAAATACTAATGAACACAAAACACATTGTTTTTGTATTTTTCTGATTTTTCCTTTTTTATTTTTATTTTGAAAACAAAACAAAATAAAAACTAAACAGCCAAACAAAAATTGATAAACAACATGAAAGCAGAAAGAAAGATGCATGTGCATGAAAGTATGATTCCAAAAGTAGATAAGAAATCAAGCAAAGAGAGTCCTACTTTAAATAAAAAGAATTAAAGCAGAGGACAAACAGAAAAGATAATTAAGTCTTAGGCTTCTTTCTCACCCATACAACACGAGTTTTTGACCGTAGAGATGAAAAGACATGTGTCCTAGGATGTCTACTAAAGGACAAAGAAGAATTAAAATTCTCCTAAAATTGAGTTAAAAAGCTCAAGACTTTTAATAACTCTCCAAACAAAGGTGTAGGTCCTTGAGAGGAAACCTGTGATCGTTCGGACAATTTCTTTTGAGGACACAACTTAAAGCAATTAGGATGAATGTGTCCAGAAACACCACAATGGTGATAAACATGAGGTCTAACAAAGGATTTAGAATTAGTTAAATCAGTTTTGGATTTCATACCTTTATTACCTTTCTCAGATTGGAGCACAAAGACAGTCTTTGATCCAGAAGCCATGGAAGAGGAGGGGCTGGAGGAAATAGCATATCCTAAGCCAGTCTTATCAAAACTGGGCTTTTAAGCATTCAATACCACATCAAGCTTTGCACTAGACATCCTCTCTATTTGAGTTCTAGCTTGATTAAGCTCAACATCAAGATTCTTCACCTTTTCTTCTAATGAGGTGTTCTCCACAAAAAGAGTCTCAACTAACCTTGTAGTCTCATCTAACTTGACTAACAAATCAGCTTTTTTGGTTTTTACCTCATTAAGCTCTTTTCTACGAAGATAAGAAGTCTTTTCAGATTTTATAAATTCAGTGCATAGCTTATCATAGGCTTTCTGAAGGGTCAACTTCTTGGGTACTTCATCATCAGAAGAATCCTCACTGTCACTAGCACTCTCCACAATCACTTTATCAGTTGAGGCAGCAAAAGTCATAACATGACGACATTCATCCGCATACTCATTAGAAGAGTCATTCTCAGTATCACTCCAAGTAGCAACCAACCCTTTATCTTTTGACTCCTTGGTCTTTTCCTTCATGAGATAGTTTGGACACTCTATCTTTATATGACCAAAACCTTTGCACTCATGGCATTGAATAAGGGGTTTCTCATTCATGCCCTTCCTAAAGGATTTAGATTTCCTAGGAGGTTTGCCCTTATCATTTTTCCTAAATTGAAGAAGCTTGATAATCTCATCAGATATGAAGGTTAGATCCTCATCATCATCATCATCTTTATAATCATCTTCACTTTCATCCTCATCTTCAAAATCCTCAATCTCTTCCTCTATACCCTTAAGAGCCAAGTTTCTACTCTTTCCACCTTTTCCCATTGCGCCTAATCCCATCTCATAGGTTTGAAGGTTCCCTACAAGCTCAGTCAAAGGAAGTTGATCAATGTCCTTCACTTCTTCAATGACAGTTATCTTGGCATGGAATCTTTCAAGTAAAGGCCTAAGGATTTTTCTAACAATCTTGGATTCTGCTATATATTCTCCAAGGTTGAAAGCAGAATTCACAATATCGTTGAGTTTAGCATAGAACTCATTAAAGGTCTCATCCTCCTCCATCCTTATTTCTTCAAAACTACTAGTGAGTCTTTGAAGCCTCACAGTCTTTACTGCTTTGGTACCTTCATAGGTTGTCTCAAGAATGGTCCATGCTTCCTTGACAACTTTTGTGGTTGATATTTTCTTGAATTCCTTATTGGTCACCCCACAAAACAAAGCATTCAAGACTCTACTATTGAAATTTGCCGCTATGATTGTTTCTTCATCCCAATCCACCAGCGCTTCTTTAGGCTTAATCCAGCCAACTTCAACAGCTTCCCATACCTGTTCACCTAGAGCCTGCAAACAAACTTTCATACTAACTTTCTAGTACATATAATTAGTGCCATCAAATAAAAGAGGAATCAAAAGAGATTGTTCGCGATCCATGACAATGAGGGACAAGGATCACACTCAGGAAATTAATCCAATCAGAGTGAACCCACTCTGATACAACTTGTTGGGAAATTTAGACCCCGGTTGATATAATTAACAAATTTTAAATCCAAGTTGTTAATTAGATTTATTATGAATAAAACTTGTTAAAACAAACAAACATCAATATCATGTCAATAATGAATGCAGCGAAAAAGTAAATAAGACAAGATATGATGACCTAGGAAAACCAATGAAACAAATTAGTTTCACAGTAAAAAACCTTGGGGGAAATCTTCCCGAAAAACAATCCACTATAGCAAAGAGAAGTTTCAGATCTAGTACAAAACCTTTGTTCCTAGACTTTACAATCCTCGTAGATGAACTCATAGCAAAAACCTTTTACCACTTCAGAACCTCTGAACTCTTCAATATATGAACGCCACCCTTTGATGCACGAATCCTAGTATGTGACTAACCAATTGCATGGATCCCGGTACGCGACTTAATCACCAACTAGAAGAAGATTGTTAGCTGCAAAGTTCTTCACTCCATCAACAATGAAGATCAAAAAGCACTTGGTTACAAAACCTTAAGGTGCAAAGATGCAGTAGCTTCTTTCAGAGAGAATAAGACAACGATCACCTTTTGCATATGTTGTCCTTGTATTCTCTTATGTGACGGCCTCTAAAATAAGCCTTATATAGGTCTAGGGTTGTGAGAAAAGAAACCCTACACATACATGTCAGCATGGGCCGAAAATCGGATCTGAAAATCTGAATTCCTGTAATCTCGATCGATCGAGAGGTATCGAGCTTTAAACTTCGACAGATACAACTATCAAGAAGCTATCAAGGAGCTATCGAGGGGACAGAAGATTTCTCTATCGATCTACCAGCTATCGAAAAGCTTTCGAGATTGCGATAAGAAGAAGTTGAAAATCTCGATAGTTAGCCTAGTTGTCGAGATGTGTCGAGCAGCTATCGAGCTATCTGTCTGCAGGTGTCGAGCTATCTGTCCAGCTTTAATGAATAGCCCTTCTTCACTTGTTTCTTGGTCCAATCTTCATGGCTTTAATACTAGACTTGAACAACATGTTTCTTGAAGTATTAAACACGTCTCAGATCTACCCCAATTACAAGTAAAGTGCGTTTTGTCAAAGGATTAGCCAACTACATAAAATATTGACATATATTCCTAACAAGTGAATCACATATGTCCTAACACCCTGTGATTTGTTTCTCCCTCCTTTGATTAGTATACTTTGATTATTGTCCTGATTAGCATGCTCTGTGATTTATAGTTGTCACAATCCTTGGATCCTCTGTATTAATCACATTAGAACACTAAATTTGATAATCAAGTAGAATACTAAGGAGTTTGCTTTCAAAATTTTCAAAGAACCTACTTTTCCATTGTTACCTTGTGGACTTTTCAACCTGGAGTTGGTGTTTTAGTTCGGTTAGGTCTTTGGTAAATAGGTATTTCTAAGAAGAAACTATCATGGCAAGTTCATCTTTAGAAGTTACTGATACCACTAAACCTGCCTTTGATCTTTCTCTTCGTAAATCTACTGCACATAGGTTAGATTAATTGTATGAAATCTCCCACGTACCTGAAGATAGTAAGATCCTTATTACTGACTTTCCTATTGTAAACCCTTATACTGTGTTTGATAAACCTCAAGCTTCTTTCAAAAAATCCATAAAATGTTTTTAGGTCCTTCTCAACCTTCTACTATAAAAAAGCATGTCCAAGCCTCCAAGTTTGACCAGTATAATATTCCAGCAAGTGAAACAGAAAATTTCATTACCCTTACCCTTCCCAGAGAGTTTATAATTCCATGGCAAAAACAAGGATACACACACCTTCATTTTGGCGTAGTAAGACTGGCACTAACTTTCCATGGAAGAAAGGGACTCCTTGTAGTCTCTAGAATTTCGCTTCTTGATTCTAGATTCTTGGAATATCAAAATGCTATCATAGGAATAGTCTAGACCATTTTAAATGCAAGAACAATTTTTGCCACACTTTTCCTAACTTCAATATGTCTCTCAAAGATCCTCACCTCTGTGATGCCCTCAAAGTACAAGTCCAGATTGCAGGAGCCTCTCAAGTGCAAGACACATTTTCTACTACACTTCACTACTAGCTTGCTTATAGACTTCAAAATCATGCTTTTGACATGTCGGTTCCAGACATAGCCCAATCCAATGATGCTTTATTAATTCAAGTTGATCCAAGAATGACACCCATGTGCACGTTTGTTCCAAGACAACTCAACAAAGACTAGATGACTTATCTCTTTCTAGAATCATGGATTACAAAATATGAGATGCTTCATCAGGCAACTAAACTGATCCAGTCAAATGATCCTCTCTTTATCAGAAAAGCAAATGGTGAAGTTGAGACAAGATTCTTGACATCTCCACCAGAGAAGAAAGATGTAACCAGTGTCCTATGTTTGTGAAGATGGTCTTAAAATCAAGGCATTCTGAGAAGATGGAAAGCCCTATTATGAAAGAAAATCACCTTCTGGTCACATATGGTGGGATATTTGTGATTGTGCTGATTGCCAAGAAGAAGGAGCTTTTGAAAAAGATTATTCCAGAAGAAAGAAAAAATCTTCCCAACAGACACTCTCAAAAAGATATGAAGCAGGAGATCTAGAAGTTGACCTCCTTGGAGAACCCTCTGGAAAGTTTAATTTTTATGTTCTTTATCCTAGAACCAAAAAGCAAAAAACCCCCCTCCTCCCCCATCATGTGCAGAGAATTATAATCAGAATCTAAAACCCCCATTGATCCCATATTACCAGAAAGTTCTTCCCCAAATACCAAAATACCAATCCCTTTCTACCAGTCAAACCCAAACACAAAAGCTCTTACTTTGCAATATGTTTAACCATACTTCAACCTCCTACTCATAGAATTTTTCCTCTTCTTGAAAGTTTTGATCATCCACAAACCAATACCAAATATGTTTGGAAAATAAAAAATCCTATTGGGACCAATCCAGGTGGAACCAAGAAACAGGTCTCTTCGATAGAAGCAGCTTTAAACTGGCAAGCAGAAAATGTTGTGGCACAAAACCAAGTTCTTTCAAAGATTCTTGACAATCAACAAAAGATGGCAGAGGTTGTTACTCATACCTTCTCATCCTCAAATTCTCTTATTGACGATTTGAAGAAGAAGATCAAGATGGTTGAACAGATATTAGCAACAATAGCTTCCACAGTTAAAGACTTGTCTATCTCTTTTCCTCTTATTGGACAAAAGGAAAAAAATAAAGAAAACAGTTGTTACTACAACTCCAATCCATGGAAGGTTCACATAAGGAAGTCACTCAGAATCTCCCGATGCATGTTCATACACCCTACCAACCTCGACAATCACTATATAAAGACCTATCCATGCCTTTGACCTCACCATTTTCACCAACTTCTCCCTACCAAAACTTGCAACCATTAGCCATGACACATCTTAATCATAACCCTTTTAAACCAAGTGGAATTTTCCCTAGCATAACAAATTCAGTTCCACCTTAACAAAGTTGGGGGGTCAGGGTCCACATCCAACTTTGTTGCTTCTTCAAGACCTCTAGATATGAATATGTTGGATGTGGACCCTGACCCCCCAAACCCAATTTCATCATTTCTCAAAACTCTCACCCTTGAAGATTCAAGAGAACCTTTTGTGCTTCCAGTAATTGAGGACTCGGACCTAGACTTGCCTGACCTTGGTCTAGAGGAAGTGTTTATGACAAATACTGAACCAAAGGTAGAAGAAGATGATGTTCTCCGCCCTAAATAGACCCCACCTCTACCACCAATCTTTCCTCCACCACCCTTTATTCTTAATAATCAAACAAGGTTGACCTATTCACCAACCACAGACTCAAAATATCTGTTCACCATTGATAATGCTCCTCCTTCTAGATGGCATGATGAGATCTTAACATGTATTCATGGTGCATAACTGAACTCCAAGCCCCAAATGCTACTATCTCCCAAATCATTGCTAAATTTGTTGCAAGAATTACAGGAAGATTAAGAGAATGGTGGATCAATCTAGAGGAATAAAGGCAAAGACAAGCAGCTCAATGCAACACGCTAGAAGACTTTTTCACGATCATCCATAATGAGTTTCTTGGCTCGGTGACCCATTATACAGAAATGTCACGGGAAGAATTTTTACTGATGAAGTGCTACTCATTTGAAAGAAAAGATTTGGAGAAACATTTTGATAGGATGTCAAGGAGATACTACTCTTTTAATGGTATGGATGATGTTAATTCCAAGCATACCTTTCTCAACTCCCTTCCAAAGCCATTCGGAGACAAAACTCTCCGTATGATGAGTCTTCAAAAAATAACTTTGCAGCAAGCCTTCATAGGAGAAATTTATCAGCATGTGCTCATTTCCCTAGAAAAATTCTACAATCAGAGAAAATTTCTTTCAGGAATTGACAAAGTTCGTAGAAAACTCAAAGACAATTGCAAAAGGAAAGACTTGCAAATAAAGTGCTATGAGAAAAACTGTGCTTGTCCAACAAAAAGAAGAGATCATTTCAAGAAATATTCTTGGAAGAAAAGACACTATGTAGGTCAAAAGAAAAAAAACCTTCAGGAAGAAAAAATGAAAGTTTCTTAGAAGAAAGCAGTTCAAAGGAAAAACTTCAAAAGTCTATTTTGTATGTAGAAGACCAGGTCATTTTGCGAAAATTTTTCCAAAAAATGAGAAAGTAGCAAAGCTTCTTGAACAAGTCCAGATCCATGCAGATGATACTCCCTTCTCAAATGTAAAATCACTCTTTTCACTGGATAATGACTACTCCCTTCAAGCTTTAGCGGTTATGGCTTATTCCACTTCAGAAGATGATTTAGACTCAGAAAATGTTGATGACTCAGATCTAGAAATCCAAACAATTTATACATCCCAGCCTATTATAGCCCCTCTAACCAATCCCACTTCTATAGCCTAAGTGCATATTCTTCTAGACACTTACTCCAGACCCATCCCAGTAATAGCCTTGTTTGACACAGGAGCAGTAGCAATAATTCTCCAACCCTTAGCATCAGACACCAAGTCCTTGGATCCCTTCTTACAGGTACAGACCTTCTCATAGGATTTGATCTTCTTCATCAAATACCTAGTCTTAGATGGTCTTCAAAAGGACTTTTGCATAAACAACACCTTCTTACATGGACCCAAGTACCTCATTTATTCACAGTTGACCCTTTGACTCCCTAAGACTCCAGATTATCAATGACTGTTGTGGAAACACCCATTTTGAATTCCTCCTTAAAAATCCAAATCCTTTATGGAAAAATCTAAAAAAATTTCATACACCTTCCCTTTAAGAAAAATGAAGATGTCAATCTCATAAAAGCCAGTCACAAAGGAATCCATAACATTTAACCTTGGACATGTGAAGCTTTCGAAAGGCCTAATTGAACTCACAACCTCTCCCTGGGCATGTGAAGCTTTCTATGTCAACAAGCATACTGAGCAAGTTCGAGGAAAACTCAGATTGGTAATCAATTACCAGGATCTTAATCATTTTCTTGCAGATGATAAATTCCCCTTGCCAAACAAGAGTGCTCTCTTTCAACATCTTTCAAATGCAAGAGTATTGATGAGAATCAACAAGCATTCAAGGATCCATTGCATGTTCCAGTTGGGCCTATTACTAAAACAAGATCCAAGAAGATCAAAGAAGCACTTAATGGGCTGATTCAAGAGATTTGGGCTGATTCTAACACAGGACATTCCAAACTTGGCCCAAAGGAAGATGAAGGCATAATAAATTTAATCCAAGCTATTTAGGGCTAATCTGGCTTAATTGGGCGTGATTTATGACGTGGATTAATGACTGATTGATTTTCCCGCTCCATATCAGTTAATAGATATTTTTCCTAGTTTGGAGTATCTAATTTTGGACCAGATCTACCTTAATTTTAGGCTTTTATTATTTAGAACGTTTTTAGCTATTTTTCCTATTTTGGATATGTTAATTTCATACCAAATCAACTTTTTATTTAGGGTTTTATTATTTAGTACGTTTTTTATATTTTCTATTTCCAGTCATGTCTTATAAATAGCATGCACTCATTGTAATAGGGAGATTATTGAATAAAAATTAGAAAATGTGAGGCTTTGCTCTTCTTTTGGTTCTTCAAGAACTGTGAACTTATCAGGGATTCTTCCTTGTGGTGTTCAAACTTTATACCTTTGGTTCGTGATTCAATTATAATCATTGGGTCAAGATGTTACACTTATACCTTTGGTTCGCGTTTCGATTATAAACGTTGGGTCAGGGTTTCTATCAAAAATCTGAATTTTAGTTTTCTTGGGTAAGTATTCCAATATTTTTGTTGGGTCTCAAAGCGTGTCGATTGAGATTCGCATCATTTCGTATCAGAGCACAGGTTCTAAAATCAATTTTCTTTCCCTTTATCTTTTATTTCCTGTTATCATCCTGTCTTGTTCCTTTTGTGTTCTTTATTCCTCGTTCTTATTTTGTGACGTGCACTAGGTTAAAATCGTGCACCAAGCTCCCAAAAAAAAAAACGTGAAAAAAAAAAAAAAAAAAAAAAAAAAGAGACTTCATAAAAGAAATAGAAATATATATATATATATATATATATTGTTTGTAGTTTCAATTCTCTCAGACCAAAATATTATTTTTTTTTTTGTCCTCTTCCTTTGATTTAGTGTTTCTGTCATATTTTCTTGCCATTGGTATTAGTTTAAATACTACAAGTTAAATTTCTTGATCAAGTTTATTAGTTTAAGCAGAACTGGAAAGGAGAAGCTACGAGTGGAAAAAGGCAAGAGAATGTGAGACTTATATCGGGGAAAAGCCAATTTAAGAGTGAAACACGAGTGTGAGTGACATAATTTGAGTGTAAACACATGAGGGAGTGTTGTGAGGAATTATTTCTAACATTTCTTTGTAGTTTCAAAATTATGTCTTCCAGGGGCGAAGCATCAAACAGAGGAGGGGAGGAGTCATCCATCATGTTGCAGGCTATGCAACAACAATTTAAACTTATGAACGTGGTGTTTAATGATATTCAGGATCAGATGGATAGGCAAGACGCTGTTATTGCTTCTTTGCGTGAGGAGCGTCCCCAAAGAGCCCCTAATGCTAGAAGGCAAGGAAGGCATGCGCGCATGGATGATTCTGATGACTACCATGAGGATGAGTTTGAAGATGAAGAGGATTAAGCTTCATTGAACAATGAGGGCAGGTTTGCGCCAAGGGGAGAAAGGCATGGTAAAGGTTTCCGAAGAGATCCAAGATGGCAAGATGGGACTGATAGAAGCCTAGGAGACATCAAAATGAAGATACCATCGTTTCAAGGGAAAAATGATCTAGAAGTGTACTTGGAGTGGAGAAGAAGGCGGAGTTCATCTTTGAGTGCCACAACTACTCTGAGGAGAAAAAGGTAAAACTAGCTGTGATTGAGTTTACTGACTATGCTATTATATGGTGGGATCAACTTGTGATGAACAGAAGGAGAAACTATGAGAGGCCTATTGAGACATGGGAGGAAATGAAGGCCACCATAAGGAGGCGGTTTGTCCCTAATCACTACTATAGGGACTTGTATCAGAAATTACAAAGTCTTACCCAAGGCTATAGGAGCATGGATGACTATCACAAGGAGATGGAGATTGCCATGATTCGAGCTAATGTAGAGGAGGATAGAGAAGCTACTATGACAAGGTTTCTGAATGGGCTGAATCAGGACATTGCCAACGTGGTGGAGTTGGAGGACATGGTGCACATGGCAATAAAGGTGGAACGACAGCTTAAAAGGAAAGGAACTCAGTCATTTCAAAATCCGATCTCCTCTACTTCATGGAGGTCAAATGGGAGGAAAGACGAAGGGGCTGTTTTCAAGTCCAAAATCGAACCATAAAAAAGGAGAGATGAAGCTCCCAATGTCAACAAAGGTAAAAATGAATCCCAAACTCGTAATCGTGATATTAAGTGTTTTCGTTGTTTGGGAGTAGGTCATATAGCTTCACAATACCCAAATAAGAGGACCATGATCGCATGTATTGATGGAGAGATGGAAACTTAAAG
>CM064918.1:50919962-51196078 GCA_032727855.1 Quercus ilex subsp. ballota
TTCGAGGACGAATTCTTTTGAAGGGAGGGGGAATGATGAGAATCAACAAGCATTCAAGGATTCATTGCATGAGAATCAACAAGCATTCAAGGGCTAATCTGGCTTAATTGGGCGTGATTTATGGCGTAGATTAATGGCTGATTGATTTTCCAGCTCTATATCAGTTAATAGATATTTTTCCTAGTTTGGAGCATCTAATTTTGGACTAGATCTACCTTAATTTTAGGCTTTTATTATTTAGAACATTTTTAGCTATTTTTCCTATTTTGGATATGTTAATTTCAAACCAAATCAACTTTTATTTTGGGTTTTATTATTTAGTACGTTTTTTATATTTTCTATTTCCAGTCATGTCTTATAAATAGCATGCACTTATTGTAATAGGGAGATTATTGAATAAAAATTAGAAAATGTGAGGCTTTGCTCTTCTTTTGGTTGTTCAAGAACTGTGAACTTATCAGGGATTCTTCCTTGTGGCGTTCAAACTTTATACCTTTGGTTCATGATTCAATTATAATCATTGGGTCAAGGTGTTACACTTATACCTTTGGTTCGCGTTTCTATTATAAACGTTGGGTCAGGGTTTCTATCAAAAATCTGAATTTTAGTTTTCTTGGGCAAGTATTCTAATATTTTTGTTGGGTCTCAAAGCGTGTCGATTGAGGTTTGCATCAAGTATTCTCAAAGTTTGATTCTAAAGCAGAATTTTGGCAATTAGGAATCCATCTAGAAAAGAGATATAAGACAGCGTTTTGCATCCCAGACCACCATTACCAATGAATTGTCATGCCTTTGGTCTCAAAAATGATCCATCTCAATTTTAGAAAGAAGTGGTAACGTTGTTTCAGCCACTCTTAGCCAATGCATTAATCTATGTGGATGACATCCTCCTATTCTCAAAAGATGAAGAATCCCATAGCAAGTTGCTCACTGAATTTTATAATTTAGTGAAATCTCAAGGAATAATGCTTTTAGGAAAAAAAAAAAAGGTCATCGGACAGTCTTTAATAGATTTCTTGGGAGTAAATATCTTAGATGGAAAGTATACTTTGCAGCTCATATAGCTGTCTCCCTTGGTGAATTCCCAGATAAGCTCAAAGGTACCAAATGGATACAGCAGTTCCTTGGAATCGTTAATTACATGTCAGATTTCATCCCAAAAATCTCCAGATACAGGAATTGTTTAGCTCAATTTCTAAAAAAGTCTCCTCCATAATGGAATTCTATTCATAAGAAGCAGTCCAACAATTGAAAAAATTAGCTAAAAAACATCCTCCTTTATAGATTCCAGGACCAGGCAAATGGATATTGCAGACAAATGCAAGTGATAAATATTGGGTGGTAGCTCTTTTTGAAGAAATTGATGGCAAAAGAAATATCTGTGGTTATAAAAGTGGTACATTCAAGCCTTCAGAACTTCATTACCACTCTACTTTCAAAGAAATCCTTGCAGTCAAACATGGGATTGAAAAATTCCAGTTCCATCTCCTTGGGCATAATTTTTTAATAGAAATGGACATGTCTTCCTTTCCCAAAATGCTCCAGTTCAAAAGGAAAATTTTTCCACATCCTTAATTACTCAGATGGGCAAATTGGTTTTCACAATGATCTTTCCAAGTCAAGCACATTAAAGGAAAAGATAATCTTATCACTGACTACCTTTCCAGAAAACCTCCAGTTCTAAACACTACAATTATTTCTCCACCCCTCTGTGTATATCCTATTACTGATCCATCCTCCTCCTCAGGATCTTCTTTTGCAAACCTTGATGATATCCTTAAAATGATAGAAAACCTTCCCCCAGAAATTAAAGACCAAATAAAGACCTTGACCTTAGAAGCTCCAAAAGAATTATTAGAATCCTTCATAATTATCTCAAAGACCACAACAGACTCTTCCTTGCTATCTTTCTTGATATAGACCAACCATGGAAAACTCTTTTTGCCTTCTGGATAACCCAATGGACTGTTGCACATTATCTCTACATGTGGTATTTACTCAATGAGTACTACTTGTGAATTCATTTTGAGCCAGAATTTTACAGATATATTTTCCCACATGGAAATAGATATTTTCGTAAATTTTAGCTTGAAATTTTAAAAATTGATGCTCATGAAGGAGAATGGATAAAGTATCCTAAGACAGAACATCCAAGATTTGGCTATAAAATTACTTCAACGTGTTTAGTTGCAAAACTCAATTCTAAAAATGATATTCGTGCAGAAGGAATCTTTCACCTAGTAGAAATACATTGGGTCACTAATCCAGATGGCACTCTCCACACACACATGGACACCTCTTGGGTATCTTGTCACCATGCTCTCACAATAATGGAATCCCTTAATAAGGGAATCCTATCTGAAATAGTACCAATTGATCTAGAAGTCTGTAAACAGCAGTGGCCACATGAAGATCATTGGGAGATGCCCAATCCTCTTATAGGATATGATGATCCTTATTATCACAACCATGATCCAGATGTGGATGTTGATGAAGAATGGTTCCAAGGAAGAGATGGATGGGACTAGACATCATTAAGATTTTTTTTTTTTAGGAAAAAAAAAAAAAAAATTTCTAGAAACATCTTCAGACGTAGCACCCTTATCTCCAAATATCTACTTTTCAGAAGCGTTTCTATAACCATGGATCCAGGCCCCCTACCTGGATTGACACCTGTTGATTAGTCCCAACATTGGTCAGCCAAGACCTCTGTTTCCTTGGACAATTGTCAAGAAGGGATCGGCCCCTACCGTCCTCTCTAGAACCTCATGATACTCTGAATGTAAATTATTTCTGTAAGATTTTGCCTATAAATAGGCCTCTAGTGTCTTTGTAAAGGGCAAAGTGAAGAAAGAAAAGAAATCCCTTGTAAGTTCTTGTAAAATGTTCCTCAGTGTCTCTCATGTCTAATGTAGAAGAGCTGTTGAACATAATAATATCTCTTAACTTGTTGTATATTGTGCTGTGTTCTATCCCATATTTTCATGTGATCTTTTATATGTTCTTAGTAATATATGTTATTAACCAGTTTCCATAATCTTCTTACACCCTCTATCTCTGTTTCCTAGTCTTTCTCTCAATAGTTATTTATTAAGGTGAAAATTTAATAATTCAATCAAGCCACTTTATATAAGGACTCAACCACCCACTAACCACCAAAAACAAAAAAAAAAAAGGAAGAAAAAGAAGAGATATGTACCATCGCTTCAAAAATGCCGCTATAGCTCCTAAAATTGTCGGCAAAGGTCCATTTGGACTATGCCGGCGTCTTTCATGAATATTGGAACAACTTGAAAAATCTGTCCCGACATTTTTTTAGTAGTGACTTTTAGCTTGAAATCTAGTTTTTTACTTTTTTAAGTTATTAGTTTTTGCTAATTCCCGATATAGGTAGTGCCCTTTAGAAGCCTCGAATGCATTGGATTTCCATCTTTAAACCTCCAAACCCAAAAAAAATAAGGACTTGCATAATTGTATTGATATCAAGATTCAGGGTCCTAAATTTTTCTCCATATTTTAGGATAAAAGCCTACTTTTCTTATTTTAGTTAATAACTTTTCAAAACATCAGTGTCTATTATAACCCTATTATATTTAAATATTATTTATCTCACTTTTTTCAATGTACTAAATTTTATCATTTCGGCTATGAAAGACACTATATATATATGTGTGTATGTGTATATGTATATGTATATGGGGGGAACCGGAACGAGCTTATGTGGGAGTATTTTTAAAAAATTCTCTTTAAATTTGAAGTCTTAGTGTTACAGTAAAAAATTAAAATAAATAAATAAAAGAAAAAGAAACCTGATGATGGGCTGGGTAGTAATGCAAATGGTTATGGTGGATAAAATGGAAAAATAGTATGAAATGAAATGAGGATTGAAAAAGGAAGCACCGGCCAAAGACAAAGAGTGAGTCAAAGTCTCCCACTGAACACGGTCAATAGGAGTCAAATGAATGGAAATCGGCCAGTCACGTTCACACTCATACGTAATAAACTCACAGCATTTTCCATGTGTCCCCGTGCAGACACGGCTGTATCTTGCACTATTGGCGTCTCGAGTATACCGACCCCCAAAAAAGTCCAAAATTCCTAGACCCAATCCCGTACGGCACGGACCAGTTATCTTATATTATTTTATAAGCATTTTTCATTCAATCTTTTTTTTTTAATAAAGTTTCATCATTAAATTAATACAAAAATTAATTTTTAACATAGTAAAAAATTAAACCTCAAATCTATTATTCAATTATAAAAAAATTTATCAATTAAACTAATTAAAACTTACTTCATTCAATCTTTATTACTTACCATTTGCAAAATTCTCTCCTCTATTATACATCATTCAACGATTCAACAATTCAATGCCATCATGACTTTTTTTTTTTTTTTTTTTTTAACGAAACCGCCGCGCTTCCACCTATTGCTTTTATTCTATTTTCACTTGGGCGCTCCACCTTAGCACTACTATAAACCATGACGTGATATAATAGTATAAGTTCATACCAGTTTTGAGTTCTTCTTTATTTATTTTTTATTTTTTTTGAGAAAGAAGCTAAGAGTTTGTATCATGTGCATTGGTTGCACCCAATATATGAGTTGGATCTCACATTCTTGGAGACTAATTTGATTCACCTTTTACTTGTGAGAGAGATTTATATAACGGTACAAATTTAATTCTGTTTTCACAAAAGTATTTTTGTCTAAAAATGACTAACAAATAAGAAAAAGAAAAAGAAAAAGAAAACGTTTTTTTTTTTCTATCTTTCTTGTAGTTAATGTTCAAATTAATAATGGAATGGTTAGATGTATTTTTTGTTTTTTTAATTCGATCATTTATCTCTCTATTTTATTCTAATTTATCTTTTAACCACTAATATTCACACTCCTCACTTATAGTGTAATCAATAATTTTATGTGAGCTAGATAATCCTAATATACCCGCACTCCTCAATTTCACATATTCTTTCCTTTTTTCTTTTTTTGGTTAATACTTTCACATATTGTATCCCATGTAATTTTTTGTATTTAATGTTTTAAAGTTTGTAAAATGACCTTGTCTTAAAATTATTTCCTTCTTGTGTGTGATTTTTTTTAATTTATATATTTTTATTTTAAAAGGGTATTGGAATCTGGAAAGGATACGGAGGCGATATGTGTCAAAAGTAGCCACGTATCAAACTTGTAGTACTGTGGAAAAAAGTTTTGCCCTGTATTAACAACCGTGGGGGCCACAAGGTGGCGCTCACCTGTACAGTTGAAAGCTCTTGAAGGGCTGATCTGTTCAGCTGCTTGTAAAGTTAAAACACTTAACACGACGACGTCAGCAGAAAAGGAAATGATGACGTCCAAAATAAGACCAACTGGCTAAAGCAAAGCAAAGCAAAGCTTTGTTTTTTTTTTTGGCTGGAAAAGCAAAAGCATTGTTAGATTCAAATAAATTATTCAAATAGTATTGATGCTCCATTTCGTCTCTTTTTTTTTATAGAACAGGACTCAAAACCCTTTTTATCCCTTGCATTGCATTTGCTTTACGGGCTTCAATTGGTCATCTGGTAATTGAGTGTTATAACTTGTAAGTGTTTTCCTTGTAATGATTGAAAAAGAGAGCAGCAAAAGAAGTTAAAATATAATAAAAACAAAAACGACAGTGGTGGAATACACTATAATTGCTGACTCAACTAAAAGCACAAACCCCAAAACCCACGTGCCCCCTCCAACTTGTTGAATTCGCAAAGTGTAATTACGTACAACATCATTTTTTTTAAATCAACCACTAATCACATTATTTTTATTGTATATTAATTATAACTTGACACCTCAACAATATAAAAAAAATTATGAAATTTTGTTATATCATTAGACTAATTGACAAAAATTAGATAGTTCCATTAATTTTTTTTAAAGTAAAAAAAAAAAGAAGATAAAAATTAGATAGTAATAATGTTATGGTACAATTAATGAATATCAAAGTGTATTGGTTATGTTGAGTCTATAAATAGGTTGGAAAACCGTGAACAAATGTAGTATGATATAAGTTTTGCAATTTGGAGCCCGTTTGGTAAGAGATTTCTAATAATGTTGTTTAAGCATTGTAGAAATATGTGTGGGTAAAAAAATGTTGTAGAAATATATGTTATGGTGTTTAAATAACAAAAACTGTTGTGTAAACAACAATACCAAACAAGCCCTAAGTCCTTTTAGTCCCCCTAAAAAAAAAAAAGTCCTTTTAGTGTTCAAGACTACTGCCTAGGATTGCTCAAGGAAGACTTAGGTTGTGTTTGGTTCAACGTAAAATATTTTCAAGTGAAAACATATTTTGGAAATTTTTTTTTTACGTGTTTGGCTGTGTTCTAAAACATACGCCGAAAAATGATTTCCTTTGTTTGGTTTGCACATAAAATTATTTCATGAAAATATTTTCAAATGTTTGGCTTGTATGTAAAATATTTTTTGGGAAATATTAAAAAATAAATGCCAATATACATTTGTATATCCCACCATAATACTATTATAATATTATCATTTATAGTCTAGTACATGACTATGTCAAATGTACCATCCAAGTTTACATAACCATTGGAAATGTACGATCCAAGTCTACAAAATCATATCATCCAAGGTAAGGTACATAGCCATTTATAAATGTACCCACCAAGCCTACAAATATAACCATCTAAAGCCAAGATACTACAATCTAGTCAAGGTACATGATTGTTACAAAAGCACCATCCAAGTCTACAAAATATACATACTGCCATCATAACATAGCCACATTAACTATCATCACAAGTGTGGGCGCAAGCAGGGGGGAGTATGCTTCGGCCGAGTGGACTGTGGAGGAGAAAAGAAAAGGAGCCGCCACCTAAATTAGATCTAGGAACCAAATATATAGCACCCTTACGTTGAATGACTGATCTTACTACCGGAGTACGGGTTTGGAGTTCAGGTATGGGGATGGGAGGGTGCTAGGCACCCAACCCCACCCGACCTATGGGTCGGCTTCCACTCATTGTGTCTTATGTCTTAATCTTATTAAAGACATGTTCAATATTGCATCTTAAACTCACACACACACACTAGCATAAATTTAGCATACAACATGGCATCAATCATCCCAAAACCCTAAAGTGCATCTTGTCCTATCCCACATCCTAACATCACATCACATATAGCATTGAAACCTTAACATACATCTCACCATGCATCTCATCTCATATTTCATCCAAGGCAACAACATGTATATATCAAATCAAGGCAGAAACATAGACATGGTAAGATTAAACAAACATGTGATTGCATCTAAACATCATCCAAATAGACATACTCATACTCATCATCAAAACAACATATTCCAAATGTATGTTCATATGAATGCATGACTTACCTCACTCCACCACAGGACCTATGCATCAATGCATGTTCATATCATATGCATGTCCATGTAAATAAACAAATCAAAAACCCTAACTAGCATCAAAGAGGCAAACAAACTAAAACAAGACAAAATAGAGAGACAAGAACATAAGGATAGAAACATTTGAAAGAAAACAAAAGAAAAGTTAAACAGGGCACGAGTATGCAAGTGCATACATAGGCTTGCGTACGTAGCCCATCTATATGTGTACACATACTTTGAGTATGCGTGCGCATGCAAAAAGCATGAGTATGCATACACGCCCCAAAAACCCTAGCCTAGAAACAGAAACATAGAAAACGGAGCAGAACTGAATCTAATAACCTAACATGCTTTAAAATAAAAAGCTACAGAAACCTAGGCTATCTAAACATATTAAAACATAAACAAAACAAGGAAAACAAAAAGAAAGCAGAATTAAAACAAAGAAAAGAAAAAAATAAAAGGTTAGAACTTAATACCTCAAATGCAAAGCTTTCCAAGCTTGATTTTGATCGTTCCCTTTAGTCAATTTATTCACAATCAAAAGCAAAAGTGATTAGTAATCTTAAAACTCAAAGATTAAGGCCAAAAATGTCCTCAACCAGAAAATGTTGACTTGAGGATGTTTTGTGAAAAAGTCCCTCTTTGATTCACTATTTTTAGTGAATCTTATGTTTTCTCTTAGAATTTTCTCCGTGTTTTGAAAAGGTACCATGTAAGGCTTTTTAGATTGAGAAAATGGGGGTTTGAAATGGCTCTCGTGTATGTGTACGCATGCATGAAGCTTGCGTATGCAGGTCCAAAGTATGCATATGCGTACGCGTGTCTACGTACACATGCCTAGTGTTTTTGTGGCCTTCATTTTCCAAAAATAGTTTTATTCAGCTCATAAAAGAGTTATATTTTCCATAAAACCTTCCTCAAGTTAATTCCAATTTGATCGGGCCCTAAACCAACCTTAGGCTTTAGAATTTTACCATCATTAGGGAACGGGGGCCCAAGTCATAAAGGATACGAAATGCGGTGTCTACAAATGTCCCTCTTTTTATTCATGATCTTCGCTAACGGAATCAAAAGAATAAGAGAAGAAAAATTTTGTTTCAACGTATGACTTGGGCCTAACCCACACACATGGCATGCAACACGCATACATGGGGCAGGATGCAACTTTGTAGAGTTACATGAGATTCGTATGTTCGAATTCCCACCTTTGTTGCTCGAGAAATGAGCAACGACAAGTTTACTATCCCGTAACCTATTTTGCCAATTGCAAGTAAAAGGCAAGCGACTCACTATCCTAAAGTCAATAAAAATAGAAAAATAAACATGCCCAACGGCAGTAACCATCAACCAAACAAACATGGTGCTCTTACGAGCTTAAAAGGATACATATGTGTGGTGTCCATCTGAGGCTCTTGCCTCAAACTTCTCTGGGTGGCTTGCACCTTTTGTCTTCCATCTCTATCTCTACCTGTTCTAGTGAGGCTCTTGCCTAGGGGTGATCTTGGTCTCTATCTCTATTTCTACCTTTTTTATTGTACTTACATATTCAATTCCCAGAGGATATATGTGTTGACACTGCATTTTGTACCCTTTACGACTTAGGCCCCCATTCCCCAATGATGCCGAAATTCTGAGACCTAAGGTTGGTTTAAGGCCCAATCAGATGACAAATTGACTTAGGATGTGTTAAAATGGAAAATATAACTTTTTAATAAGCAAAATATCTATTTTTGGAAAAGAAAGGCAAAAGAAAGCCCTCAGCCTGCGTACGTAGGCATGAAATTATGTACGTAGTCTTAAGCATGTGTGCACAAGCATGAGCCTGCACACACAGGTAAGGTTTCAGAAACATAAAAAAGACAAGTTTTCTGTATTAATATTGAGGTTTGTAACGAATCTCACATTGTCTGAGAGCCATTCCAAATCCCCATTTTCACAATATAAATAGTCATACTTGATAGCTTTTCAAAACACACAAAAAATCCTAAGGGAAAACCTAAGATTCAATAAAAATAGTAAATCAAAGAGGGAGTTTTTCACAAAACATCTCCAAGTCAATTTTATTTGATTGGGGCTTTTTCTGGCCTTGATCTTTTGAGTTTAAGATTACTAATCACATTTTCATTGATTTGTGAATAGATTTGACTAAGGGGAACGATCAAAAACCAAGCCTATGAGCTTTTTGCTTTGAGGTATTCATTTTAAACTTTTCTTTAATTTTTGCCTTTTAATTTATGTTTTAATCTGTTCTTTTGCTTTGTTTATGCTTATAATATGTTTGTTTAGATTAGGTTTAAGTTTTCCTTATGTTTTGAGCAAGTTAGGTTGTTAGATTTAAGTTTTTAAGTCTTTTTTTGCGTTTTTGTCTCTAAGTTAGGGTTTAGGGTGTGTCTGTATGCGCATGCTTCTTGCATGCATATGAAGGCTCGAAGTATGCGTACGCATACAACTGGCTTGTGTATGCAGGCCTATGTATGTGCACACATACTCGGGCCCAGAAACCCTAATTCAAGATTTCTGCTTCTGTTCCTTCTTTTATTTTACATCATATGTCTCTGTTTTTACCTTCTTGTATGCTTTTTGAGTTTTCTATTTCTCTATTCACATGTTTGTTTGTCATTGTATGATTAATTAGGGTTTTCTCTTAAAGTTCTTGCTTTGATGCTATGCCATTGATTCACATGCCCATTCATTGATGTCATAGGTGTTGTGATGTAGTGAGATAAGTAAGGTAAGACACGCATTGGTATGAACATGCGTTAGATATATGAGCATGCTTGTTAGGATGATTTGTTCTTAATGCAATCACATGTTTATCTTGTCATGTTTGTGTTTCTACCACATATCCTTGCTGCCATGCCTACCTTTTTACTTTGATTTGTTGATGCCTTGTTTAGATGATATGCCTATCATGCTAGATGAATGCTAGGGTTTATGATGTGATGATATGCATGATTAAGTGTATGCTAGGGTTTGTGATATGATGACAAGTATGATAGGTGTATATTTAGGGATGTTTGATGCCATATTTATTGTTAGATGTATGCTAGCATGTGTATGAGTTAAATGGACATGCCTTTAATAGGATTAAGACACAATTTGAGGAAGCCAACCTTTGGATTGGGTGGTCTTTGGTACCTAACACCTTCCCAATAACGTACCTAAACTCCAAACCCATACTCTGGTAATAAGATCAATGGTCCTTCCTCGAAAGGATGCTATATTCTTGGTTCCTAGGTCGCTGCAAAACTAGGCGGTGACTTCATTTCTCGTTGTGTCCACAGTGGCGACTCCTCTAGGAACTGTGAGTTTAGTTCCTATGTGTCTTGTTTCTTACTTTTAATAAAGGCTTGTTCAATACTTGTTTGCACACACATCACATGGCTCTTTTTTCCCTTGACTTGGTTAGTGATGAGTGGGAAGATGGAAGGCTTCATTTGGGCCCATGTCTTTTGAAGTTTATCCCACCAACTCACAATCAGTGTCATTGCCTATAATGGGCTTTAAGTACATTAAAGGTTTGCCACCAATCTACAAAGGTCCACTTAGGCCCTCGGTTGGAATCATGACCCACCTAGTTGTGAGTGGCCTACTTATCTATCCCTTTGGCCTTAAGGAGCCTACCCACACTTAGAGAGATCCTAGATCCAATCAAAAAGAGGATACCCTTTATATATCTCTTGTTTGTTCAACCATGTATCATGTGCTCACCTAATTCTAGAGGACAAATAAAAGGTATAAAAGTGGGGGATGACCTAAGAATTATGGTATACCTTAAGATGTTTGGGATTGAAAAAAAGAAGAAGTTTTCACATATAAGAGGCTTATCCCTAAAAGTACAAAGCTAAATCTTAACTTGAAAGGTTTATAAGATCATAGCCTAATTGCTATCATAAGCCTAAATCAAAAAGCCCTTTTGAAAAAGAGGACTTTGAGCCTAAGATAACAAGTATACTACGGACTTAGCATCCAAAATCCTACAAAGTCCATATGAATTTCCCTAATCTTGGGTTTCTTTGTTGTATAACAAGGCCCAAAATGATGAGAACTTCATGGACTTTGAGAGGAAGGCTACAATATATTCTAGCTAAAGGGCTACTTCAAAAAAAAAAAAAAAAAAATTGATGAATGATAATGGAAAGAGAAGAGCCCAAAGATGATGACTATATTAGGCTATGTTTGAGAAAAGGGTTTGAAAATCTCTAAGCACGTTCTAATGAAGGCCCATGAGAGTAAGATGAGAGTTTTATTATAATTGGACTAAAGCCCAAATGAAACAAGGGGTAAGGTTTATGAGAGGAAAGGGAGTGATTTTGTAATTAGGCCTTCATTAAATGGACTTAAAGATTTTATAAGAACATCTAAAGTTAAAAAGAACCTTTTAATTGGGGCATGAACTTATTAAAGATGGGACTTCTTTTCAGGTACCATTGCACCACTAAGGTCAAGAAAACACGTCCCCTCTCCAATTTGGATTTGAGAAAACCACGAAAGGTGTTTGGTCAAGATTAAGGACACATATCAAGAGGAAGTTCAAAAGGAGGTCGACTGAGTAGATTACATGGATGCCGAAGTGATGGAGACTATGCTGAAGATGGAGGGGGATGTGTTCGCTATCACCATCGAGGAGCCAAGTGATCCTTCTACTTTCATCATGCCTACTGTGAGGCAACTTAATAATTGGACTTAGGTTGGGTTTTCTAAGAGTGAGGAAAAGAATTTTGTAATGCAGGTCCTGATGTACTTTTCAACATTTTCAATAAGATGAGTTCTGATTTGGCTTATTTTGATGTGTCCCATAATATTGAAATTTTGTACTTTAAATGATTCAAATGAATTTGAAAATGAAATTAATAAGCAATTGGAAAAGAAAACTAAACCTATGAAACCAACTTTTGAAACAATTAATTTGGGCAATAATGAGAATCCACGCTTAATAAAAATTGGCTCAACCCTAAATGAAGAAGAAAGAAAAGATCTCAAGGAGCTTCTCACAGAATTTCAAGAAGTGTTTGCATGGTCCTCTGAAGATATGCTTGGTATTGATCCTAAGATAACTCAACATCACATTGATACTTATGCTCACATGGTACTCGTCAAGAAAAAAGTTGAGGTGTATGAGAATCGAATGGCTTCTAAAGATCAAAGAAGAGGTCACGAAACAATTGAAAGTAGGGTTCATTAAGCCCGTGCACCAAGCCAAGTGGATAGCCAATGTTGTACCTGTACCCAAGAAGGATGGAAAGGTAAGGATGTGTATGGATTATAGGGATTTGAATAAGGCTTGCCCTAAAGATGGTTTCCCCCTTCCCCACATAGACGTCCTAGTGGATAATACAGCCGGTAGTGCCTTGATGCCTTTTATGGATGGTTTTTAGGATATAACCAAATCAAGATGGCTCCTAAGGATATGACTAAAACTACTTTCACCACGGAATGAGGGATCTATTGCAACATAGTAATGCCATTTGGGCTAAAAAATGCAAGTGCAACTTATCAAAAGATGGCCACAGCTTTGTTACATGATATGATGCATAATAAAGTTGAGGTGTATGTTAATGACATGATTGTAAAATCCAAGGATAGAGGAGGTCACAACATTAACTTAAGAAAGTTCTTCAAAAGGGTCAAGGAGTATAGATTGAGGATGAACCCCCAAAAGTGTACCTTTGGAGTAACAATTGGGAAATTGCTAGGCTTCCTAGTAAGTATTAGAGGATAGAAGTAGATCCATCAAAGATTAAAGCCATATTGGAGATGCCTCCACCCAAGAATGAGAAGGAAATAAAAGGATTCGTAGGTTGACTACAATATATTAGTCGATTCATTGCCAAGCTCACCTCCACTTTTGAGCCCATCTTCAAGCTCCTAAGGAAGAATGAACCCCACACATGGAATGATGAATGTTAGAAAGCTTTTGAACTTATTAAGGAATACCTGCTCCATCCACCTATCCTAGTACCTCCATAACAAGGAAAGTCTTTACTACTATACCTCTCTATCATAGGAGATGCGGTTAAGAGCATGCTTGCACAAGAAGATGATGAAAAGAATGAGAGGGTAGCATACTACTTAAGAAAAAGAGTCCATGATTATGAGACTAGGTACATCCCCATAGAGAAGTCATGATTTGCACTTGTGTGGGCCGTACAGAAGTTGATACATATCATCCTACCGTTCTAGATATGGGTGGTAGCTAGAGTGGATCCCTTGAAGTAACTATTTGAGAAACCAGCTTTGAGTGGAAGACTGTCAAGAAGGTTGATCCTATTAGCAGAATTTGATTTAAAGTATTTGGCAAGGAAGACTATCAAAGGAAGTGTCGTGTCTGATTTTTGTGCCGAGAATCCTATAGAGGGAGAGGATGGAAAAGAAGACTTCTCAGATGAGGACATCTTGGATATCGAGCTAGGGGCATGGAAAATGTATTTCGATGGAGTTGTAAACCAATATGGGAATAGGATAGGAGTACTTTTGATCACCCCCAATGGATCACATGTGCCTCTGGCTGTCAAATTGAACTTTGAGGTGACTAATAACATGGCAGAATATGAAGCTTGTATTGCCGGAATGGAAGCTCTCCAAAAGTTAAGGGTGAAAGAGGCAGAGGTGTTTGGAGATTCGACCTTGGTTATAGCTTAAGCCTAGAAGCTATGGAAGGTAAAGGAAGAACATTTGAAGCCTTATAAACAATATCTAGACCAAAACTTTTGAAAAAATTGAATACACGATCATCCTTAGAACTCAAAATCAGTTTGCAGATGCCTTAGCTACCTTGGCATCCATGGTTGAAATACTCGAAGGGGTATGGACAAGACCTTTAGAGATTGAACAAAGTTATGAGTTAATACACAAGGAAAAGAGTGTCTTCAGTTTTAGCTATAGAAGAAGAAGGGGTTCCTTGGTATAATGACATCATGAAGTTTTTAGAATTGGGGGGTATATCCTAATAGTGCCAACAAGAGAGAATGTCATACGGTTAGGGTGATGATAATGCAATACATCCTATGTGAAGGACAGCTCTATAGGAGGTCCTATGATGGTATACACCTTCGTTGCCTAAAGAAAGAAGAAGCAAAAAGAGTTATAAAGGAAGTTCATCAAGGGATTTGTGGTCCTCATATGAATGAAAGAATGTTAGCCAAGAAGATTCTAAGGATAGGGTACTGCTGGAGTATAATGGAAACTAATTGTGTGGACTTTGTGAAGAGTTCTCATGACTAGCAAGCACATGCAAACTTGAACCATGTACTGCCTAGTGAATTGTACAGCATGACCTTTCCTTAGCCTTTCTCAGTTTGGGGTATAGATGTGATTAGAAGAATAGCCCCTAAAGCCTCAAATGGACACGAGTACATCTTAGTGGCAATCAACTACTTCACCAAGTGGGTGGAAGCAACCTCCTACTCTATGTTGAAAGCCAAGCACATGGCTCAATTCATAAAGAATAACATTATCTGCCAATATGGGGTACCCAAGAGATCATCTCGGATAATGGTTCCCACTTTTAGGGGGAGGTTCGAAGGATTATGGAGTTGTATAACATTGAGTACCACAAGTCTTCACCGTACTGACCGCAGACTAATAGCGCCGTAGAAGCAGCCAATAAGAACTTCAAGAACATCCTAGCCAAAATGGTAGTGACATACAAGGATTGGGCTGAGAAACTTCCATTTGCTTTATAGGGTTACAGAACTTCTATCTGTGCATCAACTAGGGCAACACCTTACTCTTTGGTCTATGGTAGTGAAGCGATGCTTCCAATACAATCTTTGAGAGTGCTAGTAGAAACCAAGGTCTTAGAAGAAGATTGAGTGAAGCCAAGATATGAGCAATTAGCTTTGATAGATAAGAAGAGAGCTAGGGCATAATACCATGCACAAGGGTACCAAAAGAGGATTGCTAGAGCGTTCAATAAAAAAGTGAAACCTAGGAACCTTAAGGAAGGGGACTTAGTCCTAAAAATACTTAGAGATGAAATTTCTGACCCAAGGGGGAAGATGAAGCCAAGATGGTCTGGGCCTTTCATTATCAAGAAGATCATGTCAGGGGGTGCTATAAGGATCATAGATTTAGATGGGGAAGAGATGCCTCGCCCAATCAACATGGATAAACTCTGGAGATACAATGTTTGAAAAGAAAAGAAAAGAAAAAAAGCCTGCTAGGTTAAAAACCTGAAAGGGCGGCCTAGGCAAAGGTTAAGGCAAAAAGACCCCACTGGATTGAAAACCCAAAAGGCAGTCTAGGCAAAAGATATGGGAAAGACCATGGTCATGGCAAAAATTCCTTCAAGGACATCATGGGCAAAAATTACATGGCATGGAGAAAAAAATAAAAATAAAGATAATAAGTAAAGATAATAAATAAATGATTCTCTTATTGCTCAAATTAAAAGATAATAAATTGTTTCCATGGGGATTTGGAACATTTCAACCCTTTATTAAATTCAAAAGAAAAGATGTAAGAATCATAAAGTGTAGAAAAGTAAAATTTAGGCCATATCAAGTTTGTCATTCAACCATCTTCCTTTCGCTGGACTTCTTGTAAGCTTTTTCATCTATAAGGACCCATTTCATGTCATCTTGTAGCCACTTCTTGTACCCCGAAGTTGGATGAAGAAATTGAGGAAGACGGATGCCTCTAGTCACCCTCCATCGAGGCCAAGCCTCACAGATTCTGCTTAAAGTCCTATCAGTGAACTCCAAGGTATGGAAAGAGCCATCATCACTAGGAGCCCCTTGATGGTCACCAAACTTTTTGGAAATGCAACATGTGGAGTAGTAAGAGCAATAACGAAGCCCTACTAAAGGAACATAGTTATCCTTGAGGCTACGGTGAGCCATGCTTGAGATGCTCCACCACTCCACTACCCATTGGATGTCTATGGCATTAATGCACTCCATGAGCTCAGTAAACTCTTCAAAGCTCATCTTAGCATGCTTGGGCCTACGGTCATGATAATGCTTGGGGAGATATTGACTAGGAGGAGTAGCAAGAGGTTGAAGCAAATGAAGCCTCTCAGATAGCCATATCTACAAAGAAGAGAAAGAAGGGAGAAAAGAGAGAGAGCATGAATGGTAAAAGGAAAGATAAAAAAAAAAAATAATAAAAAAAAAAAAATGGAAAAGACGATATAAGGTGCCTTAATGCATTGAAAACCATAAGGCGATCCATGCAAAAATTAGAGGCATCCCGTTAGGTTGAGAACCTAGACAAAAATTAGAAAATCATACTTGAAGGAGGAGAGGGTTCCTAGCAAAGAAGTTTTCTTCTTTATTATGAAATGCATCCAAACCATTAAGAGTTTCAGCCAAAATCATGCCTGCAAGGTTTCAGTTCCTCTAGTTAGTGACCACCAAGCACATCCTAAGATTTACATAAGGGGTCCCATGAACCAAGAAGTAGCTTGCAAGGATGCATAGAAAGAAAGCATTGAGAAACTGGAGCGCGGTATATTGGTCATAGGGACAATTAGCTAGGAGAAGTACACAAAGATGAGACAAACATTCAACTTGCCAAAAATGCACCATTACTTTTCCTTTTCAAGTGGAACACCCAACAAAGCTTGAATCAAGGTAGGAAGATCACCACCCATGGTAGGAAAGACAAGGTTTTTCACCAATGATTGCTCTAAAATCCTCAAGAGTGGGGCATATCTCTACACCGCTAAATTGAAAAACATGCCAAGTAGGGATCTAATAGTTGGCAACAGCACGTAGAAGAGGTTTATCCCAATTTTATTAATTCCATTCCATTCAGGCCGGAATGGCTAGAAAATTTCGTACCGACATATAAACCAGAACAATAGTCCCCCCTGTTCCACCTCGGATCAAATTTCGGCCTATTCCAGTGAGTTTCGGGGGGCTGTTTTAGTCAATTTCGACCGAAATACAAAATTCGGTCGGCATGAGTTGAAGTTATGGGTTTGAATATAGAGAGAGAGAAAGAGAGAGGTTTTGAGGTATAGGTGTGATGTGAGAGAGTGCTTTGTGTGAGATAGAGACAAAACAAAAGGGGAAAACAAGTTTAATACATGCTTATCTGCATTCGGCATCAAGACAGAAGCAACGAGCAAAAGGAGTGCTGTTTCAGTTAGTTCTTCAAAGTTTTGAGAGAGACAAGATTTTGAACTTGAAATATGCAGAATGGGTTGTGGGGTAGGTAAGGTAATTGATGGGAGAAGATATTTAAACAAATTTATTACTTTTTTATTCAACCATCTGTTACTTCAAGTGCTTTTATCTATTTTTTTAATTATATTATTGGGATATGTATGGCACACGTGGTAGGTAGCTTAATTTTCACACAATCTCAATGATGAATGTAGCACTAGTGGGTTATTCAGGAGAAAAAAAAAGTAAATCTAAAAATAAAAAAATAAAAAATAAAAAAAACTAATATGATGATTCTGATCAATTAATTAAGCATTTTTTTAAAAATATTTTTTCATTAACTTGTATTATTATTTAACTAAATAAAAATAAAAATATGTAAACATTTTTTTGATGTTAAGACTTAAGACTAAATAATTTGTATTATTTGATATTTAGTTATTTACTTCATTGAATTGCTAATTTTATATTGTATAAGAATATATATATATATATATATATATATATATATTTATTTAATTTAGGCAACCTGAAACACTTTGAAACGGTACGCCGAAATAGGTCGGTACCGAAATATTTCATTCCACTGGACAAACCGAAATGGTGTCCAAAACGGTATTCATAACATTGGTTTATCCACCTTGATTTGATGGTATGAAAAAATACAAGAGAGACCATAAGGAATGATAGCCTCTTTGAAACTAGGGCCAAGCTTCCTAATCCAAGTTGAGACTTCAAGAGGGGAGAATTCTGCCATTGGAAAGCCTTAAAAGAGTGTTTTCTAAGAGGAAAATACATTTGGTGAGGTTTAGGAGTCCTCAACGGCTATTTTACACTAAAGGAGGATAGCTAGATTTTTTCTAACCCGCGGCGTGTGTACGCATGGTCAAACTTGCATACGCAGGCTCATATACATGCACGCACAGCGAGAGACAGAGACTTGGTTTTCCCATGTTTTGAGTATGGTTTTCTTCCAAATGCTTCTCCTATGGTTCCTATGGCCCAAAGGACTATTCAAGACACAATTCAAGCTTAGATTTTCAAGCATCAAAGACTAAGAAAAGCATAGAATTGTGCATTTATTCCCATAAGTTGTAAATTAAGTACATATCCTAAATAAAAGCATGAATGTAAAAGATGTTCTTCAAATACAACCCAATGTCTCAAATCAAATCCAAAGTGCAAAAATGTATGCTAAAAAGGAAAAAAAAAAAGATATGATATGATATGTTGTGTGTTTGTGTTTGTCTATCTGTTTGTAGGAATCACTAGAAGTGCCTTTTCCTTGTCTGGTAACTAGGGTTTGCCTCTGAGTCTTCACCACCATCACCATCACCTCATTATCATCATCATCATTGCCAGGGTAAGCTAGTCCTCTAGGGTCGTACAAGTCCTTCAAGTACTGAGCCACCTCCAGCTTAAGATTCCCAGCCAGTCAAACCAACTCCTCTAGAAGGGTTAGAACAAGCAGTTGAGAAATACAAAAAAGGAAGAAGCAAAGAAAGAAGTGAAAAAGAACTCACTGCTCGTGTGCTTAAAGCTAGGGGATAACCCATGACAATAGGATTCCAAAGCGTAGGACACTCCCTAGCAAAGCCATTAGGGCTATAAGCATAGACCGTCCAAGGTTTGGGGATTTGTAAAAAGAAGTCGATGAGGCTTGGTGGATGCAATCGGGTGTATTCCGGGGTCTAGAAAGCTAGACAAGACACGGTTCCGAGAAGCCTTGTTGGAGTAGGAGCTTAGAGGGCTTAGGTACATTGGGTAGATTAGGCTTGGAGGGTCTCTTGCTAACTCATGTATCCCAACTGATTGTCTAATGGATCGATTTACCACTTGTAGGGCGGCGGAGAGGTTTTTTGCCGAGTTCTTCAGTTTCCTCTTCGATAACACATTGCCGTGTTATCTTGTGTTTGCATTCTTCTTCCCTACTCTTTTACCTTTCATTTTATTGCTATGTTATTATGATTATGGGTTAGAGTAGTTTGTTTATCCACTCGCATTTACTCTATTCTGCATTTAGTATTAAGTTAGAGTAAAAGCAATCTAACCATTATTTTAATTGGGGGTCTAAACAAGCTCTTGTATTTTTTAACACATTTTCAAGTTTTCAATTGGTATCAGAGCGAGTACACCTGATTTGGTTTAATTACCTAAGTGTGATCCTTGACCCCTTGTGTGTTTTGCCATGAATAATTTATATGCTTCTATGGATATTGTTGATTGTAACACGCCATGTGTTTGTGAAAATGTCTCTATAAGTGTTTATCCACATGATTGTGATGCCATGTTACATGAATCTTTGGGTGTTGTTGATATTCCTAACATCAAACTCTTGGAGAAAGAGGCTAAGAAGTTTCATGAGAATTTGAGCAAGTATTATTGTGAAAAGGATGATTTGATTGCTAAGCTCAATGAATCCAACAAATTGGTTAAGAAATATAAAAAACTTGCTGAAAATTCTCTTGAAAAGCTGAAATAGTTTGAATGTTTGAAAATGGACTTGGATGCTAAACTTGTTTTGTCTAACAAATTTGTTGATGATCTTAAATGTGAAAATGAATCTCTTAAGATGAATGCCAAGTGTTTGATTGCTAAACCTATTGCTAAAAAGGAAGATAATATATGTTGCAATCATGTTGTGGTACCCGATTTTGTGCCTATTGTGAGTTCTATCTCTAAAGATAAATCAGTGTATATTCCTCCACACAAAAGAAACCAAAAAGTGGAGAGAAAGGCTCTTAAGCCTAAAGCCTCTGTTTAGGTCCCATCCTAAGGAATTGAGTGGATCTAAGTTTGTTCCTAATTGCCACCATTGTGGTGTGATTGGTAATATAAGACTTCAATGTCATAAGTTGAAGAGAGAACAAACTCATGTTGCTAAATCCCTTCCAAAAAGGCATAGTGGACCTAGACACATTGTTTGTCACCATTGTGGTGCCTTTGGTCATCTAAGACCTCATTGCTCTAAGTTTCATGCTCTTAAAAGAATCAAAAGAAAAGAGAAACTTGAGCTTCTTGGAAGTTGTGCTTTGCATGCTAAACCGCATTTGATGGAAAATGGTATGTTGTTGAAGAAAGTTTTTAATGTTATTACCTCCTTGTCTATGTGCATCTCCAGTTCTCATTCTTCCAACCCCTGTCTCACGTCTCATGAGACACTCATTCCAAACTATTGTTCTGTTGGGATAAGGAAGGGTTCCTATGGTTGAGCTTATGCTCTTTTGGTCTTTGATCTAATTCTTTCGATCTTTGTAAGACCCTTCATGCATTAGATGCTTCATTGTCATGCATTTGTGCATCATGCATCTCTTGATATGCATTGTTTATGTTGTTTTTGCATTTGATCTTACTTTTATGCTTTTTTTTTTTTTTTTGTAAAAATTTCAAAAACACATAAAAAGTGGAAAATTCAAAAAGTTTGATCGTATATGTTTGAGCACTTATCTCATGTGAGTTTGGTCTAGTACCTTCGTACTATTGGCATAGTGCATTTCCCAGCTTAGCTTGTTATGTATACACATATATCTTTGTGGGAGAAATCTTAAACACTATGTGTGATTGTTGTAAATAGATTTTCAAGCTTGTCATGAATGATTGGTCAATAGTCTTGATGGTCTTGATACTTGCATAAACTTGTGCCTATATCTCTTTCCACCTTTATTTTTATGTTTTTGCTTAAAGAGCTCAACAAATGTAAATCTCAAAATGAAAAGAGATAATGAGCTACAAAAGCCGTTGCACATACTATTATTTGACTAGGAAAAAGGGAAAGCGACATTTTAAATTGAAATGTATGGTGCTCAAAAAGCCAAAAGCTAACTCTCAATGTTGAAATATCAAAAATTTCAAGCACCGATCTCAAAATGAGATGTATTGTTCAAAAAGATGAAATATTATGATTTATGTAGAAGCCAAATTAAAAGCTTCTAAGATTTGTAATCATTTTCTTGTGGGATGTCATATATTCTCATTTCTATAATTGAGATTATCCACTTGACTTAGTGCTACTTGTGTATGACTTGATTGAATTGATCATTGAAGCTTCACTCTAGAGTAAGAACTTTTCCACATTTGATACACACACACAAGTCTAATGTTCAATGAATGTTTATTTCATTTGTGTGATTGTACATGTTCAAATATGATGTGTGTGTGCTCAACCATATGTGGATCAAACCAAAAAGATTTTGTTCTTTTTGTTTGCTTTTGGAAGTGATTTGTATCACCCATGTTTTTCAAAGTTTTTCAAAGTGTTTTTGTGTGAAAAACATGTTTTCTGGGGGTTTTCGTGACTTATTTCATGTATAAGCTCAGTCACGAGTTAAAGGGTCCAATTCTCAAGTTTTTCAGCTTTGGACAGAGAGTTTCGTGACTATTTCGAGACTGTTTCGCGAGTAAAGCTTACCAGCAAAAAAACCAGCGAAATTTCGTGGGAAGCTAACTAGTGAAATTACCAGCGAAAATTTCCAGATCAACTTTTAAAGGGCATTTCGTGGGACATTTGTTTTAAACGTCTCTCATCTTCTCATAAACCCTTGTTTTAATGTTTCTACATCAAAACCCAACTAAATTAAAGTGTTTTTCATTCCATTAACATCTCTAAGGTAATATTTAACTCTTTTCATTGATTTTGATCCTTAGATTATGTTTTTAAGGATTTTATGTTCATATTTGAGATTTTCTCAAATGGGAGTTGGAAAACTTATTTTTATCAATCTCTTTGATTGGGTTTTGTTTTAAATGATAATTTGTTTGGGATGTTGGCCCCTTGTGGCAAAAATAACATGTATTTAGTTAAGATTTTCATATGTTCTTGCATCGTTTATCATACATGTGTAGTGTGTGCACTCTAAGTGTTTGATAAAATGCCCAAATGACATTTTGTTGTTGTTTTGGACTCCGTTGAGTACCAAACTTTGGGGATCATCATAATTATTCATGTTTATCATGTTTTGATAATTGGTGGTGTGTTTTTTACACTTTGCCTCGTGAGTGCTTATTCATGCATTGGTCATGCATCTCACATGCACACTAGATGCACCTTTGCTGCACACACTCTTACACTTGATATGTTTTACATTCACTCATGCTAGTTAACTCTTTTTAGATCTTTTAGCACATATAACATGTTCTTGTGTCTTTGTCATGCCTAGGTCGATATCATGTTCTGTAAAGTTGTTATTTACAACTATGTGTTCTGTTGGCTTATATTCCATGCCAAATTTGATTATAATTTTATTCAATCTTTTGTACCTTGTATTTATTGTGGGATTTGATTATAAGGGTTGTGTGATAGAGAGAGAGTGTGTGAAGATTCAAGCAATTGAAGACTGAAGAGTTTTCGCGGGTAACTCGCGACTAAGCATCCAGCGAAGTGACTCATGTGACTTGCACATGTTGGAATACGAGGAGTTAGGCCAGGATAGAGACAACTGTGTTTCACGAGTATCTCACGGGTAAGGCCTTCCTGCGAGACACCCGCGAGGCATTCTGTTTTGCCAGATTGTCCATTTTGATACACACTTTCTATGCCTACACTATATATACCCACATTACCTACAAATGTTGAGGAGTGCTTCTGAGAGAAAACCCTAGCCAAACACCTTGAAAGTTAGAGATTGTTATACCCACAATCCTCTACACATTTCCTTGTAGAATTTCCTCAACTCTTACCTCTCCATTTCCATACCGTTGAAAGGTTGATAACCCAAACACTTACCACACCTTTTCATCTACTTCAATCATGAAAGATAACATGTAACCATGAATTCTAGAATAAAGAATAGAAAGCGTACCTTCATGCAGTGAATTTCAAAACCACGACTTGAGAATACCTTTAATCTTCATCTCAATTCCACATGGTGCCCAAGATGTGTGGTCTCTCAATCAGTCTTTTGTACATAGACTCTCAAAGAAAAAACCTTATTTTTCTCTTTGTAGAGAAAAAACTGATTTTTCTTTTCTTTTCATCATACGTACGTTAAAACTATTCTATTAGTTTCTTTATTTAATAACTCTTATTAAATAATGACTGATTATCTAATTGGGTTAGCCTTTTGGGCCTACCCAATTGGGCTTTAGTTTGTGGCTTGAGATGGGACCAAAGGGAACAAATAAGACTCTAGCTCCAATGGGCCTTGGGCTTTTCTGTCAACTCTTGAGAAGTCCAAAGTTACCATTAATTATATTCAATACCACTATAAGAATATAATTGCACTCTAGGCCTTATTAATAAATTATATCCCAAGACTTTATTATACATGCAACCCCTTTATTAAAATAGTCGTAGTAATACAAAATCATGAATGTTGACTACCACTTTGAAGATTACTACATCTTAATCCTTGAGTACCCGGTTTAATCCTTTATATTATTCATCATATATTTATGAAATCCAATTTCATAAATATATACTTTAGTAACTCCTTACTAAAGTGGTTAGACCCAACACTCTGAATAACCAAACCCATTAAACTTATCTTAAGGGAATATTTTATATCTCTGTTAAGAGATTATGAATTCTATTTTGTGAATATATATTCCATCAACACTAAATACGGCTGCCTAGCATACTGAGATTTTGATCATAACTTATAGATCTCACTCCTGATATATTAAAGCAACCTATATCTCATGATCAAGTCCATTATTCTCTCAGGATTTAGAGTTGTCATGAGATTTATTATTCATTTGACAGTCATTAGGAGAATAATAAATCTCACTGCGGTCCAATTCAATATGTCTTAACTCTTAAAACATATAAACATATCAATTAGAAGTCTCCACTTCCATGATTAAGACAAATCATCTTAGTTGATATGTTATAGTCTTCGCAGATGAAATGCCTAATTTCATCACCGACTATGAACTAAAATTCTAAGTTTACAAAGAACTTTTGGTTTATATTTTCTGTGACTTTTCACATAAATCACATACTATGCATCTCATGGACTAAGATAACGTCTTATTAGTTCATTAATAAATAGTCTCATATAATTAAACTATTTAATTATTTATAACATGCCAATAAATTGGATTTTAGGGCATAAACCCCAACAGATGCAACATGGAGTTTGTTGCGGGATCCGGAGAACTAGACAAGACACAGTTCCAAGAAGCCTTGTTGGAGTAGGAGCTTAAAGGGCTTAGGTACATTGGGTAGATTAGGCTTGGAGGGTCTCTTGTTAACCCATGTATCCCAACTGATTGTCTAGTGGATCGATTTCTGCTTGGAGGGCGGCGAAAAGGTTTTTCGCTGAGTTCTTCAATTTCCTCTTCGATAACACATCGACGTGTTATCTTGTGTTTTTCATCTTTCTTCCCTACTCTTTTACATTCTATTTTACTATTGTGTTGCTTTGATTATGGAGTAGCTTGTTTGTTTATCTACTCGTTTTTACATTATTCCGCACTTAGTATTAAGTTAGTGTAAAATCAATCAAGCCGTAACTTTTATTTGGGGGTCTAAACAGCTCTTGTGTTTTCAACACATTTTCTAGCTTTCATGTTCCATCATCCTTAGCATGTCATCTTCTTTATGCTTTGTAGCATTTTTAAAAAAAAGATGTTTTTGTCTTTCATTTAAGCTTCATTTTATCATTCATCTTGCACCCTTCATGCATCTTGTCCTTGTTCATATCTTCTTTTCTTTCCCTATTTCCTCTCAATTCATTTGTCTATTTGTGACAAAAAGGGGGAGAGTATTCTTAAGGGGATAAATTCTACCTCGTGCACATTCGTAGAGGGAGAAAACCATAGGGCAGATGCATATACCAAGGGGGAAAAGAAATTTTTTTTGAAAACCTTGTTTTTCTTTATGCTTGTTTTCTCTTTGTTTTATGGTGTTTTGAGTTGTGTTTAGTATCTATGCTTTGATGCTCTCATCGCATCATGTTTATGTGCTGGACATGCTTTTATCCTTATACTATTGTGCTTTATTTGTTGCATGTTCGGATGATCATTTGCTTTGCTATATGATCATTGTAGTCATTTTCATAATGACTGTTTTGGTGTATGATTAAGTTGCTCACATGTTTCACATCATGTTTACTTGATTGCAATTTACTTGTTACATTATACTTGTCCTTTTATCACTTGATTTACCTTGAAGGTCTAATGTGTTTTGTGCAAGTGTTTCAGGTTACAGGTATATAAGTTCCAAGTTCATCACAGCTTCTAGATTTAGGTGTGAGTGAGTTTTACCATTGTTCCCAAACTCACGTTTAAGTCTAAAGTCTGTTATAGGGTGTTTTGTCATGGAATAGCCAAAGGGGGAGATTGTAAAGTTGTGATTTACAACTATGTTTATCTTGGCTTTATTCCATGACAAAATGTGTTGTAATTACTTTAATTTATTTCCTTGTATTTTGTGGGATTTTATTGTATTGGGTTTAGTATTAAGTTGGTGAAGACTTAAGCTTAATTGAAGAATTAGTGCATTTCGTGACTAGCTCGCAAGAAGTTTGCGAGAAGGGTTCCCGCGAAAAGGACATGTGAGGAGCACATGGCTGAAAGTTGAAGATTCATGCCAGGCTGTTGTTTTCGCGAGTGTCTCGTGGGTAAGGCCTTCTTGCGAGATAGTCGCGAAACATTTTGCCTAAAGGATTTTTAAGTGTGACTTTCTTACCATTCACCTATACTATATATACCCTCATTACCCATAGAAATTGTAAGGGGGCCATTCAGAGAGAAAAACCCTAGATAGGTTTTCTATAACACACACACCCATCTTTTAGAGAGAGAGCTACTCATCCTTAGTGAGAAATCATTCCTAGCCTCTTCTCCATCCCTCTTCCATTGTCATACTTTGAGAGGAGATTTGTATCCAAACACAACCCACACCTTTTCAGAGTGTAGAGAGTGTTTTAGAGCTTGGGAAGCTTTGGGGATTTGCCAAAAGAAGCCAGTGAGACTTGACGGATGCAATCCAGCGTATTGCAGGATTGGTAAAGCTAGACAAGACACGGTTCCGAGAAGCCTTATTGGAGTAGGAGCTTAGAGGGCTTAGGTACATTGGGTAGATTAGGCTTGGAGGGTCTCTTGCTATTCGTGTATCCCAACTTATTGTCTAGTGGATCGATTTACCGCTTGGAGGGCGGCGGAGAGGTTTTTCGCCGAGTTCTTAAGTTTCCTCTTTGATAACACATCTCCGTGTTATCATGTGTTTTCATCTCTTTTCCCTTACTCTTGTGCTTTACTTTTAATGTTTGTTGTTCATGTTTATGCACTAGAGTAGTATCGGTTGATTGCAAGAAGCAATCTAGCCGTAATTTTTTAATTGGGGATCTAAACAAGCACTTGTGTTTTAACACATTTTTGAGCTTTCCAGAAGGATTGAGAGAGATAGAGGCTTTTGTAGAGGAAAAAAAAATTAAGGGTTAGAGAGATGAAGAGGTGAGGAAGATGAAGATAAGGAAAAGAAAAAAAGAAATGGTTAGTAACTGTTGAGAAAAAAAAATAAAGGGGCGAAAACACACCTGCTGGCTAAACTACATGTAGTTTAGGCCCTCAAAATCCCTAGTGGGTTCTCGGAAGGAAGGAAGTGTAAAAGAAAAAGTCAAGAACATGTCAAAATAACCAAAATACCCTCAGTTGGGTAAAAGACATAAAGACCACAAAAGCACCCCCAACGGCCTTCAAAGCGTCTAGAATGGATTGAAAGCATCAAGTGCATCCCTCAGCGGACCATAAGTCACCAAAAGAACTCCCCCGTGAGTTCACATTTTCAAACAAATCCCCAATAAAGTACAAAATCATGAAGGGACTCCCCCGTGGGTCCAAGGCACAATGGTAACCCCCTCATAAGTGTCATCACAAGTTCCTCGGTGAGCCATGAAGAAAATGAAAATCTTCCCTAGTGGATCACACATCTTCAAAGACTTCCTCGTAGGTTAAAATCACCACCAAACTTCCCAGCAAGTTCCTTTTCCCTAGTAAACTACACACCAACGAGGCTCCCCCGAGGGTCACCAAAACTTCAAGCAGATCACACTCTTTAGTGAGTTCCCCTTATCATCCCCAGTGGACCATTCACCCGAGACTCCCTCGTGGGTTAAAACAAATAAAACTCATGCACTTTTCTTGGGGGAATTGAACATGCAAGCACATCACACAGACTTATGCACATATCCCGAAGGAATTAAATATGCAGGAACAATAGAAGAGGTAGAGATAGAGAAGGAGAAGAGAAGAAGCACAAGCCACCCAAAGAAGTTTAAGGCAAGAGCCCTAGATGGACACCACAAATTTATATCTTTTTAAGCTCGTAAAAGCACCCTAGTTTATTTGGTTGTTTGACCTCGTAAGAGTACCTTTGTTTGTTTGGTTGATGGTTGCGGCCATTGGCTTTGTTTTTTTTTTTTTTTTTTTTTTTTTTTTTAAGTGACTCTAGGATAGTGCGTCACTCACCTTTTGTTTGCAATTGGCAAAACAGACTTTGGGATAGTAAACCAATCATTGCTCGTTTCTCGAGCAACAAAGGTGGGAATTTGGACATACGAATCTCATGCAACTCTATGGAGTTACACCCTGCCCTATGTATACGTGTTGTGTGCCGTGTGCGTAGGTTGGGTCCAAGCCATACGTAAACAAATGTCTCTTATTCTTTTGACTTTGCTGGCAAAGCTCACAAATCAAAAGAGGGGCATCTGTAGACATCGCATTTTGTACCTTTTTCAACTCGAGCCCCCGTTCCTTAATGATGCCTAAATTCTAAGACCCAAGGTTGGTTTAGGGACCAATCAAACTACAAATTGACTTGAGAGATGTTAAAATGGAAAATATAACTTTTTAATGAGCAAAAAATCTATTTTGGAAAAGAAAGGCCAAAGAAAGCCCTCGGCCTGCGTACACAGGCATGAACCTGCGTACGTAGTCTTAAGCATGCGTACGCAGGCATGAGCCTACGCACGTAGGTAGGGTTTCAAAAACATAAAAAAGACAAGTTTTCTGTATTAATGTTGAGGTTTGGAATGAATCCCACATCTTCTGTAAGCCATTCCAAACCCTTATTTTTCACAACATAATAGCCATACATGGTACCTTTCAAAACACACAAAAAATCCTAAGGGAAAACTAATATTCACTAGAAATAGTGAATTAAGGAGGGAGTTTTTCACAAAACATCCTCAAGTAAATTTTATTTTATTGGGGCCTTTTCTGGCCTTGATCTTTTAAGTTTAAGATTACTAATCACATTTTCATTGACTCGTGAATAGATTTGACTGAGGGAAATGGTACAAAATAAAGCCTAGGAGCTTTTCGCTTTGAGGTATTCATTTTAAACTTTTCTTTCATTTTTGCATTTTAATTTATGTTTTAATATGTTCTTTTGCTTTGTTTACACTTATAATATGTTTGTTTAGATTAGGTTTAAGTTTTCCTTATGTTTTGAGCATGTTAGGTTCTTAGATTTAAGCTTTTAAGTCTTTTTCTGCGTTTCTGTCTCTGGGTTAGGGTTTAGGGTGTGTTTGTATGCACATGGCTCAAAGTATGCGTACGCATACAACTGGCTTGTGTATGCAGGCCTATGTATGTGCACACATACTCGGGCCCAAAAACCCTAATTCAAGTTTTCTACTTTTGTTCCTTCTTTTATTTTACATCATATGTCTCTGTTTTTACCTTCTTGTATGCTTTTTGAGTTTTCTATTTCTCTGTTCATATGTTTTTTTGTCATTGAATGATTAATTAGGGTTTTCTCTTAAAGTTCTTGCTTTGATGCTATGCCATTCATTCACATGCCTATTCATTGATGTCATAGGTGTTGTGATGCAGTGAGATAAGTAAGGTAAGACACGCATTGGTATGAACATGCATTAGATATATGAGCATGCTTGTTAGGGGATTTGTTCTTAACGCAATCACATGTTTATCTTGTCATGTTTGTGTTTCTACCACGTATCCTTGTTGCCATGCCTACCTTTTTACCTTGATTTGTTGATGCCTTGTTTGGATGATATGCCTACCATGCTAGATAAATGCTAGGGTTTATGATGTGATGATATGCATGATTAAGTGTATGCTAGGGTTTGTGATATGATGACAAGTATGATAGATGTATATTTAGGGATGTTTGATGCCATATTGATTGTTAGATGTATGCTAGCGTGTGTGTGAGTTAGATAACAATATTGGACATGCCTTTAATAGGATTAAGACACAATGAGAGGAACCCAACCTTAAAGTTAGGCGGTTTTGGGTGGCTAATACCTTCCCAAGAATATACCTAAACTCAGAACACATCCTTTGGTAGTAAGATCAATGGTCCTTCCTCAAAAGGACAATATATTCATGGTTCCTATGCCCCTGCCAAACTTGGTGGTGACTCCATTTCTGATTGTGTCCATAATGTGCACAAGTTTTGTACTTCTCTTCTGACTTGTATGGGATTTGTGCCTGCATATTCAATTCCGGGAAGATATTACACAAGTTATGTATTCTTCTCTTTTGACTTGTATGGGATTGGTGCCTGCATATTCAACTCTCGGAGGATATGTGCACAAGTGGCCTTGGTGTTCTGACTTACGAGGAAGTCATTAGTGAAAGATTCACTATGGAGAATGATTTACAGAAGAGTGTGTTGGTGACCCGCAGGGAAGCCTTCGTGGTAGTTTCGACCTACACGAAAGTCTTTGATGGTGTGTAGTCCATTGGGGAAAATATAACTCATTGGGAGTTTTGGTGGAGATTTTGACCTAGGAGGAAGTCTTTGTTGGTGTGTAGTCCACTGGGGAAAACATAACTCGCTGGAGAGTTTTTGTGGTGATTTTAACCTACGAGGAAGTCTTTGCTGGTGTGTAGTCCACTGGGGGGAATTTTCTTCTTCTCCTTCATGACTCACTTGGGAACTTGTGTTAATTCCACTCACGAGGGGGTTTTATCAACTTGCTGAGAAATTTTCTTCACAACTTTCGAGGGGGTTATCCTTATGCCTTGGACTCACGGGGGAGTCCTTCCATGATATTGTACTTTACTGGGGATTTGGTTGATGATCCTACCTCATAGGGGAGTTCCTTTAGGGATTTCTATTCTGCCAATGAATGTTCTTGATGCTCTTAATCCATTGGGGAGCGTTTTGAGAATCTTTGTGTTTTTTACCAAACTAAGGGTATTTCTATCATTCTTGGATGCATTCTTGAATTTTCTTTTGTACTTCCTACCTTCTAGGAACCTACTAGGGATATTTGGGAATTTTTGTTTTTACTAAACTGCATGTAGTTTAGTGGGGAGACCTAAACTACGCATAGTTTAGCCATTAGACCTTCCCGCCTTTTCAAAAGTTTTTTCTTCTAACGGTTACTAACTGTTTCTTTTCTTTTTCTTCTTATTTCTCTTCATCTTCCTCATCTCTTCACATTCTCTCTAACTCTCCAACTTCCATTTTCTTTTTACAAAATACTCTCTGCCTCTTTCTTATTTCCTTAGAATCTAATCCTTTCCTCTCAAATTCTCTCATCCAAAACCCTCTTTCTCTCCCAAACTCTCTCATCTCAATGGCACCCAAGTCCAAGAATAGGTCCTATGTGATTTCCGGCAATGTGTTCAACTTCACCCGCTAAAATGGAGCCGTGAGGCTGAATGAATCCCCTTTATTGACCCACAGGCCACATGATCATCTTTTGGAAAGTGCAAGGACTGGATTTGTAAGTTTTTCAAACTTTTCTCATTTTCTCATTTTGCTTTGATCTTTCTTTTTTTAATATGTTTTTGGACATGTAAATGCTTGGGTTTTGTTGTGGGATGGGTTTAAATGAATCCTAACACTTTAGGAGGTGTAGGAACATATTTAGGATGAGTTTTGATCGAAATATGTCTGAAAATATCGAAGAACATTTCTCTGTCTGTGTTCATCCATATGCGGGTATCGGCTTGCATACGCAACTTGTATCTATACGTCTACATACATGACTCATTCGTACACAAGCTTGCTTCATGTGTACATCCATGTTCTTCAGTTTACATAGACTCATGATCCAACTTGTGTGCACATGTAGCGTCCTTTCATACATAGACACGAGCCTACGTGTGCACCTTGGCACATCGAAACCTTATTTTGACTGTTTTAACTCCTTTTTTCACTTATTTTCTCATCCGACTGCTATTTTAAAGCTTTATTTTCATCTTTTTGCAGGGTTTTCCCACTTTATCATGTAGGGGCAACACCAACCGTGTTGCTTCATGGTATAGGGTCTTGACCAAGGAGACAAGGGGCCACATACGTTCTGCGGGCTTTGAGCCTATCATCTATTTGCTATCAGAGACCTCTACCAGCGCCATTTTGGTATAGGGCTTGGCTGACGGATGGTGGGATACTACCCACACCTTTCATATTGCTGATCGGGAGATGATGGTAACTCCTCATGACTTTCACTGGATGATCGACCTTAGGTGCAATGAGATTTTTATCAACCTAGGGGGTGCGTTCGGCATGTAGTTAGGAATAGAGTTTCTCGGGAGCAGGTACTCGACAAATATGATCTGTTATTATTACATTGAGACAGATTACAAGGCTCTTCCTTTCCAAGACCCATACCAGGCATGTACCCCATGTTTTTCATCATCGCAATCACTTCATGTCTACAATGTGGGAGCAAATCCGTACTATACCTTTCATCCTTCAATCCATAGTTAGCTATGTTCAAAAACTCAAAGCCACTCATTTGAAGCTCACTTCCTCCCTCTTCAAGTCCACAGATGAGAGCTAGGATCTCACCATCACCAAGCACTACAGCAATTCCCTTTTTCCATGGGATCTTCATCTTTTGGTGTAAAATGGAAAGGATAGCAACAATGGGATGAAGCCATGCCTTTCCCAAGAGAAGGTTGTAGTTATGAGTGATGTCCATCACATGAAATTTCATAATTGTTTCCAACGGACCAATCTTGCAAGGAGCTTTGAAAGTTCCCATAACCTTCCTCGAAGTATTGTCATATGCCCTAACAGTCAAAGGAGAGAGGATGATTGTCTCCACATCTAGCCCAATGGTGAGAGCAGTCCTAAAAGGGCATACATTTAGTGCGGATCCATTATCAATAATCACCATTGGAACCTTAGCACCCATGCACTTTATGGTGATTTGCGAAGGCCTAGTGTGAGTGGCCCCTTCGAGAGGGAGTTCTTCATCGAAAAAGGTGAGGGAAGGGTGAGATGAAGCCTCAACCCCCTTGAAAGGTAGCTCTTCTTGTGGAGTAGTTTCTATGGGCACCTGTTTCCCATTCAAAGCACCCAAGAGAGCACTACAATACTTGTGAGAAGCCATTAGCAAGCCCCATATGGACATATGAGCTTGAATCTTCTTCAATTGGGTCAAGACCCTATCCTCTTCCTCTTTCTCTTATTTACCTTTTAGTTTCATGGATTTGGACCCTTCTCCTATGTTCCTACTAGGGTGATCATTCTCTAAAAACTATGGCTTGTAGTGTTTCCCACTCCTAGTAATGTTTGCCACATTGTCCTCAAGGACTCTTTTCTTCAACTTGGTCATTCCTTTGGGGAGTATACCACACACAGCCATCATACTCTTCAAAATCTCATCTTCTTCATCCTATATTCTTTGGAATTCTACTGCGTTAACCTCTACAATTTCAATCAACTTTGAACAATCCCAATCGACTTCTTCAATTTGCACCTAATTCTGATATGGAGAAGGTTCTTGGCAAAGGGTTCTTCCTAATGTTGGGCTTGGTAATGATGTTTGGATTCAAGATGGTTCCATTTTCTATGAGGTCTTGTATTTCATGCTTGAGGCGGAAGCAATTGTCGGTCTTATGACTAGGTTTCTAATATAAGTGGCAATATTCATTAAGGTTCTAAGTAGGAAGCAAAGGATTAGGCATAGGTGTGGGGTCCAAACACCTTGAGAGTTAGAGATTATTATACCCACAATCCTCTACACATTTGCTTGTAATTTCCTCAACTCCTACCCCTCCATTTCCATACCATTGAGAGGTTGATAGGCCAAATACTTACCACACCCTTTCAGAGTGTCAAGTGAAGTTTTGGTGCTGCTGGGAAGCATTGGAAGAAGCCAAGGATGGCAAATGCAACTTGAAGCTTGTTGCGGGATCCAGAAAGCTAGATAAGACACGATTCCGGGAAGCCTTATTGGAGTAGGAGCTTGGAGGGCTTAGGTACATCAGGTAGATTAGGCTTGGAGGGTCTCTTTCTAACCCATGTATCCCAACTAATTGTCTAGTGGATCGATCATCGCTTGGAGGGCGGCGGAGAGGTTTTTCGCCTAGTTCTTCGGTTTCCTCTTCGATAACACATCGGCGTGTTATCTTGTGTTTGCATCTTTCTTCCCTACTCTTTTACTTTCCATTTTACTGATGTGTTGCTCTGATTATGAATTAGAGTAGCTTGTTTGTTTATCCGCTCGCTTTTACACTATTTCGCACTTAGTATTAAGTTAGTGTAAAATCAATCAAGCCGTAACTTTTAATTTGGGGTCTAAACAGCTCTTATGTTTTCAACACATTTTCGAGCTTTCAATTGGTATCAGAGCGGGTACACTCACTGTGGTTTAACTACCTGAGTGTGATTCTTGACCCCATTTGAGATGGACCGGTCTCAATCTTTAAATGTTCCACCATATTTTGATGGTAGTAATTATGCCTTTTGGAAAGTCCAAATAAGGGTATTCTTATGTTCAATTAATGATATTGTTTGGGATGCGGTAGAAGTAGGTTGGACTAAGCCGGAGGCCGCTAAATCCACTTGGGATAAAGCAACTATTGCGGCAGCTAACGCTACCAGTAAAGATTTGAATGCAATATTTTGTGGTGTTTCTCCAGATGAGTTTCACAGAATTTCTCACATAACAATAGCCAAGGAAGCTTGGGAGATATTGGAAACCACTTATGAAGGAACAAAGAAAGTGAAGGATACAAAGCTTCAGATGCTTACCACCAAATTTGAAGAGCTTAAGATGGGAGATGATAAGTCCTTTGATTCCTTCTATTGGAAGCTCAACGAAATTGTAATTGCTAAGCTCAATCTTAGTGAGAAGATTGAAGATGTTAAGGTAGTAAGAAAAATTTTGAGGTCCTTACCGAAGAGTTTTTGAGCAAAAGTCGCAGCTATAGAGGAAAGCAAAGATTTGGATGAGATTAAAATCTAAGAGCTCATTGGAAGATCTCCAAACGTATGAGCTGGGATTGCCTTCTCATAAGTCAAGCAAATCTCTTGCTCTTAAACCATCACCGAAAGAATGGATGATTCCTCCGAAAAAGATGGGGTGGAGAAGGAGGTAGCGTTTCTTGCTAAGAACTTCCGAAAATTTCTGAAGATGCAGAACAGTGGAAAACCGTTCAGCAAAGGGAAGTTTTCATCCTCCAAAGGTGATAGGAAAGAGTTTAAGAAGAAAGAAGGGAAGGATACCCAATCTCCTCAAGGCATTGTGTGTTATGAATGCAATGGCCATGGACATCTTAAAAAGGAGTGTCCCAACTATCTAAAAGGGAAGGGCAGGGCATATGCCACAACTCTTAGTGACTTGAATTCATCCAATTCTGATTCGGAAGAGAGCTGTGATGGAGAAGGGAATTACTCCGCGTTTATAACTACTACTCATGTTGAGTCTTTGGAGGACTTGAGTTTGCTAGTGCAAGAACTTAGGGAGCATAATGATGAGGAATCCATGGGAATTGTAGAAGAATCAGATGCTAAAGAAAATGAAGGTTCAGCTGGTCTTCAAGAAAACTACAATTCCCTACTTGAGAAGTCAGGAGAATATATAAGGGTGGCCAAGGTAGCTGTTAAAAAGATGAAGAAGACAGAGGAGGACTATAGAAGTCTCCTAGTGCGATATAAGGAGGCCAAATGTGAAATAGAGACGCTGAATGGAGAGTTAATGGAAGCCTACTCAAAGATAAAATTCCTTGAGCTTGAGGTGGTTCAAGCCAATGCAAAAGTAGAGCAAGTCTCCTCCAAGAAGCTTGATGAAGTCCTCTCTCATCAAAAACCTTTCTTTGACAAAATCGGACTGGGATATACTAGAGAAAGTAGTTCAGCTATCAAAATCACAAAGGATGTGAAGTTTGTGCAAGCCAAAGAACCAGTAGTGGCTACCTCTACATTTAAGAAAGTAGAGGATGAAAAGAAGAAGAATGTAGCTGACCAACGGGTGTTGAATAAGCCTCATAATCAATCAGTGGTCAAGCCTAAGGTTCAAGGGAAATCACCTCCAAAATTACAAAGAGGTCCGAGAATTCAACATTTATGTCATTTCTGTGGACTTCAAGGACACACCAGACCAAATTGCCATAAGCTAACGGCATTGAAGAATGCAAGTGTTCAAATATCAAAAAGCCCTAAAAATGACAAAAGGAATTGGGCTGTTGAGCAATCAAGAGGTCGAAATGGTGATTCCGGTGTGATGGACGTGATGAAGATGATTGGTGCATTCACCACTTGCTTGGAGTGCTTCACTAGACGGTTTGAAAGTCCTAACTCTCGTACCCAATCCTATAGGGATATCACCCCAAACGCACGTGCTGTGTGGGTGAAAAGGGGTACTCATGCATAAGCTTTTCACATGTCTATGCACTAATACTTCCGATGTTTAGGGACACTTGTTCATGCATCATTACATGCATAATTTACTTTGTACCATTTGCTTCTAGTTTTTAGCATGTTTCTTTTACAAGATTTTGCTTTATTCTTGTTTTTGTTCTGTTTTTAAGTGTGTTCAAAAAATTCAAAAACCCATAAAAATTGAAAAATCTTCAAAATGTTTGATCGCTTGTATTGTGTATATCACATGTGAGTTTGGCCTAGTACCTTCATACTAATGGCATAGTGCACTTCAAGCTTAGCTTGTTTTGTATGGACATTTATCTGTGTGGAAGAAATCTTGAAAACTATGTGTGATTGTTGTAAATAGATCTTCAAGCTTGTCATGAATGATTGGTCAATAGTCTTGATGATCTTGATACTTGCATAGACTTGTGTCTATATCTCTTCCCACTTTATTTTTTTTGTTTTTGCAAAAGAGCTCACCAAATGTAAATCTCCAAATGAAAAGAGATATTGAGCTACAAAAGCCTGTCGCACATACTAGTATTTGATTAGGAAAAAGGGAAAGCGACTTTTGTTTTGAAATGTATGGTGCTCAAAAAGCTAAAGGCTAATTCTAAATGTTGATATATCAAAAATATCAAGCACCGATCTCAAAATATTATCCAAAATGGATCAAATGTTATGATTTATACAGAATCCAAATGAAAAGCTTCTAAGATTTGTAATCAATTTGTGGGAGGTCATATATGCTCATTTCTATAATTGAGAGACCACTTGATTTAGTACCAGTTGTGTATGACTTGATTGTATTGATCATTGAAGCTTCACTCTAGTCTAAGGACTATTTCACACTTGATACTCACCCACAACACATAAGACTTTGATTCAATTAATGCTTATCTCATTTGTGTGATTGTACATGTTCAAATGTGATGTGTATGCTCAAGTACTTGCTGATCAAACCCAAAAAGATTTTTGAGTGGTTTATATGTTTTTGAAAGTGATTTTATACTTTTGTGTCTTTAGTTTTTGTTCAAAATGTATTTTTGTGTTTTTCTTCAAAAACTAGTTCAGAGGGTGTTTCGCGAGAAGCTCACGACTTAGAGCTTCCTACAAAAAGAATTTAAGGGAAATAATTTTTTTTGGTCATTTCACACAGAGACTCTCGCTACTGTCTCTCGAGTATTTTGCAACCAAACACTTCTCGCGAAATGTGTTTTAGGCAAAAATTGGAATTTCTTCAAATTCAGAAAGAAACTCTCGCAACTGTCTCGCGACTGATTCGCAACTTAAAGCTTCTCGCGACTTCCTCGCTACTGTCTAACCTGCGAAAAATGCGTGTTTTCAGTTTTATATTGCAAATGTGACCGTTTTTCAAAACACTCTCATTTCTCTCGCTAAGCCTCTCTCAAACCCTTTTCAACCCAAAATCACATTTTACACAAACCCCATCATTCTCTAGCCTTTTTTCTGCATTTTCAACTTTAAGGTATGTTTTCTAAAACTTTTTCTTCATGGTTTTCTAAGATTATGCAGTTATTTGAGTTAGGGTTTCAAAATTTTGGGATTTTTCGAAATTGGGTTGGGGTTCTACATTTTGTAAATTTTTTTCAAAATCTTTGATTTGGCTGTATCCCATTTGTTGTTTGTGCATCTATGTTGGCCCCATGAGGCATTTTAGCATGTATTAAGGCAAGTTTTCACCATGTTCATGCATTATCCATAATTGTTGTGCATTGTTGCATGTTCGGTGTTTGACAGAATGTCCGAATGACATTTCTGTGTTGAATTGGACTCAACTGAGTTCCAATGTTTGATTTTGGTCTTGAATGATCCTGTTTACTTTGTTTTTGTCAATGGTTGTGTGTTTTACACACTTTGTCCATTTTGTGCCTCAATGCCATGGCATGCACACACCTAGGTACCCTCTAGGCACACCTCATGCATCTCATGTTGCATCCTCATGCATCAGCACATGCACACATATGCACACACATGCTCACCTACGTAATTTCATGCATTGTGTTTATGTTTGCTTGGTTTAACTATTTTCGCATGTTGTTTTGAGTTATTTATGCTCTGTTTTAGACTGATTTACCTTTGTTTTGGAACTAACTTAAATCTAATCAAGTTTTGTGTTTTGTTTTGTGTTTTTGCACATGTTTCTGGTCTGTTCTGTGTTCTTTTGTGCAGATGTCTCCATTTAAGTGCTCAGCTGTGAAAGGAGGTAAGAGCAAAGGGAAAGAACCGGTAATTTATGTTGATGACCCATCACCAAGGTCAAAGAGGACTCGTTTTTCAACAGAAGTGTATAATCCTGACTTGTTCAAATCTTATGTTGCATTTCAGACCTATTCGACCTATTTTCGATATGCTCCATTGCTAGTTGAAAGGGCTGTTGACCAACCATCTCTCCTTGAAACTAATATTCCAATATGATTTGCCATAAAGGATTGGGACTTTCTGCTTTCAACTCTTTAGGATGCATACGAGAACATGGTAAAAGAGTTCTATGCCAATGCCATTGTTGAAGGAGAAGAGTTAAAATGTTGGGTTAGAGGAAAAAGTTTCTCAGTGACACCGATTTATTTCGCCCCATACCACCGGTATATGATGAGCTGAATCCAGATGAAGAGGTTCTTAGAGAAGTTTTAGGAGCTAATTTGGAATTCTCCTCCAATAGGAAATCAATTAGTGTGGCATCTCTTTCCCCAGAATTGAGACTGCTCACAATGATTATGTGTAGCAATCTCTATCCTCTATCCAACACTGGGTATATGAATCTCGATCGAGCATTATTTTTGCATGATCTAATCACTAACGAAGAGATTGATGTGTATTCTCAAATTTTCCACATCTTGACAAAACGGTTGACCGGACAGCTTCAATGAATTGTATTCCTTTCTGTCACCTTATCTCAAGGATCTTGAAGCTCAAAGGTGTCCATCCCTCAGAAGATGAGCATCCATACCCAAGGCCAAGTCCAATTAACATTCGTACTCTTCATGCAAGTATGAGTCACACCATGAAGAATACCAAGCAAGAAAGTCATGCAACTCCGGGAAGCTCAAGTTCTACCCCTCATGCCATTGATGACCAATTAGAAAACATCATGGCTGCACTTCAAGAGATTAATACCAAGATATCCAGTCTATCTACTATCATGTACTCCCAGCACATTCGCTTTAATACAAAGTTCACATCTCTCCAAACTCAGATGGACGAAATTCAAAGGAAGCTAGAAGAAAATGAAGACTAGCTATTCCATGACAAAAAGGGGGAGATGGTGTCCATGATAGGAGAAGCCAGAAGTTTTTTTTTTTTTTTTTTTTTTTTTTTTTTTTTTTTTTTTGCAGTTTTTTTTACTGTTACTGCTTTTGTTTAAAGCTTTAAATACTCTATTTTTATTTTCAGTAGTTGTGATTATCTCTATGCTTTGTAGCATTTTTTTTGTACTTTTAAGATATTGCTAATATGTCTTAAGTACCACACTCTTGTGCCCTAGTAGGATTTTGTATCCTAGATGCAAATACTTCATGTATTTTGCATTGGTTGAGTGTTGGACATGCAATTGATCCTTTGAATTGTTCTTAATTGCATTGTGTGTCTGGATGAGCATTTACTTACTAAATGTTCATTGTAGTCATTCTTTAATGACTGTTTTTGTTTAATCAAGATATGCTTACATGTTTTATAATGTTTACAAACTTGATCGCACTTTACTTGCTCATGTACGTACCTTGTGTTCAATTTGTCATAAGCTTAATGAAAGTTTTGTTTGTGTGTAAGTGTTTCAGGTTACAGGTTACAGGTATATATGTGCAAGTGCTTCACAGCTTCTAGATTAGGTGTGGTGAGTTTTGCCACTATTCCCAAACTCTTGTTTAAGTCTAAAGTCTGTTTTAGGGGTTTTGTCACGGAATAGCCAAGGGGGGAGATTGTAAAGTTGTTATTTACAATTGTGTTTTGTTGGCTTTTATTCCATGCCAAATTTGATTGTAATTATTGTTCAATCTGTTGTACCCTGTATTTATTGTGGGATTTGATTGTAAGGGTTGTGTGATAAAGAGAGAGAGAAAGTGTGAAGACCCAAGCAATTGAAGACTGAAGAGTTTTTGCGGATAGCTCGTGACTAAGCATCCCGCGAAGTGACTGATGTGCTTGCACATGCTGGAATGCGAAGAGTCAGGCCAAGATGGAGACAGCTGTGTCTCGCGAGTATCTCGCGGGTAAGGCCTTCTCGCGGGACACTCGCGAGATATTCTGTTATGCCAACCTGTCCATTCTGATACACACTTTCTGTGCCTACACTATTTATACCCACATTACCCATAAAAGTTGAGGAGTGCTTCTGAGAGAAAACCCTAGCCAAACACCTTGAGAGTTAGAGATTGCTATACCCACAATCCTCTACACATTTGCTTGTGGAATTTCCTCAACTCCTACCTCTCCATTTTCATACCATTGAGAGGTTGATAGCCCAAATACTTATCACACCCTTTCAGAGTGTCAAGTGAAGTTTTGGTGGTGCTAGGAAGCATTGGAAGAAGTCAAGGATGGCAAATGCAACATGGAGCTTGTTGCGGGATCTGGAGAGCTAGACAAGACACGGTTCTGAGAAACCTTGTTGGAGTAGGAGCTTGGAGGGCTTAGGTACATCGGGTAGATTAGGCTTGGAGGGTCTCTTGCTAACCCATGTATCCCAACTGATTGTCTAGTGGATTGATTACCGCTTGAAGAGCGGCGGAGAGGTTTTTCGCCGAGTTCTTCGGTTTCCTCTTCGATAACACATCGGCGTGTTATCTTGTGTTTGCATCTTTCTTCCCTACTCTTTTACTTTCCATTTTACTGCTATGATGCTTTGATTATGAATTAGAGTAGCTTGTTTGTTTATCCGCTAGCTTTTACACTATTCCACACTTAGTATTAAGTTAGTGTAAAATCAATCGAGCCGTAACTTTTAATTGGGGGTCTAAACAGTTCTTGTGTTTTCAACACATTTTTGAGCTTTCAAATAGCTTTCAAGGCCACTGCAATTTCTTTCAATTGCTCAGATAGATCACTATAAATTCTATCATCAGTGGAAGGTGCATGGCTTCTCTTACAGGACTTTGACATGGTAGAACCTGTGGTGGATGATTTTACAACATCTTACACTTATCCACCATAACATCCTTACCATTATTAGTAATATTCTCAATGTCATCAAGGGTCTCCTGTTGTGCCTCAATATCAGTATAAGACTTAGCAAAACCACCAGTTGTCATATCCTTACCAACAGCGAGTGCCAACTCATCATATGTTTTAATCATTTTGTTCAAATATTCATCATGTTTGCGATGAGACTATTAAAAAAAAAAAAAAACAAACAAACAATTCAATCAAATGTAGTCTATTTCTATAAACTACCTTCACATATGAAGCATTGTTAAAACCAATTTTAGTCACATTCAAACTAAACTTAGCAAGAGCATAAAATATAAACTATATTAGCAAGAGGCAGCTATAGATTCACAACCAAAATCAATTTCCTACCATAACTTCCGCCTCGTATGTTTTGGCATCTCATATAATCATCTTTAAGTTGTCATCCCATCCAAATCTACTTTTCTTGTGAAGTTCTGGGATGGTAGTCTGCATGGTCCTTAATGTATGAGTTGGTTCTCAATGAAACTGAGGTGACACTCTACTACCAAATTTTCAGATATAATTTTGGCTACTGTTGCAAAAGACCCCACCTTAAAAATATTTGATGGCTTATTTCCTTTCTTAACCTCCTCGGTAAGGAATTGAAGAATGGTAGTATGCATTGGTAGTAACCATCAAATTTGCTTGTTCCCCTTGTTTTCTCTCAACATTGCTACATAAAAGCGTAACACCTAACATTGAGAATAACATTTAACTTTACACATAATATTCAAGGAGTTAAAAATCAAAACAACCTTAAGAATTACACTAAAAAACATACGGTTTTTTTTTTTTTTTTTTTAATGATAAGTTAAACAACCTAACATAACATAATTTTTCTTTCATCACACTACAATGTCAACATAAAGCCACCTAGAAATACCCAAATAAATATAATTCTCTTTACACATTAGATTTTTAGCATGTTACATAACACCATCAACCACAGACTATTACATTACACCTTCAACCATAAATGAAAATTAAACACACAAGTCTACTATTCTCTATTATATATATAATCATTCCATGTGGCTTGATATATTTCCCCTTTTTTAAGATTTCGTTCTCTACTTTCTTGAGTTAGGTCCCGACATAAACATGGTTGTTAGTCTCTTGTTCTAGATTCTACTTGATTAATTACAGTTTTTATAAGATAGTCACTAGGATCAATCCCCATAATGTGATTATGAATGACACAACATACTAAAACTACTTCCACTTGTGTTTCAAATGACCAATATTGTTCTGCATCCAAGACTCAAACATTTCTTCAAGACTCCAAACCCTTGCTCAATGGTAGTTTGCAAGAAAGAGTGATGGAGGTTGAACAATTCACATGCATTTTCAAATGAACAATCACTAAACTCATTCAAATGGTATCAAATATTTCGATAAGGAGACAAAATTCCATTTTTATTACCATACCCAAGATCACCAAGATAATATTTACCTAAATATGGTAAAAAAATAAAAATAAAATCACCATAAATCTTTGATAAAAAAAAATTAACAAAAACCTAAAATTTTCCTATAATACCTTCAAGAATTGTAATCCCCCCTGACCTAGTGAGTGCATTGTTTAAAACACGAGAATGATGTGCATTGCCTTCCCATCCAGCCAAGACATAAGTGAACTTCAAGTTAAAACTAATGGCAACTAAAAAATTGTGTTGTTTCGTCTTTTCTACCACGAAGCCTTCTTTGTGTCTTAAGTGGCACAGATGCACAAACATGTACACCATCTACTACTCTAACACAATCCTATTTATGACAAATATCATGTTTCAATCACTTCACAGAATCTTATAAAAATATACTAACTTTCAGCAAGCCCCAATCTTTACCTTAAAATATTGGTAGAACCTTCTGCTATTTCTTATTTTTTGGGGTGTATCTTCATTAGGTAGTCTTATTAGTTATCTATATAATTTCAAAACCCCTTTAAGGACAATCCTAAAATATCGATGAATAGTCTTAGTTGATTTATGGAACTGACTACCAGCTACACGAAACCTCACATTATGACAAATGATGTGTAAAACATAAATATTTGCTCCCTAATGGACATGTTAACTGTCGCCCATATCAGCCGTCTTTCAGCAAGGATGTTACACAATGCATAAAAAGCTACAAGTTTCATTCTAATTTGATTTACACAATGTCTTTCATGAATACAAATCTTCTGTACCATTTTTTGTATTCCACTTTATGTTTCACCAATCACAACTTGTCATATATTTGTTTAACCTTCCTTATAATATAGCCAAAGTTTAAAATGGAAAAAAATAAAATAAACACATGACAAATTGTGATTGGTGGAATACAAAATGTGGTACAATAGATTTGTATTCATCTTTCACTTCCATAAAGAATACTATTTATGTTCTAATATGTATTGCACCCATAATGTTATTGTTAAAAGTAATTTTTCTATAAAATTATCCTTCCTCTCCCCCCTCCCCTCCCCAAAAAAAGAAAAAACATACACTTCTTTTTTGGAATAAATTGATCTGCTCGTTACCAAATATGTATGTGATTTTTTGGAATGGATTAAAGGGGACTCATTTTAGTATGTGGATAACATAAAAAGAAACACAAACATTTCCACCATTATATTAATACGTATATTTTTGTATTAAAACATTTTTTCAATATTATTGTAAGTGGATTTAAAATAAACAAAAAATAAAGTCCATATGTTTCAACAAGTCTATAATAAGTTTAGACTAACATTACAGTGTCGTAATAACCTTCAATTTTTTTTTAGATATATATATATATATATATATACATATATATGCACACTAGCCCAAAGCATACATACATACATTCACATATACTTATCATCAACTGCAATGTAACCCTAGCCAGTGGCAGAGCCACATGAATGCTTGGGTGGGCCTTGGCCCCTCAAAAATAAATTTTTTTTTTTTTTAAATATAGGTATATTTTATAAATATTTAAAGGTTATATGAAAACAGTAGGAGTTGCCCCCACGCCCCCCCCCCCCCCCCCCCCCAAAAAAAAGCATTGATCAACTAATCTAGTAATCATTCTCAAAAGAGAGAGAGAGAGAGTTTAGAGTTGAGTTAATATACAATTGAAATAAAATAAAATAATTAGATAGTAAGTTTTTTTAGTAAATAGTGGAACCCCTAATTTTTAGCTCAATATCAAATTCTATTATGGGTTCAAATCATTCAACATTAATAATATATGCAATTTGGTTGAAATTTTCTATTCTCAAGATTTTATCAAGCAAAAATAAAACTCTTATGTGATTTCAATGGTAACATTATGATTTTGATTTGAATTTATCTTGACACAATAGTTTGACTCCCCAACTCAAAATTCCTGGCTCCACCACTGACCTAGCCAAACAATGTGAGAATCTACAATTCTACATTAGATTAAACCCTAAATAGCACTTTTTTTTTTCAATTATAGTAAAAATTTCAAGTGATTTGCAATAGCAGAAAACCTAGAATTCAAAACCAAACCCTACACCAACCAATACAGTCATACACATATATATCATCATGTACATCCTAAATTCAAATTTATTAAACCAAAAAAATAATAATAATAATAGACGATCCTAAACCAATAACCCAAACAACACTACAATATTTAGAAATTAGATGTACATAGACAAATAGTTAACCCTATACTAAAAAAAATTCAGAAATTTATTTTAGGGGAAAAAAAAAATCTAACAAAAATATTTGCCAAGTAGGAAAAAAAATCTAACAAAAAAAAAAAATCGACAATATATAGAAGCATATATTACAAGTAAGGAATTTGTAAGTGAGGCTATAATACCTCTGCCACTATGTGCTTCCCAAAATGCAGAATATCTCATTTTTGGTCAAAGCTTCATTCTACAGTGTACAAACATGTCACCTGGATGTACAAACATGTCACCTGGATGTACACAAATACGGGAGGGAGAAGGAATTGTAGGCGACGGTTACAGCTTATGAGTGAGAGAGAGATAATGGGGTTTAGATGTTGTTTTTACTTTTCAATAAGATTTGTAGTGTTTTAGTAGGATAGGTAACAGAGTTGCAAAAATATAAATGGTTTTAAATAATGTATAGATCTTATGTATTTTTTTTTTACTGATTTTTTGTTTTTTTATTTGAGAGAGATGGGTTACATTTAAAAGGATAATTTCAATTATTACTAGCTTTTTTATCTTGTAAAAAACCGCTAAAGAGAGTTTGGTAGATCATGTACAAAAATTACATTTAAAAAAATATATGAAAAACCATTATATATATATATATATATATATTATAACAAAGGAGAGGAGAAGAAAATAATATAAAAAGAGCTCAAACCTCTACTTGGCTTTAAAAAAAAATATTGGGGTTTGCATTGCTTTTATAGTGTTCATGATTAACCTCGCAAAGTTTGAATTTAAGTTGTATTTGTTAGAGAGATAGAGTTTCACTATTTGTTAAGTTTAGACTAAACAAATATAATTTTGTTTTAAAAAAATGATAATGATGCCTACCAAGCATATTAATTACTACGTTGTTCTATAAGAAGTTGCAGCAAAATTCTTCTATTATCCTAAGAAGTTGAACTTTACCAATAGTTGATGACTTTTATATTTATCCAAATAAAGCCACATTTAGGATAATCTTAATAAAGGATTTTTTTTTTTTTTTTAATCAACGTTTGAGTTTGAGTTTAAGTTAAACTTGTTAGAAAGATAGAGTTTCACACCTTATTAAGTTTGGATAAACAAAAATAATTTTGTTTAAAAAAAATGATAATGATGAGTTTGAGTTTAAGTTGAACTTGTTAGAGATATAGAGTTTCATTCCTTCTTAAATTTAGACTAAAAAAATAACTTTTAAAAAATGATGCGTTTGAGTTTAAGCTAGACTTGTTAGAGAGATAGAGTTTCACTCCTTATTAAGTTTAAATTAAACAAAAATAATTTTATTTAAATATTGTGCTGACATGGAAAATTGTGAGTGTAGGGACACGATTCGTAGCCCAAGCCCAAGAGTTCTGGGGAGTGAGCCAAAGAAGCCCAATACAATGAATTTGTGGAAAGTGGGTGAAAGAGCTGGGCTACTTGTGAATTGGACAATGGTTAACAAGAATTTTTAGGAGCTCAATAAGCACGAAAACATACTTAAAACTTGATCAAATTGGAGTCCGAGGAGATGAATTACAAACTAAAAGTACTATTCATGAAAATTAAATCCTTAGTGCTACAGTAAATCTTCTTCTCTTCTATTTGTTTCTCTTTTTTTTCGGTCTCCCTCTTATGGGAGGTCTTTTACATTACATAATTTCCTCTTAGATCATTTTGATCGTACACTTGTTAATCATCTAAGCCTTCACTTGAGAATATGTCCCATCAGTCATCTTCTTTGGCTCTCTGTGAATGGTGGTGGTTGATATTGCACTGTTCAGGGTCTTCTCCACATAAATGCGGTCAGAAAAGTGGCTGCAGTGCATTTAATGCGGTGGTAGCAGCTTTTCTATTAGTTATTTCGGTATTCTTATCACCTTTATAAGTGCCTGAAGTTCATCCTTATCGTTGGATCTTCCTGGAAGGTCACCTAAATCGCCCAAGTACTTGCTTGACTGATATTCATCGTATCCGAGAAGGATACATTCCTCAAATTATATTTCTTTATCCTTTCCTTACGTGATTCTCCACATCGGGGCCTTCTCCAGTAGTCCACTCCTCCTCGGATGTACTCACATCCTCAAATAGGGCCCAAGGCCCAATATACTAACTTGGGATTTTACCCCCACAATAACCCCTCAAAATTTTATTTTTTCCCTCACATCCAAGGAGAAAAAAGAGGGTTTTGATCTGCTATAGAAATAAGGGCTAGAAATGTAAAAATACCTGAGTTTACACGTGTTGAATCATAGATTTAGACATTTCATCATTGCTACTGACGTTTCAGAATTCGCAAAACGTCATTAATTGATCCAGGCGGCGCTGTGTCTTTGGCATCCAACGGTGAACCACTGATCCAACGAACGACATTTTTCTTTAGGGTTTGGGCGGGATAACTCCCACTCATTTTCTGGCCCCTATATAAAGCCTCCAAGGAAATCATTTTTTCTTTATTTCACAATTCCTCAGATTCTCCAGCGAACTCAAGCATTCAAACTCACAAAGATTTTCAAATCATCAGCCTTATTTCTTTAAACACTCTTGAGAATTCTTCTGAGGATTTCAAGGATCATTTTCTAACCCAGTTTGTGTAAGTTCCAATTTCTTCGAACCCTTCTTTCTCTCCTCAGCCAGGTTCCTCGGCCTTCAAATTCTCATTTCCCAATTGTCACTCTTAGTGTTTCCCTTTTTCTGCTTATCCTAAATGGGTAGATTTAAGTATTTGGTGGATAGTCCAACCCTGATAGAGATATTTAAAGAAACGTACCATATACCCTAGGATGTAAACCTGCGGTACTGTCCTCCGAAAGGAATAACAACTGACCAAGAGGTGGGAGAAGTCATAATTCCTATGATAGCTTTCATGGAAGGAAGGATGACTCTCCCTATGGGTCCCATTACAAGAGATTACCTTCGTTATCATAGAATCTGTCCCCACCAGTGTGCGCCTAACGTCTTTAGGATCCTAGGAGCAGTTGAGGCTTTGAACTAACATTTGGGCTTGGGTCTCACCTAGCTAGATGTAGTCCATATGTATGAATGCCACCAACAAAAAGGGGTGGAATTTTACCTTAAATCCCGATCCGACATCGTTAGGCTCATTTCCTGTCTTCCTAAGTCTAAGAAGGGGATGAAAAACAACTACCTAATCGTCTCGGGAGCGTGGCATGACGGCTTTCATTGCCCAACCCAACTAGGAGAGCCAGGTGGGACATCCTAGATTTAGGTTCCCTAACAATAGATTTAGGGTTTTCATCATTAATGTTGTTTTTCTTCTCTTCCTATTAATAGTTTAAGTTTCTGACTATGCTTAGCTTTGTTGTGGTGTTAACAGATAGAAGGCATGTTACTCCTCAGCTCAGCCTAACTAACATTGTCGCGCTTAACTATCTATTGAGATCAGAGATTTTTGTAAGTGAAAATGGACAACTTCGGGCTGTCCACCTTATTCTGGATTTCAAGCCTCTCTCGGACGCATTTCAACCGATCGGCAATGCTATAAGGCAGGGAGACTATTGGCTAAACCGGATAGATGTATCTCGACCTAATTTTTTAGCTCCATTTGATCTTCCCCCTGTACCACACCAGGTCCCACAAGGCGTACCACTGCTCGCCCCTCTAACTCAACAGATTCCTCTTGAAGCAGCCGCAGTAGGGGAAAGAGTTGCTTCCTCAACCTCTTCATTAGAGGAACAGATTAACGAGTTCTGTTTCGAAGGAGAGGCATCTAAGGAGGTTGAGGTTATTCCCCTCTCGGAAGCCGAGGAAGAGACTGATAGGCACTCTAGTATCCACGCCCCTGTTTTAATAACAGCCCTTCCAGACGACTCTTTGAAAGAGGAAGAAGAAATGGCTTTGAATACAGGGAGCAAAAGTCTAAGGGATCTGATGAAGGCAAGGAATAAAACACATGTGCCCAAAGAAACCAACAAGTCTCAGCCCACTGTTAGTCTTCCCCCACCCCCTCCTTAAATTCCTGTTGACCTTGGCCTAAAGCCAGTCATCGAGTTGAAGAAGAAAATGCCTAATACAGCTCTTAAGGAATGTGAGGTGGAACCCTCAAAAGGGCATAAACAGCAGAAAGTGATCAAGGACCAACGGCATAAGAGGGCTTTGTCTGTTGACAACCGAGATGACTCTCTCGTAGCTGACGTGCGCCGAGGACCGCGCACCTGGTCCCCTAAGCTAGAGTTGGGCGGTGCCCCCCTCTCTTGGGAAACTTCGTTGAGAAACTATCAAGGAGGTAAGGCATGCCATATTGCTGAAGTCCTAGAGTAGCCTCTTCTCCTCCCAACAAATATGGCGTCCTACAGGCGCTTCAGTCAACAAGAACTTTTCCTATCCCTCAAGAGGGATCTGGCTATGGTAAGTGATTCGATCCACACTTCCAAGTAAATATTTGATCGTTTTTACTCATTTCCTTTTCTTTGTTTTATATATATATATATATATATATATATATTTTTTTTTTGCGCAGATTACCTAACAAATTTACGTGGCCAAAGAGTGGGTCAAGGATGCTCGTAACGAGGCAAGGACAGAGGCCTATCATCGGTCTGAGGTAGAGAAAACTTTGGGTAGCCTCAAGGAAGACCAGGCTAGGCTTTCCGAGAAGCTAAAAGAGGCCATTCAACAAAGGCATAGTGCTGACGCTGGCCTCAAAACTGCGGAGAGACAGGTCGAGAATCAACGTAAACAACTGCATTTCACTGAAATCAATCTTGCTATAGAGAGGCAGTTTGTGAAAGATCTTCGTGCCGAGCTTCAAAGAGTCAAAGAGGATGCCCAACTGGCTAAAAAGACAGCTGAGGTTGAGAAGCAGGCAGCATATAAGCTTGGGGTGGATGAGACTCAAACCAGGCTCACTGAAGAGCTCTCTGGGGTGTGCAGGGACTACTGCGATATTTCCTGGGGTAAAGCCCTCGTTGCTATAGGAGTTCCTGCAGATTCTGTCCTGAGGCGACCTGAGAGCATCTATTATAATCCAGAAATTCGTGAGCTCCCAGGTTCTGACTCCTCCCACTCTGAGCTAGCTCTCGGAATGTCCAAACAGCCACTAGTGGACCAAGCCCCTCCTGCTTCCCTTGAGGCATCTAAGGAATCAGTCCAAGCTGGTGGCCAGGAGCGGGGAGCTGAGGATATTCAGGACAAAGGCAAAGGTCCAGACAAGAAGAAAACTCATTCTAAATCCCAAGACCAAGCCCCAAATGCTGCTGCCTCCTTGTCAAGTCAGGTTGTTGATCCTCTTGGCCCCAAGACATAACCTTAGATATTAGGATCTTTGCTTTCGTTTTTTTTTATATATATAAATATATATATATATATATATATATATATAAGAAGATGTAAAACACTCTTTCCCTGATTAATGAAAGAACTTTATTTTAACTTTCTATGCCTTTATTGTGCACACTGTTTGATTTATTGTTGCTGCAAATAGTACTGACCTCTTGTTATGTTAATTTGAGCAGCATCAATAACAACCCCTTGCTAATGATGCCACTAATTTAACAAGAATTGATAATAAACTTAGTAAACCATGGAAAAGAAAGACGTCCTTTATGCTCTTTAATGCCTAAGTAAATCATTAAGGATTTTACTTCATTCGGAATTATCAGCCTAAAAACTTAGTTAAAGCTTTAGGCATGTTCTGGAATCTCATAACTTTACCTGGGTTGGGCTATGTTTAATACTTGCCAGGAACATTGCTGAGCGCTAATTTCACCTGACTACGTGGTCCGAGAGAGTTACATAATTTAGGATCCATTTAAACATAAGGAAATTTAAGAGTATTAACCAGCTCATATCATCTAGTCTGAGGACTTCAAGCGTGATCAAATTTAAGTTTAGACACTTATAAGAATTGTAATGGTGTAAACTAATCCATATCATCTGGTCCAAAGACTTCAGGCATGATTGAATTTAAATTTAAACACTTATAAGAATTGTAATGGTGTGTAAACTAACCCATATCATCTGGTCCGAAGACTTCAGGCATGATTGAATTTAAGTTTAAACACTTATAAGAATTGTAATGGTGTGTAAACTAACACATATCATTTGGTTTGAAGACTTCAAGCATGATTGAATTTAAGTTTAAACACTTATAAGAATTGTAATGGTGTAAACTAACCCATATCATCTAGTCCGAAGACTTCAGGCATGATTGAATTTAAGTTTAAACACTTATAAGAATTGTAATGGTGTGTAAACTAACCCATATCATCTGGTCCGAAGACTTCAGGCATGATTGAATTTAAGTTTAAACACTTATAAGAATTGTAATAGAGACAGAAAATACAAAAACCTTTATATAACATAAGCATATTGATGAAAGAGAATTCATTTAATAATAGTACATTTTAAGGTTATTTACATTCCACGGGCGTGGTACTACATAACCATCTAGATCTTCTAAGAAATATGCCCCAATGCCAGCCCCTGAGATAATACGGTATGGCCCTTCCCAATTGGGCCATAACTTTCCCTAAGTTAGGTTCTTTGCAGTGCCCACAACTTTCCTTAACACTAGATCACCAGATGTCAAAGGCCTTAGCTTTACGTTGGCATCATAACCCTGTTTAAGCTTGTGTTGGTAATATGCCAATTGGACCATTGCATTTTCCCTCCTTTCTTCAATCAAGTCCAAATTCCTCTCAAGCTGCTCCTTATTGCTACTCGGATTGAATGAACTAGTTCTTAACGTTGGGAAACAAGTCTCCAGTGAGATAACAGTCTCAGCCCCATAAGTCATTGAGAAGGAGGTCTCCCCAGTAGACCTACGAGGCGTAGTTCTATACGTTCAAAGGACATGTGGCAGTTCTTCCACCCATTTGCCCTTCGCGTCGTCTGGCCTTTTCTTTAATCCATTTACTACGACCTTGTTAACAGCTTCCGCTTGCCCATTCCCCTGTGGGTAAGCAGAAGTAGAGTATCTATTCGTGATCCCCAATTCACCACAATAACTCCTGAACGCTTTGTTGTCCAACTGAAGGCCATTGTCCGAGATGAGAGTATGAGGAATCTCAAACCGAGTGACAATATTTTTCCAGACAAATCTCATCATGTCCATATCTCTGATATTAGCTAAAGGTTCGGCATCAACCCATTTGATAAAATAATCTATGCCGACTAGCAGATACCTCTTGTTTCCTACTGCCTGAGGGGAGTGGACCCACAATATCCAAGCCCCACTGAGTGAATGGTCATGAGCTGGATAATGGATAAAGGATTCCCCCAGGTTGATATATGTTTGGTGCAACCGTTGGCACTAATCGCACTTTTTCATGCATTCCTGGGCTTCCCTTTGCATATTTGGCCACTAATAGCCTTGGGTAATGGCTCTATGTGCCAAGTATCTACCCCTAGTATGACTTTCACAAATTCCTTCGTGTAATTCTTCAAGGATTGATTCAGTCATCCCAGGATGTATACACAACAAATATGGTCCTGAGAATGAACATTTGTATAACTTCTGATTCTCGGATAGCTAGAACCTAGTGGCCTTCCTTCGTATCTTATCAGCTTCTAATTCTCTTCAGGCAAAATATCATCCTTCAAGAATTGAATTATAGGGTCCATCCAACTAGGCCCTGCTCTGATCTGATGAACTAAGACTGTCTTAACTCTTATATCTGTGGGTTTGTACAAGTCCTCAACAAGGATAACCTGTGGCAGATTCTGCGCAAAGGATGTTGCAAGCATGGCTAAGGAATCAGCATGCATATTTCCGCTTTTTGGGATATGTTGCAAGTTGAAAGACTCAAACTCTGATTGCAGGTGTCTGACTTGACTCAAGTACTCCTGCATTCTTTCATCCTTCGCTTCAAATTCCCCAGTCACCTGGTCGACGACTAACTTTGAGTCCGAGAATACATCTACTGACTTTCCACCCATTTTTTGAACCATGGTCATTCCTATCAGCAGAGCTTCATATTCGGCCTCATTGTTTGTAGCCGAGAAGTCCAGCCTCAATGACTTTTCAATGGTGATTTTCTCAAGGGATATCAGCACTAACTCCACTCCGGAACCTTTCTGATTTGTTGCGCCATCTACGTGCACTTCCCAAGATGAGGGGCCTTGTTAAGAAATCATGTCAACTGATTTTTCATCCATGACTTGTGTTGGTGTTACTTCTTCTAAATGGGGTTCAGTAAACTCGGCCACCAGATCTGTGAGGACCTGGCCTTTGATGGAAGTGCGAGGCATGTTTTTGATGCCAAAAGCCCCTAGGACTGTGCCCCACTTAGCAATCCTCCCGGTGTAATCAGCAGTTCGGAGTAATGTTTTAAGTGAAAGTTGGGTGAAGACAACGACCGTATGTGCTTGGAAATAATGAGCAGCTTCTGTGTACCAAGTACTACTGCCAGGATGGCTTTCTCCAGTGGCAGATAATGAATCTCGGCTTTGTGCAGCGACTTGCTCACGTAATAAACTGGCTTTTGTATACCACTATCAACTCTTATCAACACCAAATTTACTGCAAAAGAAGCCACAACAATGTAGGCAAATAGGACTTCATCTGGCTCCAGACTGGACATGATTGGTGGTCGAGCTAGATAGTCTTTAAGTTGTTGAAAAACTAAAGCACACTCTTCATTTCACTCAAACCCTTTCCACTTATTGATCAACAAGAAAAAAGGTCTGCACCTATCCACTGATCGAGAGATAAATCGATTCAGAGCAGTGGTCATTCCAGTCAATCTCTAGACCTTTTTAGGATTCCGATGTGGTCGCAAATTGTTTATAGCCTTTATCTGGTCGGGGTTGACTTCAATCCCCTTGTGAGTTACCATATAACCTAAAAACTTGTCTGATCCCACGCCAAATGAACATTTGGAGGCATTTAGACACAGCTTGTGCTTTCTAAGAACTTCAAAAATATTCAAAAGGTCGCCCACATGTTCAGAGACTACCTTACTTTTCACCACCATGTCATCTATGTAGACCTCAATGTTTCTTCCCAACTGTGGTTCAAACATCCTCGTCATCATCCTTTTGTAGGTAGACCCCGCATTTTTCAAGCCAAATGGCATCACCTTATAGTGGTAGTTCCTAATGGGAGTGACAAAAGCAGTCTTTTCCTGATCCTCTAGGGCTAGCAGTATTTGTTAGGTTCTAAAGATTTAGGAATTTATGTATTTAGAACTCTAATGTGTAATATTAGCAAACCATGATCAAAATAATATGTTTAGTCTTGTTTAGGCTTACTCAAAGTTGATTAATTATTGTAAAGTTGGAATCGAGAGGCTGCAAATGCATTGGTGCATTTCGGCCTAGCTCGATCGATCGAAGGACAGACTCGATCGATCGAATCTCGGCCAGAATGCTTTTCTGCAGAATTTTCCAACTCAGCCCTAACTCATTAAACGTTTAAGGTTTTATGTTTTTGCCCTAGGTATATAAGGCAAAACCCTAGCCACGTTTTCAGAGTTGCTCCTGTTATATTGTTGCTCATACATTGCTGTTTTGTGTAAATCTCTTGTGAGATTTAGAGGAATTTTCCTTTACACAAAGTTTAGGGTTTTCAATGTAGAGATTACTTCAATAACTTGATGATCAACTCGGTTGCTGCCATTGGAGCTTAAAGAATAACAAGAGTGGGTGCTTGTAGCTGATTGGAGAATCCAAGAAAGAAGGAGTCCATAGATTCAGAGTTTGCACGTGGTCGTGTCAGTAAGTTCTACTGGTAGGTAGCATTAGGAAGTCAAGCGGGGAACTTGTAAGTCCTTTTGTATGAACTTCGATTCTTTTGCATAGTGGATTCAGGTTTACCTTGAGGATAACTAGGTCAAATCTTCCCCAGGTTTTTACCGTGTGGTTTCTTGGGTGATCATATCATTGTGTCTTTTATATTTCCGCTGCTTTATATTTTTTATATGATTGTATGCTTGTGATAACCTAGAATTGCATAAATTGACTAAGTTAATCACTTGGCTAATTAACTAGGTTAATCTAGTTGTTTTAAGGGGTCTAAATTTCCTTCAAGTGGTATCAGAGTAGGTAGCTCTTCTTGTCTGAGATTTTTTGATCTCTAAGCTGATCCTTGACCCCTGTTGTCATGGAACACGATCACTTTCTTGTTGTTCCTCCTCACTTCGATGAGAATAACTATACTTATTGGAAATTAAAGATGAAAGCATTTCTGAAATCTATTGATGAGAGAGTTTGGAATTTCGTTGAATACGAATGGGAGAAGCCCACTACTCTTGTGAGTGAATGGCAAACTTCTCAAAAACAAGCAGCTGGATTCAATAGCAAAGCTATGAATGTCATCTTTAATGCTGTTTCCATGGAGGAATTTAAGAGAATCTCTAATGTTGAGGTTGCTCATACTACTTGGAAAATCCTCCAAACTGTGCATGAAGGCACAAAGGCAGTTAAGATAAACAAACTGCAGCAATTAACTTCTGGGTTTGAGAGCATTAGGATGTCTGATGATGAATCCTTTGATGAATTTTATGCCAAACTGAATGATATTGTTAATTCTGCTTTTAATTTGGGTGAAATATTTAATTAACCTAAAATTGTTAGGAAGATTCTTAGATCTTTAACTGAAGACTTTAGACCCAAAGTGACTGTCATTACTGAAAGCAAGGATGTGGACTCCATCCCAGTTGATGAGCTTGTAGGATCTCTTCAGTCCTATGAGTTTGACCTACCTAAAGCAAACAAATCCAAATCAATGGCTCTTAAGTCTGTTAATGATGTTGAGGTTGGTGGATTTGATGATGAGCTCTCTGCTACAAAGATAGCTTACCTTGCCAACAATTTTAGAAACTTTCTGAGAAACACTAACAGAAGGGCAAGAAATACAAACACTGCTGAACCTAGAAACTTTAGGAAGAATGATCCCACTAAGCTTAATAACTTTGAAAAACCTAGAGAAAAAGTAGTTCAATCTTCAAACAATTCTTTGGGTGCTCAGTGTTTTGGTTGTCAAGGGTATGGTCATGTTAAATCTGAATGTCCTACATTCTTGAGGACTAAGGGTAAAGTTATGGCTGTAACCCTTAGTGATAATGAGGTTTCTGATGATGAGTCTGGATGTGATGAGGATGGAAACTTCATTGCTTTCACTGCTACAGTTGTAGTCAATGAAAGCGTGTCTGTTGAGGAGAACCCTTCTGATGGGGAACTCTCTGAGGATGCAGATCTTCAAGAGGCCTATAATAAACTTTGCAAAGTTACTACAAAGGATGCCATGAATGTTGAACTTGGCCTGAAGAAAATTGATTCTCTTGAGCTTAAAAAGAAGAATTTGCTTGTTAAACTTTTTGATGCTAATGATCTTTTGAACCATGTGAAATCTGAGAACATGCTTTTGTTTGATAAAGTTAAAACTTTGGAACATGATTTATCTATTGCTAGATCTGCTAGTTCTAAACTTGATCACATGCTGAATGTTCAAAAGTATCATTCTGATAAATCTGTGTTAGGTTATGTTGAAAGCATCTCTGTGTCTACTCCTAATTCCACAAACTTTGTTCCTTCATCTTCTTCTGAACCTACTGTGAGTGAGGTTATAAGTGAAACTATCAAACCACCTGTGAGTGAGGTTGTCAAACCTATAGAAGTTTCCCCTCCTAGGAAGATTAGGGTTGATCTGAGAGAGACTAAATCTAAGGATTCTACCCTTTCCAAAGACAAGATGCATGGTAAACCTGCTTGGGTTTGTCATTATTATGGAAAGTCTAGACACATTCGTCCTAACTATTACAAGCTTCAAGCTGCTAAGAAAGCAAACAAACCAAAAGTGTTTGTACCTCAAGCACAAGATCCTATGACACGTATTGGTGAATTGGTAAAGGCGTTGAACCTTTATTCCAATCCTGGATTTGGAAATCACTCGAATGTGAATAAGAACTCTAATGCTCGTGGTGCATCTAAAAGGTTTTGGATGCAAAAGACTCGACCTAATTGAGTCTTTCTGACATGGTCTTTGTGCTTCATTACTCATTCCTTTGTGACCATTGTTCTTTTTTTTTTTCTTTTTTCTTTTTTCTAGGATTTGCATTGCATAACATTCATGCATTTCATTCTAGGATTTATTTGTTTTCTCTTTTAAAAATTTTTTTTTAAAAAAAAAAAAAGGAGAAAAGCAAATTGTGTTTGGCACTATTTTTCTTGGTCTTTGAAAACAAGGTTGGTCAATTTATTTACACATCACATGTCTTATGTACCTTGTTTAGCTTTGATGAGCTTATTTATTGCACTTTACTAGTTGAAGTTTTGTAGTGCATGATGTGTGGGAAAGATATTTATGGTGTTTGTCACTTTGTCTTTATCTTGAAGTCACATGTTATTTGACTGTCGGACTTGATCCTTTTGAGAAAGGCATAAATAACCATCTCACCACTATTCACTAGCCAATCATGAACACCTTAGTGCATATCATAAGATTTTGTGCTCGAGAAAGTGTAGCACATGCACAAAAAGAACATAAGGTGTAGCCTCGGTTAATTGCTTAATGATTAAAACTGGTGTGTACTAGACTTGATGCCAATTCACTTGATTAAAATTGGTGTGTACTATTAGGCTTGATGCAAAATTACATCTAATAATGGGGCAAAATTCAAGAAACTTACATGATTGCAAGCTTATGTTCTAGGAGATGTAGGAGTTATATGATGTAACTCTTTAGGTGATAGTTTCTTTTGAATTCTATGTGATGGATTTTGTAGACTTTGTGATTTATTACTATTCACATATCACCTCACATGTATCTCAAGCTTTTGCTAGTTGCACACACTACACAAGTTACTCTTTGTTAAACATTGTACATGTTATTGTGTGTGTTTTTGGTCTGACCAACCAAGTTGGAAAATACCTTGAGTATTATGCAAAACTTTTTTTTTGCTTGAGAATATAAAGTGAAGAATGGCTAAAATTTCTTTGGAGAAACTGGGATTAAAACTTGGGTTTTTGTAAATGCATTCCATTTCATACTCATGCATTTTGTTTCAATAATTTTAATGCTTTGAGGAGTTGTTTTCAAAATATGGTTTGTGATTTTTAAAGCTGTGATTTTTCTCAAAAATTTTGTGAGCCTCTGCCTGTTTCAAAAGATCCATTTTGTTTTTCGATCGATCAAAAATGTGCTTCAATTTATTTAAAAATCTCAGATTAATTCAATCAATCGAATGTGATTTTCGATCAATCAAATATCGCGAATCAGGTTTTTAAAACACTGTTCTTTGACTGATTCAAAACACTTTTTCAAAAACAATTTCAAGCTTTCTTTCTCTCTCTGACTCGATAAGGCAAAAGGTCAAATTTTTTGTCTTTTTTCTCGGAATTTTTTGCAAGGTTTCTCTTTCCTCAAGCCGATAAGACTGTTAGCCTTCCTTTTGTGTTTATTTCAATTTTCATGCATTCTATTTTGGGATTTTTGAACCTAAGGAAATTGGGGTTTTTGTTGATTCAAGCTCTATTTTATGCAATTGATCAATGGCTTTTTGTGGGGACTTGATATTATCATGATCTATGTTGGTTAATTTGATCAATTTGAGGTTTTTGTGAAAATTAAAATTTCTAGGGCTTGTATTGATCCGAATTGGGAATTTTGTTCAATTAGGTTTAATTGATAAAATTGGCTTGTTTTTTGATGAAATTGGTTATTCTAATCTGTTTTCAACATTGTGTGATGATCAATTCATCAATTTGTTTCAAAATTATCAAGTGGTTTTTCAAATTTTTTAGGGTTTTTGTTAGAAACTCTATGTTCAAGCCAATTTTGTGTAATTGAACTTAATTTGAACTGTATTTACTGCATTAGTTCATGCATCACAACATTGTTATTGTTCATGCATCATATAGATTTTTGTTCTATATTTTTTTTGTACTAACTTGCAGTCTGCCCTTGGTTTTGTTTTTATTTTGTTCTTTTGGTTTTCTCTTGTGTCTTTGTCCTTTCCTTAGCACTATGCCTAGGAAGACTAGAGCTCGTAGGACTGTTTCCTCATCTTCTCCACCCCTTCCTTGTTTTGACTGTGAGAAGTTTCCAAGTGAGAAAACCAAGAGATTTTTGAGAAGCTGAACCTTAGGAGAAAGATTTGGACTGAGCGTTCTGTTCTATTAGATGAACTTGATCCTACCATTAGGGCAAACTTTGAGCGTCGAGGCTGGTTACCCTTGGTGGATATTTCTGATCCTCCTCCACCTTCTGCCTTGATTAGAGAGTTCTTTTCGAACATCTCTATCTGCATCTATGATTCCAACACTTTGGTAAATAGTTGGATACGAGGCGTAGAGTACTCCATTACTCCCAAGGTAGTGGTTGATGCTCTAGGGGTACCTTTAGTCCAAAATCTTGTCTATCCTTATGATGAGTCTCCCGAGTTGAGTGATGTCTTGTCTTACATCACTGGGTCATCTATCCAGTAGGGTTCTGATCCTAGGATCACCTCTGCTGAGCTTTCTGGGTTGCACTATCTATTCTTTAGGATAGCCTGTCATTCTATCTGGCCCATTTCTCATGTTCACACCATTCATCTCGAGCGGTGTGTATTTTTGTACGCTCTTGTTACTGATGCTCCTATCAGTTTTCCTCATCTGTTTCTTCATTCTTTGAACGAAGTTTATAGGAGTTCATCTTTTTCTCATGCCCTTGTTCATCCTATTTTCATTCATAGGATTTTTCTTTATCTTGATCTTAGTGATTTTCCTTCCTCTGAGCCTGTTCATGTGATTGCTCCCATAGGTGCGTCTTTCCTTAGACAAGGGGCCGCTCATCTTAAAGCTGGCTCTAAACACCCTAGGTCTGAGCCTTCTAATAGCGCACCTCCTCCATCTTCTTCTACAGGTCCTGCTGGTGAGGATGTTCCTGATCTTGTTGGTGATGTTGCTGCTGCTTCTGCTGTTCCTCCACCTCCTTCGGACGACTTTGATGTACGTCGTACCTTGGAGACTGTCAGGACTGTTCAGGTGGCTCATGGTCAGCTTTTGATGGACTTATTTGACGAGATTCGTGCTTTGCGTGCTGATCTGGCGCATTTGCATTCACCCTCACCACCTCCGTTTGATGATGGCTTGTGATTGCATTTTGGCATTCCGTCACAAAAAAGGGGAGTAGAGTTTTGACTTGTAGAGGGCTTTTTGTAGTTAGGGGGAGTATTTTTTTTTATTTTGAGCATAGTTAGTAAAATATGATACGTGTATGATACAGAAAATATACGGACGTGTATACTTCGATCATTTTAAGAAAAATACCTTTCAAAAATTCAGCAGAAAAATAGGAGAACGGATAAATAACGGTACATGTATATTACATGTATAATACGTTTATATTTTTAAAAAACGCTACAAAAAATACGGAAATATTTGTCAAGTATTTTATTTTATAGATAAATAGTAAATACAATAGTTGTTCTATTATGTTTAATAGAAGATTATAAAGGATTTAATATGAATTTATGAAGTAATCTACTGTAAGTACTAAGCAGGCTTAGGGTCCGTTTGGTATATGTGTTTAAAAACTGAAAATTGTTGTTTAAAAATATTTGTGAAAATATGTGTAGGTGAAAAAGTACTAGCAGATTACAAATATTTATATTGTATAATAAATAAATAAATATATATATATACATACATATATATATATATATATATATGTATATGTATATGTATAATTGATTCGATAGAATGTAAAATTAAATCATAACTATATTATAATAAGGGAGATTCAAGTACAATGGTATAATGGATGAAAGAGATTTAAACTAATAATAATTAAGCATAAAATATAGATTGCACTTACATTAACAGTGGTGTTGCCGTGTTGGATGGTTGGATGCACAGACAAAGCCTTAAAGGCTCAATTGAAATTCTCCTAGTATAGTAGAATGGAGGATAGCTTTTTGTGTATAACCTTCACAATTGAGTATAATAGGCTATAGCCTATACCTAATTACCTACACGTACACCGTAGGTTTTGGCAGCTTTATTGTTATCAATCAGTGTTATCACTTATCAGTTTATCGGATATATTCATATATTAGTCTATTCAATCTGTTAATGGATTGACATGAGTCCGGGGAAGTAATTATCACTTTATCACTAACCTTTACAGCTTTTATCCTTTAGTTTTGTAATTACTCCGTTTTTTTTATGTTAGTGTTTCAGTCTACGTTTCTTACGTAGGCCGAATATCACGACAATTAAACTCCTCATTCTAATAAAACACATTATTTACCGTAACTTTGAAATGAAAACGTTAAACGGAAGTCATTTTGTTTATCACGTACGCTCGCAAATGTTTCGCATAATATACGCGTAAAAACTAACTAGGGTTTTGAGGAGCTAGTGGAGTTTATAGATTATATCTAGGTGCTTCATTATGTATATCATTTTTTGGGATATTCATGCTAGAGGGAGTAATATTGTTTTTGATATACATGATATATACTTGATTCTTGTTGTTTTGTGATTCATTACTTATTGATTTATATTTATAAGTTGTTCATTGATATATGTCTTTATTCTGTGTTGTGTGAATCTTACAAGAATGTTATACCTGTTGTTTTACTCTTTTCTGTCACACATGCATTTATGCGTTTGTTGAGTATTTCAGGAATATACAGGTTGATTCAATTGAGCTACTGTCTACACTTGCAACTGATGGATAGTAGTTAGGATTGAATTTGAGTTTATGAGCATTACTTTTGTAAAGGGCTTTTTACTTGTAAACTTTGAGCTTTTTATTTGTGTTTTGTCACAGATTGCCAAATGGGGAGTTTGTTAGGTTCTAAAGATTTAGGAATTTATGTATTTAGAACTCTAATGTGTAATATTGGCGAACTATGATCAAAACAATATGTTTAGTCTTGTTTAGACTTGCTCAAAGTTGATTAATTATTGTAAAGTTGGAATCGAGAGGCTGTAGATGCATTGGTGCATTTCGGCCTGGCTTGATCGATCGAAGGATAGACTTGATCGATCGAATCTCGGCCAGAATGCTTTTCTGCAGAATTTTCCAACTCAGCCCTAACTCATTAAACGTTTAGGGTTTTATGTTTTTGCCCTAGGTATATAAGGCAAAACCCTAGCCAAGTTTTCAGAGTTGCTCCTGTTGTATTGTTTCTCATACATTGCTGTTTTGTGTAAATCTCTTGTGAGATCTAGAGGAGCTTTCCTTTACACAAAACTTAGGGTTTTCAAGGTAGAGATTACTTCAATATCTTGATGATCAACTCGGTTGCTGCCATTGGAGCTTAAAGAATAACAAGCGTGGGTGCTTGTAACTGATTGGAGAATCCAAGAAAGAAGGAGTCCATGGATTCGGAGCTTGCACGTGGTCGTGTCAGTAAGTTCTACTAGTGGGTAGCATTAGGAAGTCAAGCGGGGAGCTTGTAAGTCCTTTTGTATGAACTTCGATTATTTCGTATAGTGGATTCAGGTTTACCTTGAGGATAGCTAGGTCAAATCCTCCCCAGGTTTTTACCGTGTGGTTTTCTGGGTGATCATATCATTGTGTCTTTTATATTTCTGCTGCTTTATATTTTTGATATGATTGTATGCTTGTGATAACCTAGAATTGCATAAATTGACTAAGTTAATCACTTGGCTAATTAACTAGGTTAATCTGGTTGTTTTAAGGGGTCTAAATTTCCTTCAGTATTTGATGATAACCTTGAAAGGCGTCCAAAAAACTCACCCGATGATGGCCTACAGTCGCATCCACTAGCTGATCTATTTTAGGCATGGGGAGTGGATCTTTGGAGCATGCCTTATTCAAGTCTGTGAAATTTACGCATACTCACCACTTCCCATTCTTCTTTTTCACCACCATGGTATTAGCTAGCCATTCAGAATAGAACACTTCCTTAATAGCTCCAGCTTGCTTAAGCTTCGTCACTTCTTCTCGTACTACGTCATCATGCTCCTTGGAAGGGCACCGAGGAGGTTGTTTCTTAGGGGTGATCGATGGGTTGACAATCAAGTGATGACAGATGAAGTCTGGATCCACTCCCGGGGCTTCATAGGCATCCCAAGCGAACACATCTAAGTTTCTTCTGAGAAATTCTATCAGTTCTTCCTTTTCTTGAGGTGGCAGCTAAGAGCCAACTTGAAAAAACTTCTTTGGATCATCCCTAATAGTAACCTTTACCAAATCTTCATATTTAGCCTCCTCGGCTGATTTGTCGATGGGCAACGCTGAGGGTTTTAATTGCTACAAATCTTCTCCTAGATGGGCCGAGGACTCAGTTTCAGGCTTATGCTGTATGGCAGTCACCAAGGCCGCAAATTGATCTCCCAAAATTTCCTTAACCCGGCCTTCAGATGGATACTTAACCTTCTGGTGCAGAGTAGAAGAAACAGCCCCTAGTGCATGAAGTCAGGGTCTGGCCACGATCGCTGTATAGGATGAATATGCATCTACGACAATGAAATCCACTTCCACTATCTCTGAACCAGTCTGCACAGGTAATCGTATTTGACCCCTCAGGACAACCACCTTTCCATTAAAACTCACTAGAGGGGAACTATAGGGAGTTAAGTCCTCGGGTTTTAAATTCAGCCATTTGTAAAGGTCGAGGTACATTATCTCAGCTCTACTGCCTTGGTCCACCATGACACTCTTTACATCATACCCTCCAATCCTGAGAGCAATTACCAAAGCATTGTCATGGGGTTGGATGGTTCCAATCTTGTCCTCATCCGAGAAACCTAGTACCAGTGGAATTTCCCATTTAACCCTCTTCGGATCCTGGTTAATGTCTCATGTGGATAGACGGCCCATGGACATTATCCTAGATGGCCAGGATCCTGTTCTCCCTGGTGCAGCGAAGATGACATTGATAGTTCCCAAGGGGGTCTTGAAGAATCATCTCTTCGAGGCTTTGAGCTTGCCTAGCTCCCTTGGCCACTAGAATGATGCAGGAGTTGTTTCAATTTACCATCGCGGACAACTTGGTCTAAATGATCCCACAGACTCCTACAATCCTCTGTGGTATACTCATGATTCTGATGGTATTGGCAATAGAGGTTATGATTGCGTCTTTCAGGGTTTTCCACCATCTTATTCGGTCGTTTAAAGAACGACTCATTCTTAATCTTCTCCAACACCTGATGCACTGGCTCTTTGAAAACAATGTTGACTGCTTGAAGATTTGCTGATCCTGACTGTCCAGCAAAATCCCTACGCGGTTTGTTATTACTATATCGATTTGACCTGAAATCCCTCCTCTCATGAGGGATAACCTTGTCCTTTCCCTTCCCTTGTTGTTGGTCTTCCTCAACTCTTTTATACTTGTTAATCCAATCCATGAGCTGATGCACGTTGGTAACGGGCTTACCAGTCAAGGATTTTTTTAAACCATGCTCGGACAGAAGGCCGAGCTTAAATGTGCCGATGGCCACATCGTCAAAGTCACCTTCAATTTCATTAAACAACTCCCAATATCTGTTAGAGTACGTTTTAAGGCTCTCACCCTCTTGCATGCTCAAGGACAGTAGGGAAGCTAACGACCTAGGAACTCTCCTGCAGGTCACAAACCGGGAACCAAATGCTTAAGTGAGTTCATGGAAGGAATTTATAGATTTTGCTTTCAGGCCATCAAACCACCTCATTGCAATGGGCCCGAGACTGGATGGAAAGACTTTGCACATCAAGGCCTTGTCCTTGGAATAAACAGTCATTCTCTAGTTGAAATAGCTCACATGCTTAACAGGATCTGTTCGCCCATTGTAAATGGTGAATGTTGGCTGATGAAAATGTTGGGGAAGTCTCGCCCCCTCAATCCTACGCGTGAAAGGCGACTTAGAGATTTGATCCAGGACTCTACTCATAGCGTCGTTTCCTATGCCCCTATGTGGCGAGTTTTTAAACTGTTGCTCCTTATGGAGCTCTTCTTCGTAAGAGAAAGACTCACTGGGCGGAGTCCGAAACCTCCGTTTGCAACTTGTGTCCCTTCCATCATCAGAAGAAACGTCACTGTCAAAGGAAGCTCACTTCCTCTTCAACCGGTCAATCTCCAGCTGCATGCCCCTGTTGCTCCTTGCATGGGAGACATGACTACCACCTTGTGATTGGCTCCTCTCAGCATGTATTATGTGTACACTTCCTTCACGGTCACCTCTCCACTTGAGGTTGAGGAAAGGATCACTATGTTGGGATGCCCTTGACTTTGCTTGTTGTGGACCTGGTTCTGCCATAGTTGGTCGTTGCGTTCACTATCGCTCAAGCTCTTCCCACAAATAGCGCCAATTGTAAGGACACGATTCGTAGCCCAAGCCCAAGAGTTCTGGGGAGTGAGCCAAAGAAGCCCAATACAATGAATTTGTGGAGAGTGGGTGAAAGAGTTGGGCTACTTGTGAATTGGACAACGGTTAACAAGAATTTTTAGAAGCTCAATAAGCACGAAAACATACTTAAAACTTTATCAAATTGGAGTCCGAGGAGATGAATTACGAACTAAAAGTACTATTCATGAAAATTAAATCCTTAGTGCTACAGTAAATCTTCTTCTCTTCTATTTTTTTTTTTTTTTTTTCGATCTCCCTCTTTTGGGAGGTCTTTTACATTATATAGCTTCCTCTTAGATCACTTTGATCGTACACTTGTTAATCATCTAAGTTTTCACTTGAGTATATGTCCCATTAGTCATCTTCTTTGGCTCTCTGTAAATGGCGGTGGTTGAGATTGCATTGTTCAGGGTCTTTTCCACATAAATGCAATCAGAAAAGTGGCTGCATTGCATTTAATGCGGTGGTAACAGCTTTTCTATTAGATATTTCAGTATTCTTATCACCTTTGTACGTGCCTGAAGTTCATCCTTATCGTTGGATCTTCTTGAAAGGTCACCTAAATCGCCCAAGTACTTACTTGACTGATATTCATCGTGTCCGAGAAGGATACACTCCTCGGATTATATTCTTTTATCCCTTTCCTTACTTGATTCTCCACTCTGGGGCATTTTCCAATAGTCCACTCCTCCTTAGACGTACTCACATCCTCAAATAGGGCCTAAGGTCCAATATACGAACTTGGGCTTTTATCCCCATAATGAAAGCTTCAGAGGTTTCGGTTTTATTTAAATATTGTGCTGACATAAAAAATTGTAAGAGTTTTAGAGATTTTAGTATTATATATATAATAAATATATATATATATATATATATTATTAAAAACTCTATAACGTTATCAAGGTCTACTATGTTGAGAATTTGTTTTTAAGAAAATTATTGTTAGGCCATAATGAATTTTGTGTTTTTTTATTTTGATAATTTGATAGATAAAAGAGGGGTAAGAGTAAAACTAGAATCTCACGCAATGCAATACTTAGAAATCTAGAATATTGTATGAGATGCAATACTTTATGAATGACCATTGAAATTGGTAGATCTACAAAACTTTGACCCTCTTTTTTAACTTTTGGTCTGGGTCATCAACGAGTATTTCATCGCTGTACTCCGACCATGAAAAAGAACAACTCCTATTTACATTTGGCAAACTGCGAAGCATCTTCACTTGGAGCGAGGTAATATTTATATAAGATAAAAAAGATGCTAAAGCAACGGCCCTGATTCGACAAATTTGCGGCTTAGAAAAACAATTAAGCACCCCTATCCATTGAAATCCATATAAGTTTGTTATAAAGACAATACGAAGTCTCACGCAACAGCGTGTGTAGCACTCACCTTTTTAGCTGATTTCACCCAACAACCAAATCGAAAGACAAAGGAGAAGTTGAAAGCAAACCCAAATCAAATTATTAGGAGCGTACAACACACGCTCCACACTAGGCGTGTTGGAACAAAGATATATATATATATATATATTTTTTAGGTAAAAATGTCTTTACGCGGCCTTGTAGACCAAAATGTTTTACATCTCAGACTCAAATGGACGGTTAATGATCTTTCTAGGAAGCAACAATTAAACATAGAAAGAAGAACATATGATTTGGGGTTTGCCTTTCCCACGTGGAACTTGTGAAACCCCCCCCCCCCCCCCAACTATAAATGCCCAATTTAGAGCTCACCAATGAAAAGAAAAAGAAAAGAAAAGAAAAAAATTTATTTTAGCCTAGAAACCTCCATTTCAAGAAAGCATCATAATTAATCATTCCCACTCTCCCTCTATTTCTATTAATACTCCTTCTTGTATTCTATCCTCCCACAACAACACAAAGCCATATATGGAGAATATGAGTGAAGAATATAAACAATACAAACATTATTGGGAAACCAATATGTTCCTCCAAACTGAAGAGCTTGATAGGTATCTTATCTATCCATCGATACTCTAGCTATCTGTGTGTTATTTGCTCGTTCAATTTCAAATACAAAAGTAGCAACAATTAATTAATTTTGATATGGCAGTTGGGGATTGGATGAGGCTTTTTCTGGGTACTATGATTCGAGCTCACCAGATGGGGCAGCATCATCGGCAGCTTCAAAGAACATTGTGTCAGAGAGGAATAGGAGGAAGAAGCTGAATGAAAGACTCTTTGCACTAAGAGCGGTGGTCCCCAATATTAGCAAGGTCAGTACCTCCATCCATTAATTAAACTACACGTACACATGCACTCTACTTTCAATTATTAATTAATTAGTTAAAACTAGTAGTTCTTATGTATGCTATCGTGCACTGGCAATAATAATTATGATCATCGATCGGTTTATCACCTTGCTAATGTGCACCATTTTCTTCTGTAATTTTATTTATTTATTCATTTATTTAATTTTCCATCCTTCGGTTGACATTTTTATATAGATGGATAAGGCATCAATAATCAAGGACGCAATTGACTATATCCAAGAGCTACATGACCAAGAAAAAAGAATCCAAGCTGAGATAATGGATCTTGAATCCGGGAAATTGAAGAAAAATCCCGGTTATGACTTTGATGATCAGGAGTTACCTGTCTTGTTGAGATCAAAGAAAAAGAAAACTGACCAATTTTATGATTCTGGGGGTTCAAGAATTTCCCCTATTGAAGTTCTAGAAGTGAGTACAACTCTCTCTCTCTCTCTCTCTCTCTCTCTCTCATATTCGCATAAAGATAAAACGTGCTCTTATCTATACTAGTAAATAATTAAACTTTGGATTTGATATATATTATTATTGATACTTTTGGTCAAAATAATGAATGGGGTGCAGCTCAGAGCTACTTACATGGGAGAGAAAACTGTGGTGGTGAGTCTAACATGTAGTAAAAGGACAGATACGATGGTGAAACTTTGTGAGGTCTTTGAATCTTTAAAGCTCAAAATTATTACTGCAAACATCACCGCTTTTTCTGGGAGGCTTGTCAAAACAGTCTTCGTGGAGGTTAGTCCCTTTTCCTTGCTTTTAACTCTCTCTCTCTCTCTCAATATTCCACATTTTGATCATTTAGCATAACAAACTAGTGATTTGAGCTTCTCAAAAAAAAAAAAAAAAACTAGTGATTTTTTATCCACGCAAGCGTGTAAGGATTTTATATACATAAATATTACACCTTTTAATAATTGTTTTTATGGAATGCGAATTTTTACAAATTTATTATTAAATCATATTTTCTTTTTATATTTTTCATATTTAAACTAATAATTATTTAATTTATAAAATGTTTTAATTTTTAATTTAAAAATTATATATATATATATGTGTGTGTGTGTATTAAAAATTAATTTATAAATTAAATAGTAAATAACCATTGATTAGCTTGAAATTTAACTTGTGTTTTATAAATTTAAAGAACATATAATGTAATGATAAAATTTTCAAAATATTAATATAATAAAAATTTATTAAATAGTGTAAGATTGTTTAAAATTACAAGAGAATGAAAAATTCTATGATATCTCTATTTTTTTATGAAAAAATAAAAATAATACACATCCATAAAAAATTTATTCATAATGTTTCTGTTTATGTTTCATTCATTATGATACGCTTAATGTTTGTTTTTAGAGATTAAATTCTATAAGGACGTGGTGTAAAACCTATGTTTTAGCCATCCAATCTTAACATGTCATATCATCTTATCACATATTTAAGAATAAACATAATCACACTCAATCAATTCTAATACCTATATATAAATCCAACCAAATTGAGAATCTATTGAGATGTTATTAGGTGTGATAGGATGTATTGAATTTTAATAAATTTTAAGTAAAATGCTGATGTGGCAATCACTTATTGAATAGTGTAAAACATAGGTTTTACACCCCATCCTTATAGAATTTAATCTCTTATTTTTAATCATAGATTTTTAATAAATTTCCGCGTTACTTTTTAAATAGAAATTAAAGATTAATGACCATATATGTACCTTAGAGGTATAATCGATAACCTGGGGGAAGATGCGGTTCGTACTATATTAAATATTAAACGTCCTCTAAGAAAGTAAAGATGCAACCAAGTTTAGTTATAAATTTCATTATAGTTGTTATTGTTATTGTGGTTTTTTTTTTTTTTTAAAAAAAAAAAAAATTAAAAGACATTGTAAGTGGATGACAAAAATTCAAATGCTGGATGCCTTGTGTTAGTTTGATCAATTAATTGTTTGATTAGGGAATATTAGTATATTACGCAGAGAGATAGGAAAAGAAATGAAAGAGCTGAAAGAGTGGGGTCTATGAGATTGAAAACTGATAGACCACACTTTAATAAAGCGGATCATCCATTATGAGATTGTGATATGGTATTTTAGGGAAATGATGAGTTGCGTAATCCAGATTCTGAGGGAAGGACCCCGTAAGATAAGATAAAGATAGCCACTTTAACCACAAATGAATCCTACATTACATACGCTTTATTTATTTGTATATTTACAGTTTCCGGAAGTGTTAACTTAGATAGGCTCCTCGTAAATAGTTTAGTTTATATATTGGTTTTGAATCCTCTGATTTTCAACTCTCCTCTCCCATCCTCCCGAATAAGTAAAAACCAAAAGTCTCCTCTCCCTTCCCATTAGCTTCAGTGGGACTGAGACCAAGGAAATACTTGGGGTTAATTGGATCCTAATAAATTTCCATTCTTTTCTGTGAATTTAAATGTGGCATAATTAAAGACACAGTAAGTACTCATGCTAGCTAGATTCTTTTTCCTAGTCTTTTTTTTTTTTTTTTTTTTTTCTATTTATTTTTTTTATTTGAGTTGGATTAGATTGCTATCGAAATCACTAGACATTGTTTTCCAATTCGAGACGAGAAATTAAGGACATGCTTGAGTCGTGCTTGTAGAAGAGTGGATACTATAACTGGATAGGGTTGGCAGTTGGCACTATATATACATCTTAAGTTGAAATCTTGTTTAAAAAAATAAAACGACACTATCATCATTTGTCTGTCCACTTAGATTTTTTTTTTTTTTTTTTTTTTTTTGTATTCAAGTATCATGCCATCATCCAATTAGATTTTCCTTTTTTCATGAATTGAAGATTGATTTAAAATGGGTTAAATTAAATGTAAGATTTCAATAGACCCTAATTAAATTTCTAATCTAGAATTAATTGGGTTTCCTTAATGGGCCTAGTCTGATTAGTAGGATTTGGATTTGGACTGTTATAGCATCTGAAAACATTTTACAACACAATTTTGTATCCAAATTTTCACACATCCATTTTGCTTTTGTATTATTATAGTGGAGCCAATTAAGTGAATTATCTGTTTTTGGATAAACGGAGCGTAGTGAAGTATCATTCGGTGATTGTAGCAGAACTCCTATTTTTTAGGTATTGACATCGGTTGTTTTAGAGAGTAGGGTAGGAGTTCTATTATTTATATAGATTGATGAAAGACAAAAATTGAAGCAATAGAAAGAAAACTTAAACAATTATTGTCATTTTTGCGTGGTCATGAAAAAAGAAAAAAAGAAGTTTAATGAGATGGATTCGGTAAAACTGTAGCCGAGTAGTGTTGTTGTATGAGCTTGAAGCTTATCGTAATTGGGTGAATAAAACTAGAGTAGACTCATGAATTAAAGAAATTGGTCCGCCATTGTGAAAGCAACATCACATGCATATGTCTGTCGTGTCGTCTCCCACTATGCAACATCACTGGGTTCCACTTCCATGACTCTACTAGTGCTTAAATTTTGAATACCAAATACTAACATGTTTCCCTTATGGGTCAAAGTTTCCCGCAAATCAAATCCCGAGTGCTGCCAATGCCATTTTTGTTTCCTTGAAGCTTCAACCCAAAGGAGCGAAATTCTTTTGCAAATCTCGTGGCAAAATTGAAAATTTGCACGTGTTTCCATTTTGATATTCATTTCCTACGCGATTTCATCAAAAACACAATTCCCACGAGCTTTAATTTTTCACTGTTAGTTTGGAGCTAGCTAGGTCTTTTAATTAGTCACGTTTACTTTCTTTGCATTTCGATTTCGGAGCCTATAAGTATTTACTATATACTACGCATTGTATACTGACAAGTTGTTTAGTTGTTTAGGTAACAGAGACCTTTGGATTTTAGTGACAGAAGAGACCAAAAATTATTTGATACTTTATAATGGAGTGGGTACCAAAAGTTTCAGCACTTCTCTGCAGTATAACTTTTAGTAAAAATATCAAAGAATAATTACATGAAAACAAAAACAAATAAAATAAAATAATAAAATAAATAACCTAGGGTAGTAGAGTCAATTCCTTATCTGGAAGAAGGTTTAAGAATAGCTTCAAGTTTTTATTACCACAAAAAGAAATAGCTAACAAAAAAAAAAAAAAAAAAAAAAGGAAAAAACTAAAAAGCTTCTCCATTTTTTGTTTTAATGGAAAACGACTAAGCTTTTTTTTTTTTTTTTTTTTAGAAACAGCTAAGCTTTTCTATTCATGAATGAAGCCGAAAATTCGGTGTTCCTCAATTTTTAATTCTTTAAGTTTCATATCATCATGTTTCTATTGTTTTGTTGGTTGCAACTTGCAAAGCAGATCTGACAAATTTTCTAATGGGCCAATTCAATAAAATAGTTTGTCACTTGTCAATCGGTACTAGTTATGATTCTAAAATGAAAATTTTGAAGGTTTTGGTTGCACATTTTGTTCTTCCCATTTATCCACGGATAAGAACCAGTTTTTATAGTGGTCATTTTCTCGTTTCTGTCCAAATCTTCTAGTACTTTCATAATTAACTAAAAATTAAGGGGTAAGAAAAAAACTATTATCAATCAATTATTGTTCCACAGCTAGAGGTTTTTTTTTTAAAGTCTAAAATAAGGTTAATGGCCGACATCTTCCAAGCACTACAACTATTATAAAATATACAACTCTAAATATTTTGTTCTTAGGATTTGGTTTTCATGTCGCTCTTTTTCTTCTTCTTCTTGAATCTTCTTCATCTTGGTGGTCCTCACGCGAGTAAAAATTCAGTATTCCAAAAGTTCATCGATTTGGTATTTTCTATTCTTACATAATAGTTGGTTCGACAAATTATATTAGTTGTGAGGTTCATCATTTATGTGAAAAAGGAAAGACTCATATCGTACACTGCGAGTACTAAATAATTTTTTCTCAATACGCACCCACAAAACACAATCCCTTCCCTTTTCCAAGATTTGATGAAAGGAGTAATCAATCCTTTGAAAATTTTGTACCAAATAGAACCATTGGAACTCTACTAGGCAATGCTCATATGTGGTTGTGTCTTGGGCGTAAAAGCCACGTCAATCAAGGACTGAATCCCCTACCTGAAATGCTTCCAAAAGAAAATGCTGGTGTTCTAATCCGTACTATTCTATCTTTACCAGATAAATACAGCGTTCGAGAGCTAAATCAAGAACAAAGTGATATTCATGATGTGTACAAGGCACATAGATGATGGCCAGTGACTTAATATAGCGCTTTTTTTCCCCCACTTGATGTAATTGGAGAAGTAGAGCTCTCATTGCTATTTGCTAACATTCTATATGTTTTGCAGGCAGATGAAGAGGAGAAAGATCATTTGAAGATAAGGATCGAAACAGCTATTGCGGCTCTCAATGATCCACAGAGCCCTATGAGCATCTAATGACGTGGGACTGAAGTTTGAATCCTCTATTGGTGGGATGTTTGGTCACTATGGCTTTTTCATGTTTTCATGAAGATTTAGTTCCACTCTTTGTTGGGGTTTTAAATTTAATCATTGTTTTCCTTGATGAAGAGTCTTTGGTGTTGTTTCTTAGGGGAAAGCTACATGGTTTTTAGTTAACTCCGCCATCTGAAATAATTATATGTTGTCAACTTGTTTTTCAATACTAGAATAACTTCTTGTCCGATTAAAGTTGCCTTTTGAAGTATCCTTGGAAATAAAATTTTGTTTGCCGTTTCACATTGCTTTTCGAATCATATGAAATTAGTTCAATTTTCAACGAGTCAAATAATTGGAATCCATTTTAGAATTTAGGAAATGTCGACATATCAAATGTTCACTATCATCAAATTTTTTTTTTTTTTTTTTTAATTTTCTTTGAGAAGGATAATTTTATTTTTGAAAGTTGAAAAAACCTAAATCCAAGAACTAGAAGTTTGTTGCATCAACCTAATAATCTTTTCTAATCAGTGCATTAATGATGTTTAATGGAACTTGATAAAACGAGATTTCGTCTCGTTAGTATGTTTCTCGTCTGTACCGGTGGACGATGTGCATTCCTGATTAAGAGAGAACACAATGTAAATAACAGCACCAGTTTAGGGCCTACCAAAGACCCTTCGATACTTAAGTTAGCTTAAGACTCTTTAGAGATCAATAATTTGTAGAGTAGTTTTATGTGTAATCATAATGCACTTACTTGTTTCTTCTGGCTTTATATAGCCCGTTTGAGATTAAATGCTTAGCCTGTTGGCTTAACCTTACATTGCACCTGAGGTGGTGAATTTAATGGCTCAGTAATGACCATTTAACCATTAATATTTAAGGTTTGTAATGGTCATCCAACAAGTTGGAAGAGGACGGCAGTAATGGCTACATATCCATTCATCATTCGCCATTAATTCCTGAGTTTACCTCTGAGATCAATGCGCTTTACGTTTGTCCGTAATGACGTTACTCATTTGGACAAGCACTTTATGGACAACCACTTATCACTACTCATCAGTTGCCCCCTTTATTCGTTTTGTTGCCACTGGTTTGGATGAGCAAAGGAATACAAAACGGTTTTGGCAGTCCCACTTCCTCTTCATTTCCCAAGATTCTCGTTCAATCACCATTAATGCGATGCAACTTTCCCGTTTGGTGATTGCCATGTGTCCCTATTCTCCATGCGTGTGGAATATTTATTGAATTTCCCGCGCCTTAATTTTGCTTCTTCCTTTTAGAGAAACCGTTTCTTCTCTTTTCTTTCTTCTTCAACCTCTGTATCTAAAGTTTGAAGCTCTCACAAACTCTCAACTGCATCCTGGTAAGCTTTCTATACTCCGTAATTCCATTAATGGTTGATTTTGTTTCTCTTAGGCAGCAAAACCCCTCTGTTTCCTTTTTCTTTGCTAGACTAGAAGTTTTTCTTGAACACTTTGGTGGGAAATGCCCTCAAGTAGGCTTGTTTTACCCCGCTGTTGTGTTGCTTTTAGGCCTGTCTTAGTTCCTCTACCCCCTAAACCGATGCTTTTTTATTAAATACCATTTGGAGATGGCCGTCATAGAGGAGGGGGACTTTGAAGTTAGGTCTAGCGAGCTTGAGACAGGCCTGTCTTCAAACTATAAGTAAAAGGAGTTAGGCATGGACACTGCGGTGTCGAAGCTTTTGCAACCCCCAAACCCTCCTTCGTCTTCTTCTTCACCCCCTTTCCATGCCCTTTTTGAATCTTACTATTTAAAGACAAAACATCTGAAATCTATAAGAAGAAGGTTTCAATTCCCTCGTGGCATCGTCGCTCGCTTACCTCATCCAAATGAGAAGGCTTGCACCTTTGCCCACGGTGAGGTGTGCTTCTACGAAGCTGGCTTTTCTTGCGGTCTTCGCTTTCCCATCCACCCGTTCATAATGTCACTTCTTTCTTCCCTCAATCTTGCCCTGGACAGCTTGTCCCAAACACCTGGAGGACGATTATAAGTTGTATGTTGATTTGGGTGTCCGTCCATGAAGGGGGACATGATATCTCTGAATGAGTTCCTACACTTGTATCGTCTGAAACCCTTTACCTATTATGGGTATTATGAGCTCTTGCCTTGGAATAGGAACTCTAGGATTGTCTCTGGACTCCCTTCTTCCTTCTGTGATTGGAAATCATGATACTTCTTCATTTCTGGCTTTAGATGGAAAACCATTTCTAATGACCTTTAGGGTGAAGTCCCGTGGTTACTACAGAAATGGGAGATCCCATCTCTTGGTGTGATTTTTCATACTTTTTTTATTTTATTTTAAAGACAACCTTTATTTCATATATGTAATCATTCGCTTGACACCTGTTTTACAACTTCTGAACGTCCTAACTTAGAAAGCCGTTATTAGAGTCGAGTTGAAACTACCATGGAATTTGCTCATGAGATTGACGACTTCGACGACCTTGTGGACCCTTATCATCTATACGATCACTGCCTTTGACTCGAGGCTTCTAAATATGTGTTGAGAAAAATCCTCCGAGAAGAGAAAAGTACGAATACCCCCTTCTTGATCTCTTTTTTTTTTTTCTTTTTTTTCTTTTTTTCTTTTTTACCTTATATCTTTCTTTAACTCTGTCTTCTTAGAGATGGCCACCAAGTATAGCAAGGACAAATACGCACGTGTTAAGGGGATGAAGAATGAACCCTTGTCTCAGCTAGCCATTAACACAAAGAAGCGCAAACTAAATGAGAAGAAAAGTGAGACGATCATTTCTCCCTTCGTCCGTACAGTCCCTTCCTCTCCAACTCCATCTCTTGAAATGATGATGTTTACGCCTCCCACTACTCGCTCTAAAGGGAAGAGCAAAGTTGGAAAAAGCATCTGGGAGGATCTGGCTATAGGTCTTGGTTGGGCCCATTACGTGATTACAGACGAGGAGCTTAAGGGGCTGTCTGCCATCTCGTCCCATGAACTAGTCAATCATTACATACATAAACTGTTGCAGGTATTACACTTAACTGTTTCTTTGTCATTAAATTTCTTCCTTGTCCACACAGCTTGATTTTGTACTCTTCTTTCAGGTTTTTGGAGAATCATTGCATTTGACAACCAACTATCTAAGCACCAAGGAGAAGGTATTGGTGGCCAACCCAAAGATTGACTCTGTTGAAGCTGAAAGCTCGAGATTGAGAAAGGACTTGATTGAGGCTATAGACGAGGCTACAAAGGCAAAGGGGAAGATCAAGGAGCTCAACGAAGCATTGAAGGTGGAGAAGCTACTCATTGCGTAGAAAGATGACGAAATTCAGGCTGCTCTTCTAAGGACTGACGAGGAGCGTGAGAAAGTAATTGACCAGTTCCTAAAGTCTAAGCGCTTTTTTGACCTTCAATTCATCTAGTATTACAAAGGCTTTGAGCTCCTTCGTAGATGGACGATGAAGCATCATAGTCAAGCTGTGGATTTTTCCAACCTCGACTTTGAGGTCATTGATATTGAGGTTCTCATTGACGAAGCCAAGGAGCAAGAGGAAACTACTGTCATTGCTGATGGAGCAGATGGTGCTACTAATGCTAGACCAACGAAGCAAGGTCACGAGGATGAGGTCATTGTTGCACCCTAAAGAAACTTTTCTCTTTTTGTTAGAAACTTTGGTTGCCTCCCTGTTTTGAGGCTTTAATATCTCATCTTTTAAAGACAATGAATATTTTGGATGCTGGTTGCCTCCTTGTTTTGAGGCTTTTTTATTTCTGTTCAAAAGACATCAATCATTTAGAATGCAACTTCAATTCCTGTTATATTCTTAGTTTTGATTGCTTTGACCTTTCCTTTGGAAGGGCCTCTTTTGCAACTTGTCAATGAGACATACTGATGGTTCATCAACCAAGTTCCTTAACAATCTTTTACTACTAACTGTTTTTTCATGGCCTTACGATTTAAGCTCGTCATCTGTGTTTTATTGTTAGTGGTTCTTTTTATACTTTAAACTCGTCATTGGAGTTTTTACTACCAATGGTTTCTTCTATGATTTGAACTTGTCATTGGAGTTTTTACCATTAATAGGTCTCTTTTATGATTTAAACTTGTAATTGGAGTTTTTACCACTAATAAGTTTCTTTTAAAACTTGTTATTGGAGTTTTTACCTTCAACAAATTTCTGTTACGATTTAAACTCGTCATTGGAGTTTTTATCGTCAACAAATTTCCTTTACGATTTAAACTCATTATTGGAGTTTTTACCGTCAACAATTTTCCTTATGATTTAAACCCGTCATTGGAGTTTTTACTGTTAATAGTTCCTTCATGATTTAAAAAATTTGTTTGAAGTTTTTACCATAAGTATCTCTTTTTCATGATCTAACCTCGTCTATAACGTTACCCTTGAGATTGTGTTGTTATAGACAACTGAACATGAGATCAAGCCTTTTGAAAAAGAGATGGCTTAGGGAGCCTTATTATTTCATTCACCCTTATTTATGAAAGGATTACAAGGGAAATAACTTGACCAAAATAAAATGCTAAAGTAAAAGCAAAAGAAATCTCGCTTATCTGATGCATTGTTAGATGAGGTACTCTTATGGACGGATTTTATTGACTTAGGTACTTCCTATTGATAGTACTTCTTGAGGTACTCCACATTCTAGGGACGAGGCAATGGATTGCCGTCGAGGTCTTTCAGGTAGTAGCTTCCTCTTCTTGAGTAACGGATGACCTTATATGGACCTTCCCACGTAGGCCTAACTTTCCTTGGTTTGGGTCTCTGGTGGCTTGTGAGAATTTTCGCAGTACCATATCATCAAGGTTGAACCTTCTGAGCTTCACCCTCTGATCATGGTACTTTGCTATCTTTTGCTGGTATTGGGCCATTCTTTGAGCTATCTCGTCTTTGACTTTGGATAAACAATCCAAACTTAGCCTCAACTCGTCATTGTTTGAACTCTCATCATAATGGGCTCGTCTAAGGCTTGACAATCCCACTTTGACGGTAATAACTACTTCTGTATCGAAGGCCAGCTTGAATGGTGTTTCTCCTGTTGGTGTTCTTGCAGTTGGTCGATAAGCCAATAGTACACCTGGTAACTCTTCTGGCCATGCACCCTTTGCCCCCTCAAGTTGTGTTTTGATGAGTTTGAGCAAAGTACAATTTGTTACCTCTGTCTGTCCATTCACCTGTGGATGGCCAAGTGACAAGTAGTGATTCTTTATTCACAACTCTGCACAGAATTCTTTGAAATTTTGGCTATCAAACTGCCGTCCATTGTCAGAGATGATCGCCCTTGGGATTCCGAACCTGCAGACAATGTTTTTCCAAATGAAGTTTTGTATCTTGCTTTCTGTGATTATTGCTAAAGGTTCTGTTTCAACCCATTTTGTAAAATAGTCAATAGCAACAAGTAAAAACTTAACTTGCTTCCTCCCTTGTTTCAATGGACCAACAATGTCGATCCCCCAAGTGGAAAATGGCCATGGTGAAGAAATGCTCGTCATTAGTTCTCCTACAATGTGCTACACATTTCCAAACCGTTGACACTTATCGCATTTTTTTATGAGCTCAACTGCGTCTCTTTGCATGGTCAACCAAAAGCAGCCTGCTTTGATTGCCTTCCCAACTAGAGACCAAGGTCCTGATTGATTCCCACATAATACCTTTATAGATCTCCCGCAACACATACACCACTTCTTCGGGATTTAGACACTTTAAGTAGGGCAATGAAAATCCCCTCTTATAGAGTTTATCATTCACGATAGTAAATCTTGCGGCTCGGACTTTAACTTCTTTGCTTTGAACGGGTCCGATGGAAGCTGGTTGTCTCTGATGTAAGAAAGGATTAGATCCATCCAGGTGCGCGACTGCTAAACTAGGAAGGCTTGTAATCCCTCTATGCTAGGGACTGTTTGAATTTCCATGTATAGCCTGGGCTTCTTTAGGGCGTCTTCTGAAGATGCCAACTTGGCTACCTCGCCAATAGCTGAATTGTTCTCCCAAGGGATTTGCTTGAACCTAACAGCATCAAAATAATCAACCAATTGTTTTGTTAGCTTCAGATACCTCTTCATTCTTTCCTCTTTTGCTTCATACTCGTTGGTTATTTGCCTGACAATTAGCTTGGAATTAGTTCTTAGCTTTAAATTCTTGACTCTTAGAGCTTTTGCAATCCTCAAGGTGGTGATGATCACTTCATACTCTACTTCATTTTTCGTCACTGGGAACTAGAGTTGAACCCCATATTTAAGGACGTACCTCTCAGTTAAGGTTATAATCACACCGACGCCTCCGAGACCTACAACAAATGAACCGTCTGCACATATTGTCCAGTATTCTGCTTCTAGATATGGGTCTAGAAGGGTGAATTCAGCGATAAAATCTGCTAATGTTTGGGCTTTGATCGCTGTCCTCAGCCTGTATTCAATATCAAACTGGCTTAGTTCAATTAACCACTAGACCATGCGTCCTGCTACATCGGGTTTGCTCATGGCTTTCCGGATTAACTGATTCGTCATCACCATGATAGTGTGAGCTTGGAAATATGGACTGACATTTCTTGAAGTGACGATCAAGGAGAAGGCCATCTTTTCTATCCGTGGGTACTTCATTTTGACTCCCTAAAAAGCTTGGCTAGCGTAGTAAACCAATTGCTGCACCCTGGACTTTTCACGAATCAAGGCCAAGCTGACATCCATTTGTGATACAGCCAGATACAAAAATAGATCTTCCCCTTCTACTAATGGGCTTAAGAGTGAAGGTTTAGCCAAATACTCCTTAAGGCTCTAGAAGGTTGTTTCACACTCGTCTATCCATTGGAAGGCCTACTTTAGAGTTTTAAAGAAGGGGAGACACTTATCAGTGGCCTTCGAGAGGAACCTATTCAATGCTACAATCCGTCCTGTCAACCTTTGCACCTCCTTTACTGTCCTTGGATAAGTCATGTCAAGTATAGCTTTCACCTTTTCTAGATTTGCCTCAATTCCTCGTTAAGAGGCCATGAAACTGAGGAATTTCCCTGACTAGACTCCAAAAACACACTTGGCATGGTTGAGCTTCATTTTGAATCTTCTCAAAGTACTGAACGTCTCCTGGAGGTCGTCAAGGTAAGTTTTTGCTTCCTTGCTTTTTACGAGCATGTCATCCACATAGACCTCCATATTCTTGCATATTTGCTTGTTGAACATTTAGTTTACTAGTCTCTAGTACATGGCACCTGCGTTCTTCAGTCCAAATGGCATGAATTTGTAACAGTACAGGCCCTGGTTGGTCACAAATGTAGTTTTCTCTTCGTCTTCCTTATTCATGAGGATCAAGTTTTAACCTAAAAAAACATCCATGAAGGTTAGTAATTCATGGCTAGTTGTTGAATCAATGAGCTAGTCAATCCTAAGAAGGGGAAAATTGTCTTTCAGGTATGCATTATTTAAGTCCGTGAAGTCCGCACACATTCTCCACTTTCCGTTGGACTTTTTTACCATGACGACATTCGCTAGCCATTTGGGGTAGTAAACCTCTCGAATAAAGCCTGCAGTCAGGAGCTTCTCTACCTCTTCCATAACTGCTTTATTTCGCTCTATGTCAAATACCCGTTGTTTCTATTGGACAGGCGTCTTCATTGGGTCGACATTGAGGCATGCTCTATCACATCTTCGTCAATCCCTGACATATCTTCATGGATCCATGCAAAGACATCTAGGTTCCTTTTCAAGAACTTCACCACTTCGTCCTTTAAGGACAGTTAGAGCTCCTTCCCTACCTTGGTAGTTTTGGAAGGATCTCCTTCCACCAACTCTACATTCTCCGCCTCTTCTGTGGGTTTATGAGGCTCTTCCTCCGCCATCCATGTATGATTTTCTTTGGACACTAGTACTGCTTGGTAACATTCATTGGCTAAAAGTTGGTCTCCACATATTTCTCCAATCCCTTTGAGGGGTTGGGAATTTCACCTTTAGACAATATGTAGAAGTTGCGGTCTTGAGACAATTAAGAGTTGGTCATCCTAGAATCACATTGTAAGATGAAAGGCAGTCAACAATTAGAAATTCTACCTCCTTTATTACCTGTGCTGGGTGAGTCCTTACTATAATCAATAGGGAAATGATACCTTTTGGAAATACGCGGTCCCCATTGAAACTGACTAGAGGAGATTTGAAAGGTTTGAGGTGTTTTGAATCCAACTTCATCTGCTGGAATGCCGTCATGTACATCACATCCACCGAGCTTCCGTTATCTACCAAAACCCTCCTAGTATTGTACCCTTCGATGGTCAGCATGATAACGAAGGGGTCGTCATGTGGCTGCCTGACTCCCCTTACATCTTGCTCAGAGAAAACAATGTCTATATCTCCAGAGTGATGATGTTTGGCTATTGGGTTCTTTATATGAACTCTATTGACTTGTCTCTAAACTGCCTTTCTCAAAGACCTGTATGACCCCCTCGCGACCAGTCCTCCAATTATCGTCCTTATTTCTCCCATGACTTGTTTAGGACGATCCCGCTCATCTTCTTTTTGGACGTCATTAGACTTCTCTTCCATCTAGTGGCCGGACTGATAGTCTTTCTTGACAAATTTTTGGAGTTTCCCTCTCTAGATTAACTCCTCTATCGGCTCTTTCAAGTCCCGACATTCATCAGTGTAATGACTATAATCATTGTGAAAATGACAGTACTTCTTTGGATCTCTCCGTTTTAAGGATGAACTCAGCGGTTTGGGCCACTTCAGAGTAGGATCGTCCTTTATCTACATGAGGATTTTGTCCACAGGCATTAGTAAAGGAGTGAAATTCAACTTTTTCTTCGATGGTGCTTTCGGAATACTTTTACTGGCCTTGGTGTAGCAATCCCTCTTCTTAGTGTGCGACTCAACATTTTCTTCTTTCTTTTGTTTGCCCACCAATCCCTTTGCAGTTAGTGCGTCTTCTCCATTCATATATTTCTGAGCTTTGAACAACAGATCTGTCATCGAGGTTGGTGGGGTCTTCCTTAGGGAGAAGACGAGGTCAGGATTATTCAACCCCACTTGGAAGGTCGTCATTATTACCTGATCATCTGCCTCGTTGATTTTCTACATTGACATGTTGAAGCATTTCACATATTCCCTCAAGGTTTCTCCTTCTTGTTGTTTCACAGTCAGTAGGTTTGAGGTGGACCTTTATGGGGTTGGCCCTCAATGAAATGCCAGACGATAGAGTCACTCAACTGCTCAAAGTTGGCAACTGATGACGTGACAACTTGCTAAAACATACCCTTTCTACTCCCTTAAGGGTTGCTAGGAAAGATCTGTAAATCACCTTGTCTAGAGTCTGTTGGAGGTTCAATATTGTCTTGAATACCCCTATGTGATCCAAGGGATCCTTAGTGCCATTGTAGACCTCTAGTTGTGGAAGATAGAATTTGGGAGGCAAAAGGCACTCCAAAACGCTAGCAGTGAAGGGAATCTGTCTTCTTAATCATGCCATCAAGGTTTATAGTTGTCTTCCCTTTCATGGCATTCTTGACTTTTTCTAACTCCTTCCTCATGTTTTTCATCATCTGATCATTGCCATGAGTCGACTATGCAGTGTGCTTAGAAGTCTCTCTCCTGCTGTTTTCCAAGCTATGGGCCTTGTTGTCATTGTTATTGCGATTACACCGTGACTGTGACATGTTAGTGTCTTCTGGATGCACTCGCCGCTTCAAATCTTCATTTTGTTTCATCAATTCTTGCACATTGGCTATTAGTACTTGGATTTGTTGGGCCATTACCACCATATTCAGTAACGTAGTTGTGGTTAAGTCCATCAGCTTTAAGGAACTTAATCGGTAGAGAATTCAATGGCTTATTGATTGATAGCTTGTTGTTCCCCACAGATAGTGCCAAACTGATAAAACGATATTTCGCCTCATCAGTATGTTCCTCGTCTGTACCAGTGGACGATGAGTATTCCTGTTTAAGAGAGAACACAATGTAAATAATAGCACCAGTTTGGGGCCTGCCAAGGACCCTCTGATACTTAAGTTAGCTTAAGACTCTTTAGAGATCAATAATATGTAGAGTAATTTTGTGTGTAATGAAAAGCGTAATGCACTTACTTGTTTCTTTTGGCTTTATATAGCTCGTTTGAGATTAAATGCTTAGCTTGTTGGCTTAACCTTACGTTGCACTTGAGGTGGTGGATTTAATGGCTCAGTAATGACCATTTAATCATTAATATTTAAGGTCTATAATAGTCATCCGACAGGTTGGAAGAGGATAGCTATAATAGCTCCGTATCCGTTCATCATTCGCCATTTATTGTTGAGTTTACCTCTGAGATCAATGCGCTTTGCGTTCGTCCATAATGATGTCACTCGTTCGGATGAGCACTTTATGGATGACCAATTATCACTACTTGTCAGAACCCACCACTTTTTGTTTTTTTTTTTTTTTTAAAAAACTTGTTTTTAAATTTGACAACAAAAAACCCTTTAAGTCTAACCAGCTAAACCAACCCATATCAACTAGGATAAGCATTTATGAACTTGATAGGGTTGAGTTGGGTTGAAAAATCTGTTTGACTCAACTCATGCACACCTTAACTCTTAGTCACAAACTTGGACAAAATGACAATTTTAATAAGAGTCCAAATTTCATAAGGATGGGGTGTAAAACCTTACTCAATCCAATAAGAGATTGCCACAACAGCATTTTACTTAAAATTCAATACATCCTACTACACTTAATAACATTTCAATAAACTCCTAATTTGGTTGGATTTATTTATGGATATTAGAATTGATTGGGTGTGGTTGTACTTATTCTTAAATATGTAATAAGATAATGTGGCATGTTAGGATTGGAGGGGTAAAACATGAGTTTTACACCACTCCTTACAAAATTTAATCTCTTTTAATAAATAGAATCATATGATAGACATTAAACCTATGTTGTTCATTGCATAATAGTTGCTCTTTATAATCTAGCCAAGATACCAATTAGTTTTTGGTGTATACGATATTTGAATCCTAAATCTCTTATTCAACGATAAGATACATAACTAGTTGCTGTTAGCAGACTAAAAAGAAAAAAAAATCCTCATGCAAATCAAAAGTATAATTTAGTCAAGGGAAAATTACATGTTTAGACTCAAAACTTTCACCTCGAAACATACAATTGACCCCTAAAGTTATAATCTTTTTCAATGATCCAGTCATATGTTTTGGTGTTAACTGACATAATTTAGTATGAAATGACTGATTTATACTCTCTCTAAAATAGACAGTAAAGGGGTAAATTAGTCTTTCAATATTAAATTTTGTCAAACTTAATAGCAAAACAAATTACATGAGGTTAAGTGTAACATATTTTTAAAATTGGCGGGTGGATGATGCATTTCGATAATTTAGGAGATTAAGTGTAATCAATGTGATAGTACAGAGCAAGGCTATTTAAAAAACCCTTTTAGATTGGACTAGACCGAAAAGTTGGTCTCATCCGGTTTTCTAAGGGATCCAATCAGTTTTGGTCCTCCATTTAAAAAAATATAGGTTTTACAGTCTTGATTTTGCAATAAATAAATAAATCGAACCAATTTTGTACCCAAATAAATTTATATATATATATATATATATATATATATACATACAGACATACACACTAGCCTCTTCGCACGTGCGGCATACTTATAGACTTCTAGTTTCTTCTAATGTGAAGATTGATGATTGTTTTGATTTTTCTATATTATTAGAAAATTAGTTTTAAAAATATTACTCAATTTGAATGCTTCTTGAACTAATGTGCTACGATGTACATATTAGTTTTTTCACGCGTGCTCAAAGGCTTTTCTATTTTTTTAAATATCAATACTTTCTTTTTCCTATTTTTTTTTTCTTTTGCCATTAACATATAAATTGTAATGATAATGAGAAGATACAAATAGAACAAATTCTTGTGAATAGATTCATCTCTACCTACCTTTACTAGTGCATCACTAATCCCAACATTTTACATGAATAATGTAAATATCTTGAATCCACTACTAAAATATTCATAATTTTTTTTTCACTTTAAAGCCTACAAAGCATTTAATATTCAAGCAACAGAACTTTTGATTGGTGTCATGATTAATACAATACAAAATTAAGACTAAACTTTAACTAAAATATTCTTAAAAAGTCATTATAAAAAAAAGTTTTACAAAGCAATATGGTTCATGGAGGAGAAAATAAAAATCATTATAGAGAAATTTGTAATTTTTCTTGAATCTAAATTCAAATGAGAATATAATGGAGTAAAAAAAAGGCCTTGAAAGGAAAATAATTTGTATATCATGCAAAGCTATGATATTTTTTGATCGTATGCGTGTAAGGGCTTTTTTTTTTTTTTTTTTTTTTTTTTTTTTTTTTTTTGTGTGTAGAATTTGTCATTCATGATTTGAACATCAATAAGTTTTTTGTGGGAGATTAGAGCATGCCTTTTACAATACCACTCGTATTGTACGTTGAATTTGAAGTGAACTTTGATTTGTAAGATCTTAGACATGCAGAGTTTAATAGTGTAAAATCTTAACGTGATGATTGTTGTTTGATGCAGTCCAATCAATAATTCAACTCTTTTTATTGATTTTCATCCAATGTAGATTCGTACATTCTATTTGGAAAAAGTTTAGCAATTATTTTAATTATTATATAATTTGGATAGGACAGAGAAATAAAGCAATAATATTTTTACATTGCGTAATTCATCCAAAACAAAAAAAAGCTTGTATAAAATTTATGTTCCTTATATTTAGAATATATAATCTATGACAAAACTTAGGTATAGTATCTTAGGTGATGTTCCTTTAGTTCATCTCTTTAGATTCAACCATGTGGCTACTTAACTAAAAAATATATTTCCAACCCATGAGAAAAAAGTCACATGTTAGAATCTTAAGAAGGGAAACTAAGATACAGCACCTAAGTACTATATCTAAGTTTTATCTTATAATTTGTAGATAACAAATCCAGGGAAAGGGGTTCCCCGTATAGCCTAACCCATTGTATATGTTTTGGGTTCTTTAGACCGTGGTTTCAAATCTGGGAAGAAATAGACCATTCCATTCCTTACTTGGACATAATTGATCATTTGACTCAGAGTCCACTCTAATTTTGGCAGCTTTAATCCCTTGTTTAAAGGCCTAATCAAGGAAGTTAGAATTAAGTATCTTTCTTGTTAAAAATAATATAACATAGTAACGCAAAGGAAAATGTGGGTGTGTAAAAAGATTTATTAAATTTCTTTTGAAAATTTGAAATTGACTAAAATTTATTCCGTTCATGGGCATCATATGGTTTTTTGGAGCCATAATTTGCTAATTAAATTGTATAAGAAATTCCAAAATCTAAATAAATAAATAAATAAAACCTCAAAGAATAAGCTATAGATATAGCTAGAGGTGACAATTTTTATCCAAATCCATGAACTCACCCATTACCAACATAATTTGGATAAGTCATGACTCAACCCAATTAAGTATTTGGGTTAAATGGATAAAAATTTATTGGACAATTAATTAAACTAGCGTGTAGTCTCGTGCATATGCACGGGTACAATCAAAACTAATCACAATTATATGTTTCAAATTATACATTTTTTTTAAGAGAATCAAATTATACATTGTATTAGCTTACACTTTTTTGGAATCATACATGTTTAATATATGTAATGATTTCTCATTTTATATATACTAGTCGCTAGCCCATGCAATGCACAGGAAAGTTTTTCAAAAGATATATATTATATTATGATACATATTTAAATAATATGCAATTAAAAAATTTACAATAATCGTATTTCTCATGTTCAAACTCATGCAATAATAAAAACACTAAATAAGAAATGTTGTATTAAAAAAAATGACAAAGCCACGAAACCAAAAAATAAAAACCCACTTCTAAGAAACCAAGAACTATTTGAATAACTGGAACAATTAGGACATATGTCATATGAAGAAACTTTCACTTGTCAAACTATGAATTCCATTAAGCAGAAACATATAAAGCAAAGAAGCTAACACTATCATATTATTATGAGAAGATAAGTTTAGTATTTGAGCACGTAAACAAAAGCCTCATGGCTCTCAATAAATTAAGATGCAATCTTTGTAACATCAAATGTGGAAAAGGTCTTCACTGCCCAATCAAATGAAGAAGCAATCTTTGTAACATCTAATGTGGAAAGGGTCTTCACTGCCCAATCTAGTATACAAATCTGATTTTCTCATCAATATTTAGCACTCATGAAATTAATTGAAAGATCAAAAACCTTAGTATGTAGTAAACATACCCACAAAGCGTGCCTTATATCAAACTGAAAACCTATACATGAAATCTACCTCAATTTTGGACCCCTAAAGTCACCCAATAAATAAATAAGGGAAAAAAAAAAAACAAATATAATGCAAGAATGAATGAATGATATAAGAATTTAAATCATATAGCATAATTTTATTGTACTTCAAAATACATGTGACTAAATCTAATTCACCTTATTCACCCCTAATGAAAATAAAAGTAGAGAAGTTTTGCAATTTCTTTTTTGTTGACTGTAAGTTCTAGGTATTTTTGATTTAGAAAGGTATATGTTTTAAACAATTCTTGTCTTGTCTATAATTCACGGTAAATGCTAAATGGCCTACTATTAAAAATGGCATCTTCCTCTTTGCCTTAATCTAAACTAAAATTTTAATTTGACACCAAAGCTTGTTGATAAAAGAACTACAACTACAAAGAATTAATGTTTTCAAGCAAATCTATCAATCGAACTTTATATGTTCTACCTTTTAAATTTCTTTTTTCCCTTCTAATAGTACCATGACCAACTCTCACATTTCGTAGAAAGCTAATCAATTAATTGTTAACATGCACCAACTATTAGAAAGATTAGTCCAATCATAACACAACCTGAACGGTTTTTAGACCTCTTAACACAACCCGATTAACCTAGTTAATTAGCAAAGTGATTAACTTAGTCAAATTATGCCAATCTAGGTTATCACAATCAAACAATCATATCAAGAATATAAAGCAGCGGAAAAGTAAATAACACAATGATATGATGACCCAGGAAAACAAACCGGTAAAAACCTGGGGAGGATTTGACCTAGCTATCCTCAAGGTAAACTTGAATCCACTATATGAAAGAATCGAAGTTCATACAAAAGGACTTACAAGTGCCCATGCTCGACTTCCTAATGCTACCCACCAGTAGAACTTACTGACACGACCACGTGCAAGCTCCGAATTCACAGACTACTTCTTTCTTGGATTCTCCACAAGCACTCCTGCTTGTTTTTCTTTAAGCTTCAATGGCAGCAACTAAGTTGATCATCAAGATGTTGATATAATCTCTACCTTGAAAACCCTAAGTTTATGTGAAGGAAAGCTACTTAAGGATCTCATAAGAGATTCACATAAACAGCAAAAATATGAGCAACAATACAACCAGAGCAACTCTCAAAACGTGGCTAGGGTTTTGCCTTATATACCTAGGGCAAAAACATAAAACCCTAAACGTTTAATGAGGTAGGGCTGAGTTGGAAATTCTGCAAAAAAAACATTCTGGCCGACTTTCGATCGATCGAGTCTAACTTTCGATTGATCGAGCCATGCCGAAATGCACCAATGCATTTGTAGCCTCTCGATTCTAACTTTACATGAATTACACAACTTTGAGCAAGCCTAAACAAGACTAAACATATTGTTTTGATCATGGTTGGCCAACATTACACATTAGAGTTCTAAATACATAAATTCCTAAATCTTTAGAACATAACACAACCAAATATCGAAAAATGGTATCATAAAAAAAAAAAAAAATTAGAAAGACACATTCATTGTCAATTTGTCAAGTTCCACAACCATGTATATATGATCATGTGATTAATAATGGATCATTAGTATGAAGGAAACTGCATTTAAAATTATAATCAACCATGAATGAGTGAGTTCTAGGACAACGTTAAAATATATTTTGTTTTTGGCGACTTATAAAGTTTAATTCATGAATTTAAGGTTCTGACCTTTACAATGAGTTATATCAAGACAACCCCATGCGCTGTCTTCAAGAAATGGACCAACACCCAAAATCGCATTTTACAGCAAATACATTAGGCTAGACATGTAGTTTACATTAATCAAATCAAGAATAAGAGTAACCTATCTCCTTCTTTTTGGGGGCTGCTAAAGACTGTAACATGTGCATGGTTTGTAATCTAGTGTTCCAACTTACAAACCCCAAAGGTGTGACAATATTCATAGTTCCATACCAGTTCCACATATTACTATGTTTAATGTGGGGGTCAGAGAATTTGGTAACCTCGGCCCACTTTATACCAAGCCCAAGGCCCATGCCCAGGAGGAAGAAACGCCCGAGGACGAAGTGTGAAAATCCAAATTTCCCAGGAACCTTGCCGAGGACAACCCTATCCTCGACCAACCAAGACCATGGGAGGAGGAAGTAATGGGCCATCAAAGGTAGCCTCCCTAAGCACCCTAGGAAAAAGACAAGCATGATAGGCCGTCCAGGGGAGTATGGTGGAGGAGCAATTCAGGAAGGAACTGTCACCTCCACATTAAATGCCCACAACTAACGTTTTGGCCGCATTAATGAGGAAATGACCCCTGAACAATGCAGCCTTAGTTGCTGCAACCCACAGAAAGAATGGGAAGGCGGCTAATGGGACAAGCACTCAAGTAGTGACCTGCTTAATCAACAAATGTAGGGCTAAGATCAACTGAAAGGGGGTATATAATGTAAGGAATCCCTCTTGAAAGGGAACCAGAAAATTAGAAATATAGAACCCTGTAGCAACCTGTATCATCACAGAAACCTTTGTAACCAATCACTAAAGAAATAATAAGAACTTCAAGCTCCCAGGAGGAGGGCCGAGGAACATCATTGCACATTTTAACCCACGTTCATTCTATTCAATCCATATGCAACCATGCCTAGCCGTTGTATCCCTCACTAGGGCCTAGTTCTTGAACCCGCTCTCTACAAATTCATTGTATTAGGCTAGCTGGGCTTGAGTCCACTCGCTCAACAGTAGAAGTGCTCAAACCCAGTCCCTACTTTTAATTATGTTGGAATCTAAGAATTGAACAATAAAAACACCAATAAAATCAGCATATAGACAATAAATTCAAGTGCATAATCACGTTTCTAAAAGTAGCCCTCATGCCTCAAAACATTAAAAATGAAAACTTATATTAGATTCCATCTAGCAGTCCCATTGAAGTCCAAAAATATTAAAGCTCAAAGTTAGTAGTAGAATCACTTACGTACCTACTATGGAAATCCACAACAGGATGTAAATGCCTAAGTTTGATGCAATAATCTTGAATAGATAAAAATTGCATAAAATAAGTTAATAATAGCAATTATTTAGATTGAAATTTGATTGTAATTGGTCAGAAATCTTAACAGCCTAAGAGAATTTAATCATGTGCCAAAAGGGTAACCTTAGGTTCTACCCACATGCAGCTATACTTTGTTTATCTCAATTGTAGTGTTTTTTTTTTTCATATCCTAGACAACAGAAATTAAAGAACCAAAAACAACAAAAATTAAAGCTCTATACAAAACCACAAAAGAGTCGACAATATGAAAAGCAAATCTTGACACAGAATCCATTACATAACCAAAAGACCAAAAATTAAACGCACATAATAGAACTAACAACACAAATATGCATCAAAATTGAATCTCACATCAAATATTCACATTTTAAATTGCTACAGTAGCTATTTACAAATTATTTTACTAAAAACTTATAGTATATATTTAATTTGATGCACTAACTCTAGAAACTTAGTATAATCTCTTACTTTGGCATAAAAAATCAGCCATTCAAATATTTTAGTTGACTAAAAACAAAGAGATTGTATTTGTAAAGAACCCGTTATTGTGTAGGAGAAGATGAAGATATTACTGTGAGACGACACCGTTTCAATCTTTACTACCAAAAAAAAAAAACCCTAAACAAAAATTATGTTTTATCTAGAATTGGTTTAATCTTCTTCCTCTTCTTATGTTCTGTCTAAAATTTGTTTTCTTTTGAGTATTCGGGTTAATCTCCATATTTAAAACCAAATTATTCATTTCCATAAAAATTTGATTTTAAATAGCCATAATATAACTGCTCATATTTTTAACAACATGATGAGGTGAAAAAATCTAATGAGAAGATTATATATATCAAATTTTAAAGAAATTTCATTGAACATATATCATGTAACACCAAAAGAACATGCAATTTTAGATTTAAATGTATTTTATCAGAAATTTTTTTGTTATAACCAAATTAATAAATTCCATATAAAATTTAACTTTTTACAACCATAGTATAGCTACTCAAATTGTTCACAATAGGAGGAAGGGAAAAAAATTGAATGAAAAGATCTCATATCCAATTTAGAAGGAAGTTCATCAAACATGTGTCATGCAACACCAAAAGAACACCTATAAAAAGATTATTCAAGGAAAAACAATTATCGTTTCATCCCTTTTAGCAATCAAGTTCCGAACAGATAGGCCTATGAGTATAGAATGTTGATCAATAGCTTTGATGACTCCGAAATTTAAATTCTGCAACAATACACTAAGGCAATAGATAATCAAGTGAAGATTATGGAATACAATGCCTAAAAATGAGTGTAAATATTAAAGTATGTAAATGTAGAACTGAAATAGGAAGGAAAATTTTCTAACATTTTCCCAATTTTCTTGAAGTTCCAAAAGATGTTGATAATATGTGAGACACTCAGCATGATGTACAACAACTAACTTTCTTTTATCGAGGCCTTTGTTTTAATAATGCCAATCACTTCAGAGAAAAATATGGCATTTGTGAGATATAGAAAAAGATGACCATATGTCAGGTTATATAACATAGACCGAAGTTTGAAATTCCCTATAGCAAAAACTTAAGTGCCAACTCTATTTTACTTGGCTGTATTAAGCAATTATAATTCACCAATTTAAAAACTCTAGCACCAAGATTGATGTAATCATCTAAATAAATAAAAATTGCGTAGAATGTTGTTAACTACTACAATTAGTCATATGCAATAGAACGTTTTGAGAACACTGGTAACACAATTAGATTTTTCATATAAGTTTAACCCTTTTGCAAATCAAAGGGCATAGAACAAAAAAAAAAAACCAAAAATTAAACATGCATAATAGAATGAACAACACATTCATCATAGGAAAAACAATATAAAAATTAAATTGCTGAAAACCATAACAAAACAAAAGGGCCTGAAACAAAATTGGAACATAAAATTAATAATTTCATTGATTTACAGTAAATACCCAAAACCATAACCAATCTTTTTTGTAATTTTCATAATCTATAAAAATAACAAAAGGGAATGTATTGAATTGAGAAGGCTTATTAAACATTAAATTGAGAAGACAAACATTTTGAGAGAAACCCAAAAGCCCAAAACAGAACTGAATCTACACAAATACCTAAACCTAAACAAATCCATAAAAAAATACCCAAAATTGAGTTGTACTTTATACTCAAATCTAAAAAAACGTTAAAAAAAATTCCCTGTTGACAGTTTCAACATTCTGATGGTGGGTGGTCGACTGGCGGTTCATTCATCTCTCTCTGTGTTTCCTACAGTTCCTGAACAATAAAAAATATATATAATTAGACCGAGATCCAAACCCTTTTTTTCCCTTCTCCTTTCTCTCAGTTCCTTACCAAACAAAAACCTGCATTAGAAAATTGCAAAGAGCAATTAATTTTAGTACTTACAATAGACCTTTGGACTTGCTTTGGCACTTTACTGTAAAGTGAAGTCTTGCTTTGAGTATTTCTGCAAATATGAAAAAATTTATATGAAGATATTGTCTTAAAGTTGTGCAGGAAACGAATTACAGAGAGAGGGTGAGAGCAAAAGAGAAGAGCATATACAGAGATAGAAGAAAGAAGTTTTTTTTTTTTTTTTTTTGAAAGGAAATTGAAACTTGCAAAATTTATAACTACCAATGAAAGCAAAACGTTGTGTCTCTCTTTGCCCCTTCTTGATGCACTCAATAATAATGAAAGAATCGTTTATATATACTAGCCTCTAAGTACATGCTCACGCGTGTACTCAAAGGCTCTTTTATCTTTTGAGTAAAATTTAATAATTTGCATCAATTATAATTTTAATATTTGGTATAAATTCATAACACTCATAGCACCTCTAGGCTTTTTTGTGATTGGAAAATGTAGTAATCCCAAATTATAATTGATGCAAATTATTAATTTTTATCCAAAAAAAAATAGTAACTTTTTAACGTGGGTTTCTATAATAAAATAAAATATAAAAAAAAACTTTTTAACGTGGGTTTAAAAAAAAAAAAAATATTTTCGGTGTTAGGTTCTAAAGATTTAGGAATTTATGTATTTAAAACTCTAATGTGTAATGTTGGCAAACCATGATCAAAACATGTTGTTTAGTCTTGTTTAGGCTTGCTCAAAGTTGTGTCTTTCATGTATAGTTGGAATCAAGCTGATGCACAAGCTACTATGCATTTCGGCCTGACTCGATCGATTGAAGCTTAGGCTTGATCAATCGAATCTCGGGCAAAATGCATTTTTCTGCAGAATTCCAACTCAGCCCTAGCTCATTAAAACATTTAGGGTTTTATATTTTTCCCTAGGCATATAAGGCAAACCCCAGCCATGTTTTTAAGTTGCTCATGTTGTTGTTTGTGTGAATCTCTTGTGAGATCTGTGAGAAGCTTTCCTTTACACAAGCTTAGGATTATCAAGGAGGAGATTTCTTCAAGAACATGATGATTATTCAGTTGCTGCCATAAGAGCTTAAGACACACAAGCGGGTGTGCTTGTACTTGCTGGAGAATCCAAGAAAGAAGTAGTCCGTGGTTTCGGAGCTTGCACATGGTCGTGTCAGTAAGTTTCTACTGGTGGGTAGCAATAGAATGTTAGTGGTCTAAATTCTATGTAAAACTTCGATTCTTTCTATAGTGGATTCAAGTTTACCTTGAGGATAGCTAGGTTAAATCCTCCCTAGGTTTTTTACCGGTTTGGTTTTCCTGGGTGATCATATCATTGTGTTATTTATATTTCCGCTGCTATACTTGATATGATTATATGTTTGTGTTAACCTAGAACTGCATAATTTGACTAAGTAATAACTTGGCTAATTAACTAGGTTAATCTGGTTGTGTTTTAAGGGGTCTAAAAACATACAAGTGGTATCAGAGTGGGTTAGCTCTAGTGTTTAGATCTTTTGATCTAAGAGTTGATCCTTGATCCCTGTTATCATGGATAATTTGAAGTGTCTTTCTGCTCATGTTTGTGATAATTCGAATAAAGAAGATGCTGTTGTTTCTGTTGATCTTATTGATGCCTGTGAAACTCTTTGTAAGGAATTATTGAAATCTATGAAAATTTCTAAGAAATTCAAGGAAGAGTTAAAATTGGCTAATCTTGAAAAAGAGAAATTGATTGTTAGATTAGATGAATCTAATAAAAAGAATGAATTTTTGAGAAATCAAATTTCCTCTCAAGATGAGAAGATGAAAAGCTTGGAATAAGAGTTAGTTGAATCTAAAGCTAAAATTGAAAATTTAACTAGTACCAAGCCTGCTGTTGATAACAGAAGTGTTTCTGTTTTTCTTAAGCCTAAAACTGAAAAAGTTTATATCCCTCATTTCAAGAGGAATAATAAAGAAAAAGACTTATTTTGCTAGGTTAGACAAAGATAAAAGTTCTAATGTAGATACTGAAGTTTCTAAACTTATGTCTAAACCTATTGTTAGAGAGAATAATAAATCTGTTTTTGTGCCTACTTGTCACTTTTGTGGTGTTGTTGGTCATATTAGACCAAATTGTTCTTTGTTGAGGCAAAAACCAAAATCTAAGACTAGATTTGTTATTTGGAATACTGATGTTCCTAAGTTTGTTCCTGTTTGTCACTTTTGTGGTGTCTCCGATCACATTCGTTCTAATTGTCATAAATTGAAATTTTAGCATTCTATATGTCAATCTAGGATATGTGATGATATTTCTCCTGCCATAAGTCCAAATAAATTGTTTCATATGCTTTTGAAAAATTTAAACTTGTTGGCTTGTGAAAGGAAATTGCAGGATTTTAGTCTTTCTTAGAAGATTGGTGTAATCCCTTAAATACACTCTGCTTCACATGGATTTTCACCTACGAAGCTGAAGACTCGTGCTATATTGGTGAGGAAAGACTCTCTAAGGTGAGTGCTGCTGACTTGTCCCTAATTTAATTCTTTCAATTGTTTGTGGACATGTTTTGTTTCTGTTTTTGGTTGTTTTGTTTTTTAGGTTGTTTTTATTTTTTTTTTTAAAAATCCAAAAACATTGAACATTTTCAAAAAGACAAAAATATTTTTTTGTGTATAGTTTTATTTTTCTTGAGGATTACATGAATTATGATATCTCTTTCTTGATTTAGAACATACTTGACATTTTGGAGAAACTTTAATAGTATGTGTTATATAAGTGCTAAGCTATTTTTGATTTTGTATGAGTATGTACTAGTTTGTACATGTACTCATGGGTTAATTAAGAATTTGATATTTCTTGTTTGTGTACCCTCTATAGCTTAGTTAAGCACTATCATGCATAGCTTTGCATTATTCATTTAGCATAATATGTGCTTTTTTGTTTTTGGTCATAAAATTTGTCTTAAACCAAAAAGTTCGTTATTTGTTTTGCATTAATTTTTCTTGGATTTGAAAACAAAGTTGGCCATATTATTTTTACATAACATGTTTATGTACCTTTTTTAACTTGGATGAGCTTATTTACTACACTTTAATAGTTTGAGCTTTGTAGTGCATGTTATGTGGGAAAATGTTTATAGTTTTTGATTACATGATCTTGATCTTGAAGTCACATGTCTTTGATTGTCAGACTTGATCCTTTTGAGAAAGGAATAAATAACCATCTCATCATTATTTACTAGCCAATCATGAACACCTTAATGCATATCGTACGATTTTGTGCTCGAGAAAGCTGTGTAGCATATGCACAAAAAGAACATAAGGTGTAGCCTCGATTTAAATGCTTAAAATTGGTGTGTACATTATTGGGCTATAATAACTTTCAATCAAATAAAATTGGTGTGTACATTATGAGGCAAATCAAGAAACTTACATGATTGCAAGCTTTTATTCTAGGAGATGTGGGAGTTATATGATGTAACTCTTTAGGTGATAGTATCTTTCAATCTTATGTGATGAATTTTGTAGAAATTGTGATTAATTTCTATTTACATATCACCTCACATGTATTTCAAGCGTTTGCTAGTTGCACACACTATACAAGTTACTTTTTGCTAAACTTGGTACATTATATTGTCTGTGATCTTGTTGTGGCCATCCAAGATTAAAAGTTCCTTGATCTTAATGCAAAATGTGTTTAAAGTTTTAGACTTAAGGACAAGTTGGTTGAAAATTTTTTTTTTGGAAGATCTAGGTTGAATTCAAGTGTTTTTGAAAAACTTTTAATCTCATACTCATGCATTTCATTCATGAAACACTATGCTTTGGGAGTTTCTGCATTAAACTGCTCTGTTTTTCAAAAATTTGATTTTTCTAGATTTTCGATCAATCCAATTTGTCACTCAACCGATTGAAATTGCGATAAAAATTTTTGGTTTGAATCTGCTTAGCTCAATTGGTATTTAATCGATGCTCGATCAATCGAAACTGAAAAAATTTTAGTTTTTACGTAATTTGACCCAAAAAAATTTCACGCATCATTTATGTTTAGGATTTACATGCATTGCATTATTTTATGTATCCATCTTGCAGTTTTACAGTCATATCTCTCATTGTTTTCACACATAACATGCATACACTTTGCTAAATTGGGTACTCAACTTGATTTAAAAATTGATTGATTAATTTTTGAGTTATGTACTTTTTAGTATATGCTATTTTTTATGTGTGAATTGCAGAAAATATTTTTCTTAAAGAGATATGATGGATAATCAATGTGCCAATATTTTCTCAACTCATGTAACTATTTATGGGTCACATAATGTCAAGTTTGCATTTATTGAAAGAGAGAATTTTTTTTTTTATGTATATCCTCACCTTATCACCTTATCAACTTAGTTTTTAAGTTTGTTTTGTGTCTTTTTAGTTGTCCCCACCTCCTAATTTTTCCCTAAAACTATTTTTCCCAAAACTTGTTGTGTTTTTCCTATTTTTATAGGGGGGAAGCTTGTTTTTAACCTTTATTGTTCATAGGGAGAGTTGTCTCTATTTTCTATAGAGCTTGTTTTGTATTCCCTTAATTCTCTATTTTCTCTTACTCTGTTGCGTATGTTTTCTGTTTACCTTCTGATTGGGTAGTCTTTGTCAATACATGACAAAAAGGGGGAGAAATAGTTGATATGTGGGAATCCTATCTGTTTTGTTTAGGGGGAGTTAACATTGTTTTTTATGTATCTAATTTAGGGGGAGAGTTAGTTTGCATATTTGTTGATTTGCTGTTTTTCTATCACACATGCGTTTATGCATTTTGTTTAAGTGTTTTAGGAAATATACAGGTTGATTTAGTCGTGCTGCTATCTACACTTGCAACTGATGGATAGTAGTTAGGATTGAATTTGTTATAATGAGCATTTTTTGTGTAAAGGGCTTGTATTTGTAAACTTTGAGCTTTTAGTTTGTGTTTTGTCACGGATTGTCAAAGGGGGAGTTTGTTAGGTTCTAAAGATTTAGGAATTTATGTATTTAGAACTCTAATGTGTAATGTTGGCAAACCATGATCAAAACAGGTTGTTTAGTTTTGTTTAGGCTTGCTCAAAGTTGTGTCTTTCATGTAAAGTTGGAATCAAGCAGATGCAGAAGTTACTTTGCATTTCGGCTTGGCTCGATCGATCGAAGCTTAGGCTCGATCAATCGAATCTCGGGCAGAATGCGTTTTTCTGCAGAATTCCAACTCAGTCCTAGCTCATTAAAACGTTTAGGGTTTTATGTTTTGCCTTAGGTATATAAGGCAAACCCTAGCCACGTTTTTATGTTGCTCATATTGTTGTTTGTGTGAATCTCTTGTGAGATCTGTGAGGAGCTTTCCTTTACACAAGTTTAGGATTATCAAGGAGGAGATTTCTTCAATAACTTAATGATTATTCAGTTGCTGACATAAGAGCTTAAAGATACACAAGCGGGTGTGCTTGTACTTGCTAGAGAATCCAAGAAAGAAGGAGTCTGTGATTTCGGAGCTTGCACATGGTCGTGTTAGTAAGTTTCTATTGGTGGGTAGCAATAGAATTTTAGTGGTCTAAATTCTATTATAAAACTTCGATTCTTTCTATAGTGGATTCAAGTTTACCTTGAGAATAGTTAGGTTAAATCCTCCCCAAATTTTTTACTGGTTTGGTTTTCTTGGGTGATCATATCATTGTGTTATTTATATTTTCGCTGCTATGCTTAATATGATTATATGTTTGTGTTAACCTAGAACTGCATAATTTGATTAAGTAATAACTTGGCTAATTAACTAGGTTAATCTGGTTGTGTTTTAAGGGGTCTAAAAAGAAACATTCGGCCAATTAAAAAAATAAAGAAAGAAAAGTTTAAACATGAAGTTTGTTTCTGAATAAGTGGGTTAATGGGAGAGTAATCCTATTTTTAGTGGGAGTTATTGATGTATTTTTACTTTGTTGTCCTTTAGTTCTATCTCTACTTAAACTTAGGGAAATAAGGGTATTTTGGACAAAAAAAATCCAGTCCAAACAGGGGAAACTGCTTAAATAGTAGTATAGATGATGATTTTTTTTTTTTTTTTACAAGATAGAATTTCTACTCTAGCCTAATCTAAGGGTATATGTGTGTAGGAAACTCCCTCCTAGAGACTTACACCCTGTCTCTTACCCTCACACCTCACAAGCACTTATACTTGTGGAGTGACCACCGCACCAAAGGTGTGCGGTGGTATGGTTTGGTTTTTTAAATAAATTGAATCTAGCCACTACTTTTTGGTTAATCCAAATGGAGAAAACAAAACTTTTCATTTTTTTTAATCATAAATGCAGCATTAATTTATGTAGCCACGTGGCGCAATAAGAAATAATCAAGAAAAAGTCAAGCATTTCACATTTATATTATACTAGTCGCTAACCCATGCAATGCACGAGATTGTTTTAAATCAAATGTTAACATGTTCAAGTTTAAATATTTCTCTAATTTTCTTCTAAAAAAAAAAAAAACATTTCTCTAATTTCAATTATCGAAAGCTAAATTGTCTCTAATATAAGATGAAACATGTAGTTACGCATAAGATCATTAAAAATGAGATAAATACAAATATTATGAAGTAATATATTACAATAATCATAATCATAATGTGCTCTTACAATTGTGCTCATATCTTCAAGCTTTATCCAATACTTTTCAAGAATCAATTTCCTCCCTTTCTTAGGCTCTTCTCTTTTCTCAACTTCTTCAAGCTACTTAATTTTTCACCAAATTAGTATCAAGTATAACACCAAATTATACCAATTCATCCAAGGTTTACAATGTAAAACAAAACACTCTTAATGTCAATAAATTTCATAATAACCCCACCCCAACTATTGAATTATTAAAAGAAATCCAATATATCTATATTCTTCATGAAAATAAGTATTCCATTGGTCTTCATCTTGAAATTCAGAAATAAATAACAAAAGAGATTACACACACACACACACACAAACAAACAAACAAACAAACAAAAAAACCTTCAATATATCCAAGTTATTAATAAAATACCAGTACTAACTTTGGTAAGGTGGAAAATGGTACTATCTTTTTCCATATATATATACAACATGATCTAAGATCTCAAAAGCTTATGTGAAACATGTTTAAATGATACTATATGGTTTTATTCAAACATTAAGAATACAAAAGCCACAAATCTAGATATTTATGCCTTTTGTTTCAAGTTTATGCCAAACCAAAACTAAAGGCAGGCCTTCAAAATATATATATATATATATATATATATACATTTGAATCCAAATTTGTTAATTAGAAGCCACTGGGTGTAGTTCACAAAGGCTTTTTGGCATGGTAGTGTTGTCAAAATCTGTGCATTCTTCCAAACAAACCCCCCACCCCCCCCAAAACCAAAACCAAAAAAAAAAGGGTAAAAAAAGTCAAAATCTATGTGGTCTTCTAGACTAAAAAACAACCCAAAATAATAAAAAAAGATAGAAAGAAAGAAAGACCTTGGAAGAGAATAAGTCCGACACTGCATTGGAACACTTTTGGATTTTTCCTCGGCACAATGCTCACACATTTCTGGCAAATGGACATTCCTAGGACATGCTCAACAATTTCTGGATTCTGGCAGCAAAAACCATACAGCGGCTCCACCTGCAATTTCCATTTGTGCAAGTTACCACGGGTTGGCCAAATGTTTAAGCAAGCTCGCCATAGGAAAGTTCAAACTTTAGGGAGGACATTTAGAGACCAAATTCTATTCCAAGTAGGCCGATCTGCAGTAGCTGTTGAGTGCTCAACCTGGGTTTGTTCCTTCATCCTCTGAGCTACCTGATAAGCAGATTTGACAGTAAAGACTTTGTTTCGATTCTCCTTCCAAACCAGTGTGTCCCGAATTGGAGTCTTAGGCAGAGGAATGGCCATAATTTCCATTCGAGTTCGAAAAGCAAAGAGATCAAAATAAAATTTCTCTATCCCATTGCTGAGAATTCGCCTCCATTAAGTCACTCACTAATAGATTTTGCCGAGGTTCCCCAAGAAAAATCGGTTTATGTGATAACCACTTGTGAGTTGAGAATTCAATGCTTCTACCTTTAATTTTTAGAAATGACAAAAACTGAATTAAACTAAATAGTTATATATATATATATATATATATATATATTATTGATCAAAACTGATAGATTTTTATTGAAAATATTCCAAGTTTATAGGATCCTTAACTCCTTGGCATGATTAGCCAAAGTATAGTCTAACTTATTTCACTGTTTAGAAACTGTCCTATACTATACATTTTCTACATAATACACTAAAGCATGAATATGTTCTAACACATCTAAAATCTCCTTAAAGCATGGTTCCTGCAAGTGAATTAATGCCAGCAAATGTGATGCTCTATTGAGAGCCGTAGTAGCCATCCACAATGGGTGTTAGCAAGGAATTAATTCACTAAGGGCTATAACAGGAGAACCATGACTATGTCTAACAATAATGATTAAACCTACACAATTCTTGGCTTTTGAAAAAGGTCAATGCCATTTTCATTTTGAGAATCATTTGAATAATAGCATTGACTTTATAGTTTTCTTGTTTATGTCCTATATGCATTAATTTCTAAAAATTTGGTAGAAGGGTAAATTGAAAACTGATATGGGATGGTGAAGCTAATTTAACAATCTCAACTCCTATAAGCTTTTATCAAGATCCAAGACAATTTCAATTCCTAATATCCAAAACAATTTTAATAACACCAGAAGCATATCCCAAAAATTTACAAATCAAAGAGAAGACCAAGGATATTGTTCTGTTAATGCCATCCCTACTAAAACTCTCATTGCCTGCAATTGCTCAATGGTGATCTTGCCTACTATATCTGCCATTTATTTTTAAAAAGGTACAGATTCTGACCAATAACAAATAAAAGTAGAAACTCTCAAAAAAATTCATTCAAGCATTGCATAATGTAGGAATGTGTAATTAAATAATGCATATTTGCATGTTTCAAGAAGTTGCAAGGGTACCAAAAAAGTCAAAAATGGTGATGCCAATATCACATTGCACAACTTATTATTGCTAGAACTACCAATATTGCAAAATAGAACTGTTACACTAAATATGAAAACAAACATAACAAATACAACAATTTATTTATGTGGTTATGCCCCCAACAACATAGGTTTTTGTTTTTACCTCAACAGGTTGCCTGAGGTTGATCTTTTGTGTTGGTTGTATATGCCTGGAATCATCACAATATTAATAGACTACATAAAAACCCAAAACCCAAAATCCAATTTGCATATAATTTTGGCAGGAAAATTTTCCGGGAAAAGTTAAAAGATTCCTGTCTATAAAACCATAAATATAACTAAAGCAACAACTAAACAACAAACCTAAAAATTACTCATTCATATTCCCAAGAGGAAACTTTAGAAACCCATCAAATTTCCTATCATGGGCTAACCACAATTCAAAGAACACCAACTAAGAAGCCCTACAACCATAAATTCATTGACGCAACTTTAATAAGTATAGTTTACAACTTTTGTTATGTTAGAGAAAGAATAAAGCATCAAGCATAATTGTAATCAACCCACCTACAATTTTATCAACACAAATTAAGTTTGACTCCATGACATCTAAATTGTAATAAAATAGCACTAAGAACAGAATTGGTCCAAGTCTCAAAACACTGACTAAATTTGAGGAAATATTATATAATAAAGAATTGAATACAAAACATTACCTTACGCAACATCAGCAACAAAAGCAAATTGAAAGCAGTGAAGGATTCAGCTGAGATTAAAGAGTGAGGGTAGGGTCTGCGTTTGAGCCCTGAGAAAATAAAAGAGAAACAAATGAAAAAAATCAAAGAGAAATTATAGGCACTGGTTAGCCACATCCTCAGAAGGATAGACAGTTGAGAGAGAAATCATCTCTTCATAATCAAGCACAATCCTTAACAATGAAAATATCATGAGACCTAAGATGTAACCCTTTTTTTTTTCCTTTAGTCCCAACATCAACAAAATTATGTTAATATTTAAAAAAGAAAAAAAAAATAAAAAAAGATATAAAGCTTATAGGCAATTGCGATGTTGTTTCCAAACATTTTAAGGGTTTTAGCTAATTGCTCACACTCATACTCATACTCTTACATCTCTACTCCTACTTTTTCCACCACTCCTACACCTTCTAATAAACAAAAATAACCCAACGACGTCATTTAATGCAATCTCTTTTATATTAAATAACTGAGCTAATAAAAAATGATGAAAAATATCATAACTTTGTGAAAAAATTCAAACATTTGGAAATTCAGACTCAGACTCAGACTCTCACTCACCAGGGGCAATGATAATTGCAATAAGAGGCACAATCGAATTGTTACGTTTTAGCTCAATTTGTAATGCCATCACTAAGCACCATCGTTGTGAAAAACTCAAATCATGAGTTTGATTTTTAGGCCAATCCAACAATAGCCTAAACAAACTGTTTTGTGTACCTAAGGACACCAAAAAAAAAATCAATAATTATCAAAAACAAGGAGGGACACCAAAGCAACACGGACCAACCAGGAAGCACCACGTGGTGATTTTCTTGAAGAACAAAATGACGTGACGTGCAAGCCATTAGGATTGAGCCACGTGGTGATATCTACGACATCAGATCCCAAACCACACCAAAAATGCCACGTGGAAAACTCATCAACCAATGAAAAATTGCCACGTGTAAAATAATAATAATAATAATAATGATATAATGATAACAACCATAATTTCAACAATGGTATGGACGACACAAGGACAAGGGGGCAACTAATGGTGGTCTGAATTAAGTTCAATTCGTCCGTGGTAGTCGTCCATGACCAAACCATGTCTAGAACAATTCACAAGAAAGGGAACCCAACAAAAGTATCACGGATATGAATAGGATCTGTCCATAAATATCATGATCATCCAAAGCAACCTAGTCATCCATGTCACACAGGGGCATGGATGACCAAGTGACACTTAGTAAATTTCAAAGGATTTTTTCTACAAACACCAAGCAATTAGACCACGATCTATCATTCCAGAACGTGGTGAGGATTTCCCGAAATTGGCTCCACTTTCTCCACTAATTATACACATCTTCCATGATGGTAATGGCTGAACAAGTAGACCCACTAAAAACTCTCTATAAAAGGAATCTAACTCCATTAGCCCAAGGTACGTTTTACTGTTCACGTATTCACTATCCTTGTGTTCTAGAGAGAAAACTGTCTTAACTATCAAAGGGTCCTTGGCCGGTTCACCCCGGTCACCCTTGACAGCCTTTTTCTTTCTTCTCAGGTCATTAAACTGTCATTATAGCTCGGAACATTCAGCCTACTGATTTCATGCATCATCAATATTTATTTTTAATTTGAATTTAATTTTTATTCTATAATTAAATCTTCCACTAGAATCATGGGACATCACATTTTCTTTAAAGATTAATACTAGATCCATATCATTTTCACAACAAATCCTATATGGCTCACCATTGACATAATTGTTTTACCCACCAACAACAAGTTAACTTTTAAGATTTGTTATGAAAAATGTTGTAAACATAGCATTGCATATCATATTTTCTTTAAATGGAAGAATATATAGATTTAGTTCCATATATAAAAACAATCATAGTAATTGCCAAATTCTATAATAAATATTCCCAATTTCCATATACAAACACAATCATAATAAATACCTATTAATGTCTACTATAACTATCATATTTCATATTTAGAATAAAAAAATACATAAAAAAAAAAAAAAACTAAAAAAATCATATTATGTTTTTTTTTTTTTAAGAACAAAACTTTCATTCATGCATTCATCAACAGAGAATCCTAGTACAATGCTTCCATAGCTATATGAGGTGCATCCTCCATCCAATACATGTCATCAACTATATATCTAGCATGTTTTGCAAGAACATGTGCTACCCTATTCCCTCCCCTCTTAATACAGCTAATTGAGGCCCTCCTTAACCCACGAATAAGGCATTGAACATCTTCAACCACATATCCAAGCAAAGACAGATTAGGTGTTGATGAACCACTACCCTCATAGTATTGACATTGTCTCCCTTATTCACTAGGTTTGAGAATCCAACATCAGTGGCAAATCCCAAAGCTTTTTTGCAAGCTAGTGTATCTGCCTCTTTGCTGCTAACGATGGCCCTTTGGCTACCATCACTGCTCCCTGCTCATTCCAAATTACTGCACCAAAACCAGATCTGTCGATTTTTGTGAAAATGGAAACATCAAAATTCAGTTTAAAAACTTATTGAGGAGGTGGGTGCTACGCATTCCCACTAGACTGCATATTTGGAACAAATAATTGCTCTTGTGCTTGCTTAAATTCCACCAAAAATTCTGCAGCTCTTTTATTCAACCACCTTGGATCTTTAAGTTTTCCCCCATATAGCACACTGTTCCGTTGGTTCTAGATTAACCAAGCTTGTACCAAGAATAATTCAACATCCTCCAAAGCAAGTTTATCCAGCAAGTATTCAAATAGGTGAATCACATCTGGTTGGCCAAAAGAACACTTCTGTAGCTTAATAAGACTCCCAGCCTACACATCCTGAGCAGCATCGCAGTCCCAAATAGCATGTATCCCATTCTCTGGAAATCTTGTGCAAATTAGACAAACATTATCTCTAAGAACTCATCATTTCGCAAGATTCACTCGTGCGGGCAAAGCAAAATCTCATGGCATGCTCTCCATCCAAATACCTTAATCTTATTTGGAATTCTAAGCTTCCATAAAGCTTGCCATACCTGCTTTCTTGCACACCCCCTTGAGCTTTCAGCCCAGTTTTCACTCTTCAGCTCCTGTCTTGCCTCGTAATAACTAGATTTGACAGAATACCTTCCATTCTTATTATTGAGCCACACTATGGAGTCAGCAACATGTCTACGGCTTAAAGGAATTCGACAGATAGCCCCTGCATCCTCTCTATGAAACTTTGTCATGATGAATTCTTGTCACCAACAGTTCAAGTCCAGATTAATAAGGTCTGAAACCATGCAATCATCTTCGTCTTCATTGGCCGGGCTAAGGAGTCTATGTGCCGGATGGTTAGGAATCCATCTATCCGAATGAACCCTGATAGTTAAGCCATCTCCAACTCTCCAACATCATCTAGATTTTAGAATGGGCATAGCTACCATGTTGCTTCTCCAAACATAGGAACAATTTGGGGACTCAACAGCATCAAGAAAATGAGATCTTGGGAAGTATTTAGCTTTAAAGCATTGGAAGAGGAGTGATTTTTTTTTTCTTGTAATAGTCTCCACCCTTACTTGGCTAGCATGGCTAAATTGAATGACCTCAAGTCAAGAAAACCCTATTCCACTCTCTTTCTTAGCAATAGACAGTTTATCCCAACTTTTCCAATGAATCCTCTCATTCCCTACTTGTCCTTAGCATAATTTTGCGCACATTGCATTTAGCTTATCAAACAATTTCATAGGTAGTTGGAACACACCCATTGTGTAAGTGGGGATAGATTGAGCTCCCGCTTTGATGACAACTTCTTTTCCAGCCCTAGACAACAACATGCCTTTCCATCCCTATAGTTTTTTCCAAACTCTATCCTTTAGATAGGAAAAAGTTTGGTATTTCGCACGCCCAATTAGTGTAGGCAACCCCAGATACAACTCAAAACGATCTACCTCTTTAAAACCAAACATTCCCATAATCTCTTCTTTCTAGCTACATGAGGTATTACTACTGAAATACACTGAAGATTTCTCCAAATTTATACTTTGACTTGAAGCATTTGCATAAACTTGAAGAATCTCAGCAATCACTTCAGCTTCACTACAGGTCGCCCGGTAGAACAATAAGGAATCATCTGCAAATAATAAATTAGAGATTGTGGATGCTCTTCTACAAATGGATACTCCATGAATACGTCCCTCCAATTCTGCCTTTGCCAATAAAGAAGTAAAACCCTCTGCACATAGAAGAAACAGATATGGTGAAAGAGGATCTCCTTGTCTAAGTCCTCTAGATGGATGAATATTACCAAAGGGTTTGCCATTAATAAGGACAAAGAAAGATGGTGTAGTAACACAACCCATCACCCTTTCTATCCACCTATTTGGGAAGCCCATCCTTTTCATATACCCTATAAAAAAAGTCCACTCCACCTAGTCATATGCCTTGCTGATGTCTAACTTCAGAGCTAGCGAGCCTTTTTTACCATTTTTCTTGCTATGCATGGTGTGTATAGTTTCATAAGCCACCAAGATATTATCCGTGATGAGGCATCCAAGTACAAATTCACTCTGAGTGGGAGAGATGATATGGAGGGGAACCTGTTTTAATTTTAATTTGTTTGCTAAGACATTGGATATAATTTTATAAATGACATTACACAAATTGATAGGTCTAAATTCAGGCATTTTCTCCGGGTTCTTCACTTTAGGGATAAGAACATATTAGTATGATTAATGTCATGAACCATGACACTAGAATTTAAATAATCCAAAACAGCAATAATTACACTATCCCCCATAATATGTCAAAATTTTTGGTAAAAGAAAGCATTCATACCATCAAGTCCAAGAGCCTTTGTTGGTCCCATTTGGAACAATGCCATCTTGATCTCATCTACACTGAATTCACTGGACAAAATATTTTGCATATCAGGAGTTACCTTGCGAGTAACTGCATCTAGGCATCCATATATCTAATCACATGTTCCTGCACTAAACAGAGTATCAAAATAATTCGAAGCCACCTTTGCTAAACCCTCCATATCTTCCCCCCAATGGTCCTCTACATTTTTAATTCTCTGAATATGGTTTCTCCGCCTCCGTTGAGTTGGTTTGGAGTGAAAAAGTTTTGCGTTTTTATCTTTGTATTTTAACCAAGGAATTCTAGATCACTGTGCCCAATAAATCTCCAGCTTCAATAGGAGTTCGTTCATCCTTTTGCTCGCTGCCAAAAATTATACTCTATTCTCAGTCATGACATCTGCTTCATTCAAGGTCTTAATTCGTCGTTGTAGCTGTTTAGGCCCTGTTTGGTTTATGTTTTTTGTTTACTCATCACTCTTCACTCAATTTTTATCACTCATCACTCTTCACCCTTCACTCTTCACTCTTCACTCAAAAAAATCACAATTTTTATGACTCAGTTGCTTGGGCTGTTTGGGTAAAATATTTCAGTGGTTTTCTCAATTCAATAACTCACCTTTATGTCTGTCACTGGGTCCTACAAAAATCAATTCCAACACAAGTGCACAGAACGGTCACATGCCATACCCGCGTTGGCTCTCTCTCTCCTCTTCACGCCCTTTCCACAACAAAGCACTCTGTTCTCATCTTCAACACTCTCTGAGCACACAGCAACGTCTCCACTCTCTCACACCGAGCATCTGATTTTCAAACCCTCACTCCGCCTCTCATTTTCTGCCCTTCACTTCTCCGCCTCCACTGCGTTAGATCCCTCCATTGTGAAGAGGGCTGAAGGTGGTTTCAGAGGTTCCTCTGTCGTTCCTTATCTCGAACTCTAGAAACCCAAATGAAGGAATCCAGTCTCCCAACTCTGAACACAACCTTCAACGAGGTATCCCACGTTGCTCATCTTTCTCACCTTCAACTTGTAAACCCATCGCGGCACTGTGGGTCTGGTGAAGAGAAATCTGTGGCTTGATCTATTGGTACGATTTTTTTTTTTCTTTCCCTTTTATGATTTTGTCTATATATTTCATAAATTTGTTACTTCAAAATAATTAAATATATCTTGAACAATCAAATGCTGTGAATAGAAGGATGGATTTGAAAATTTTTATTTTAGGTTTTCAGTAATATGAAGATTGTAAGGTGTTGTTCAATTGAAGGGGAAAAGGGGGGGCGGGGGGGGGGGGGGTGTTTCAATTTCTGTATCTTGTTTATGAAGACTGTCTTTTGCGGGCTCCAATATCTGCTGCCTAATGCTTGTGATGACTGTTGTGATGACTGTTGCGGGTTCCAATTATGTAGTACTATGTTGTGATGACTGTTTTCTAAATGGCCTAATTTTTATGTAGCAAGAGAAATTGTTTTTGTTGATGTTGTCTATTCCCATCTATTGAAACTGCATTGATCATATGTGCATTGTGGTTCCCTGTTTTTGTGAGAGGAAGGAAACACTATTGTTGGCTTGTTTGTCTTACCTTTTTTTGAACATTGTTAAAACTGATGTTGGGGTGTTTGTCTTTTTCTTCTGAATTTGTTGAGAGTTAATGTTTTTGTAATCATAAGTGTCCACAAATAAGTTAGTTCTTCTCTTACAGTGACTAACTTGTGGTCGAAATAAAATTCATTTTTGGTGATTATAGTATATCCTATTATCTTTTCACTGATAATTTTTCCTTCTTTGCTTTAACATTGTTTAGGAGGGGTCAGCTGACTTTTTAAAGTTGGATCATTTTCTTGTTTGTTTTGCTATTCTTTAAACACTATCATCATATCTTCTTAAAATAATGTATGAATTGCACTAGGATTTAGTTTTATTATAGAGACTCTCTTTCATTTGGTACTAGTGTATACACATATCTAGCTTATATGATAACATAAGGTAGATATTAAACTCAGAATTTGTGGCCATGTACTCAGGATTGTGAGTCTGGGATGACCATCCATCTCTGCTTGGGTTGGTCCGGCAGAGGAAATACCAAATTTCCAAGTAGTTAAAAAGTGTCTTCCTATATAGGAAATACCAATTTTTGTTTTTTTTTTATTTTTATAAGTGTCTTCCTATATATGAAATATTCACTCTATTGTGCTTCCTTTGAGGGATACTGAAGGTTTTCTAATACATGCTTCATTTCCTTTTGTTTTTTTCTATCTTTGTGCCTTTTAATTGGGTTATCTATATATGTAGGGGTGGGGTTTCAAACAATGTCAGAGGCAAGTAGTTATAACACCAATTCTAGTCGACATTTGTGTGACATGGACCAGTGCGTGGTGCGGACGTCTTTGAAGCTCCATAATTTTGGTAGGAGGTTCTATGGTTGTAGACATTGGAAGCCTGTGAGTATCAAATGCGCTTACTATTGTTTTCAATTCATGGTTAAAACCATCATGCCCCTCAACTCATGTACATACTTGCTTTTTTAAATTTGCAGGATAGCGACCAACATTGTAAGTCCTTTAAGTGGTTGGATGGTAACACATGTAGGCGTGGTGCTGAAACAGCACCAATTGTAATAGCTAAATTTACTAGGCTTGAGGCCGAGGCAGCTATAGCAAAAGAAAATGAGACTGAAGCCCGAGCATTGTTAACAGAAGCACTTCAGAGGGTAAGAGCAGCAAAACGTGATGCTGAAAAAGCAAGGGTTGCGGAGCGTATGGCCAATGACCGGGCACATAAATACAAGACTGTGTTGGTTACCTCATGGCTGACCTTTGCCATATTGATTGCCATGTTGTTTGTGTTTTTTCGTATGTATAGTGAGTTTGGATTACGGCAAATGTGTTTGCCATGAATCTGAATGCGTACGTGGGCTGCATAATGTAATATTATTAATGTTTTGCACATGAAAATGTATTGCACGCGTGTTGGACCAAAAATTGTAGTGTAGGTGTTGGTCCTAGCAATGTATTGTATGTTGAACTTTTAGTGGGACTGTTTTGTCAACACTATTATTGTATTATACTATTATTGTTTTATAAAATATCATATTAGTTTACAAATGGTATGGCAGTTTCAAATATATACACTTCAAAGTATCAATCCTCTGTTTTGTTAATGCATCTTCACATTGTCACCAACGGTTACATATCCATGCATGATTCATATAATTTATATAATAGTCATCACCAAGATAAAAGTAAGTTTGACTGGAAATTTGCAATCAAGAATACATAACCCCAGTGTACGCAAATTCAGTTTATACCACCAACTTCAAAACAACACATTCCAGTGTACATAGCGCAATATTATTATAAACAAATACATAACATCTGCTGAAAATTACAATACATTGTAAATGCTAATTGCCTGGCCTATGCTACCAAGTCTATAAATATCAAAATGTAAGCATTTACAATACACCCTATGTGCTACATCAATTCCTACGGGCGACATAATCAGCCCACATAGTATCGGTGATGTCATCCCTAAAGTGGGCCATACGTCTCTTTGATGCTTCTGACATCTCCACAACATGCCTTTGGTCTACGGTGCTGGTGGAAGCTCCACTGTTGCCACTACCAGGCGGAACAACATGATTTCCTTCATATTCAACATTGTCCCATGTGTTAAACAATTCATCACTACGGTTATTAATGCGCATAAAATTGTGTAAACAACAACATGCAGTAATCACATAACGCTGCCTACTGCGCTTGAAGTTGGGCATTAAATTGAGGATGGGAAAACGAGCCTTCAGCACCCCAAACGATCGTTCAATAACCATTCGCAAGGAAGAGTGTCGATAGTTAAACAACTCTTTCTTGGTTGTTGGAGTCCTGTTACTAGAATGAAATTCCTGGGCATGATACCTAGTTGATTTGTGAGGTGGAAGGAAACTTGTGCCAATAGGTAGGCCTGAGTCCACCAAATAGTATGATCCTACATGTTAATGAAGCTACTCAGATTTGGCATAAAAAACTATAACAAAAATATGTAAAAATTGATAGCCTTTGAGATTAGTTGTAGTACCTGTGGGTGGCCATGGGAATCCATGTTTCGGGTCACCAATCGCTTCCTCAAACACCCGTGAGTCATTAGCACTACCTTCCCACCCCGCATGAACATAAATAAATTGCATATCCATGTTGCACACACACAACACATTTGTGGTTACGGTAGCCTTTCGCGACCTGTATGCTTGTGTCACATGTTTAGGCGGCCGAACACTCACATGGGTGCCATCCATTGCCCCAACACAGTTCTGCACATGACATAAGTACTAATGATGTATGTACCTAGTTAAACAAAACACGTTTACAATATAAAAAAGTGGTATATATTACCTCAAACCATGGGGAGTACTTATTCACCCGAAGATGTTCGGGGAGGCAAACTACATCTGGATCTGGCTTAATCAGATGGCTCGCATACGAATGAAGAGCCCGTAACACCCTGCGGAAGTGACGGGACACCGTCTCAGTTGAGTGCTGGAATCTGTCTGCAACACACCTCATTCGGGTATTGTGGCCAAGTATGTATAACAACATGGCAACCGCCTGCGTGGCATCCACATCACCCTGCCCTTCCTTTAAGTATCCATGACCGATCAACTCATCCACTAAATGTAACAGATACGGGCGTGTCATGCGAAACATCTCAAAACACTTATTAGGATTACTATCAAGTTCATCCATGTATCCTTGGCCTGTGAGGATACTATCACGCATGAGCTGTTTATCATAATGTCGCTGCATATATGCGAACATCTCACCCACCAAAGGATTCACAAAGTCAAACTCTGCTTCATCTTCGCTATCACACTCTGAACCCCACAAATTATCATCATCAGTATCATTACTAACATCATCAGCATCCATGGCATCAAAGTATGATTCGTCAAAATCATATGCCAAGAATGCATCTAACCATTCACTCCTTGATGTCATTGTCACCTACACACGATAACGACATGCTATTAAACCTGTTTACAGTAACCCTGTTTACAATAACAAGCACTCAACAATAAACCAAGGCAAATACGGGAAATGATCATAAATATTCCGAAAAATAAGTTAAGAATATTCAACATACATGACTGCATCAAGTCTAGAAATAAAGAAGAGAACATGACAAACATCCATAGTCTAGAAAATAATAACCAACAAAACACATCAATGTTTTTGTGACAAAAGGTTCAAGTACTACAATAACTATCACATAATAAAAGAAGATACAAGTATCAGTCCTCCGGGTTAAGAATTTCCTCCATCCATGCCCGCCTCCTATTCTCTAGCATGCCCATGAACACCACCCTATTCTCCTTCACATGGAGAGCCCTTGAGATTTTCAAATATTCCTTGTTATTGAGATCCACATACTGATTAAGCATGTCAATGGCTTTCCCTAGAGAACATGGATCACCTCCAACTGCTGATTGGGCAAATTGTTCAGAAGTGCCACTTGAGTTGCCCCTTTTACCGCTAAACCTCTCCCTTGTCATTGCGGTGTAATCCTTTAGGGCCAGAGTCATCTCACTGACTTTGTCGGACTTCTTCGCCACTTTCTTACCCTTGGCACTTGCTTCTTGCACAGGACGCTTGCCTGCAGCTTGGGTTTGGTCAACACTATCAGTCTCCTCCGTATTCCGAGGAATACTATCCAAGTTCGGGGTGTAACAGTCATCATCAAGATGGATAGGAGCAGCATCAGCAGCAAGCTCATCCTCCAGTTCACGCTCTTCATCGCTGTTCAATGCAGGTGTGTTTGATGAAATCTGAAGGTGCCCAGTTGCAGTACTGGGGGCAAACAACTGCTTCAGCTTATCATAGTCAGGGCATCCCTTATTTCGGAGGTTATTTGCGTTCCGATTAGCCTACAACAACACAAGCAAATGAACAATTGTTAGGCAGCAAAGTAATCACAACAATGCAAAGGCATTTAATACTAACATGAAACTTGAAATGCGTAAAGTAACTTACCGCCACCACATGCTCCCAAACCTCATCACTGCATGTAATAGTTTGGGTGGCCTCATCCCACCCCAACCCCGTATGATTTAGCAATTGACTCCACTTGCGTTGTTTACCCCGAAGCCTATTGTGCTTTTGGAAGACTTGCTTACTAGTTAAAAGTTTACCAGACCTTTTATTAAGTTCTTGTGTAATTGTTTCCCACATACTGCCCTTAAAAACACCATTCTTCATGTTACCCTTAATTTGTTCCTCTACCATAATCTCTATAAATATGTGTTGTACATGGGCAGGCCACTTTTTGTCTTCCACATTTTGGGATTGATGTGCCATCTAATTCAAACATCTCACACAGTAAGATAAACACACTTTGTATTGACAAGTAAATAAATGAACAACGAATATTAATGTGTTACTGTGACCAAGGAATGTTACTTTGTAAATAAATGAACAATGAATATAAACGAACAATGAATATTAAAGATAACACCATACATAGATATACTCCAGTTCGTAGCTACAATATTACATTGTGACCATGTAACATACAAAAAGTCAAAAGACCTTGGCATTGTTTTACTACAAAAGTGGTCATTAATAGCCATAGGTGAGTGCATGTGAAAGTGTACGCTAACAACACCATAGTAGTCTACAAACTATAGTGGGAACAAAATAAGTTAGCATAAACAAAATGGTTCGCTACGCACTACAAGGCTTCAGATTCCACCAATCGCCTCTTACTGAGACAGACCAGCCCCCTCATCTGGACCAGCCCCCTCATCCAGACCCACCACTGGCCACCCACGCCTTTGCCTTCGCCCATAATTCACTCCGTGGGCGGCACAATACTCCCTCCGAACACGTTTGAACTTACGCATAACATGCCTCTTGCGGAAATCCTTCCCAGTCCGACCATTGAGAGTGTTTGTGATCACATCCCATAATGGCTCACGGGGAACCTCCATTGCAAAATTACCCAACATCCATTGGCCGAAGACAATGTCACAAAGTTCTTCGACACATTCATCATCCCACCTCCTTAAATCCTCAGCCATCTAACAATAACCTCTGATCATGTAACAATTTCCATATAATATAAACAAGAAACATTTCCATGTATTCAATCAAAGTTAGGCAATAGTGTTAAGGGGTCTTAACTTAAGGTGCAATAGTTTTAACAATCTAAAAGATTCTTAAAAAATGATGATTAAACAAACTAAATTTAAGATTCTTTAAATGCCTCATACAGTTCAGCAAAAATTACCAACCTACTGTCTAAAGTGAGAAATGTGCATTAAATCAATATCATTACCAAAGGCAGACATTGTACAGAAAATTTCCATATCACTCGGTACAGCAATATTTTTTTTTTCCCAAGCCAGAGGCAGAGCAAATCAGACATTGTTCACTCACCATGACTGTAACAGAGGAACAAACCCAGAAACTTCTAAAATATAAAAAATTAAAAACATAAAAAGAGGCACTACAACATGCATCGTATGACTCTTGGTTCTAAATAATACCGTAAATAAAATAAAAAAATGAGTAACAGAGGAACAAGCCAAAGGCAAACATTGTACAGGAAATTTCCATAACCCTCGGTATAGATATTTTTTTTTTCCCCAAGCCAAAGGCAGAGCGAAGATGCCTCTGTTCACTCACGATGGGCGTAGCAGAGGAACAAACCCAGAAAATTCTATCTCAAAAAAAATTAAAAACATAAAAAGAGGTATAAAAGCTATACTTGAGTAGACTAATCGGAAGAACATGAAAAGAGGCATAAATAAATTCCTAGCCATTCCTTAAGTTCTCAGTAAACACAACACAAAAAATGGAAGAACATGAAAAAAATAAAAAATAGCAAAATAAAACCCAACAGATGGAGGGGCTGAATATTCTCACCGGAAAAGAAAAATGCAGTTGACAGAGCAAAACTGATCGGCGGAGAGACGCGCTTCAGAGATCAGTGCGTGTTGCTGTGCTGCGGCGCTTCAGACTTCTTGTTGTGTTGTGGGTTTGGGAAAAAGAAAATAGAAAGTGATGAGAAGTGGTGTAGTGAATTTAAGGGCTGAAGGTAGTTGGGAAAATAAAGAAAAGTGCCGTTGGTTTATTTCAGTGGGTCTGCTGTGTGATTTGACTAAACACTGCTGTGGGACCCAAAAGCAGCCAACAATTACACAAAATGCCATTGAGTGAACAAAACTCAAAACTCAAAAAAAAAAAAAACAGCCTCCAGGAGTTTCCAAAACTCATATCCCATATTCCACAATTCTAAGATATGTTAACTGAGTTCACATATGGAAAATAAGCCAAACAAACTTTGTGTATGTGGGGCCCACTGATTTTGAGATATGAGTTAACAAAACTCAGTTTTTGTGAGATATGGGATATGAGTTTCCTAAAATCCAAACAACACCTTAATCTCCACAATATCCGAGTGGGTCTTGGATGAACCCCATCCCATTAACTCTGCTCCACATGTTATAATTTTTCCTTGATCAGCCCCAACCTCGTTGCTTCTACCCCGTCCATATCCTAGGCTTCCCTCACCTCCGTTGCACAATCTTCCTACAATAGCCATGATTCTTCAAACTTGAATTTTCTATCTCATCTTGGCCTATTCTATTTGTAAGCTTGAGTTTGAAGTATAATCAGTAGGTGATCCAACGCATGAGAGGAGAGATGTGTGACTGTGCTTAGTTTATATTTCTCCCCCCACTCCTTAGTCGCAACCGCTTGGTCAAGCCTTACCTTTGTATTTGCATCTCTAAGCCTCTTATTACTCCATGTAAACTTAAACCCCAAATCCTCTAGTTGAAACAAATCCAAGGCTTCACGAAACGCATCAATCTGACTTACCTGCAAAGGCGTAGAAGTCACCAATACAGAGCCATGGTCCATCAACAAAGGCTTTTAGGTGAGCTAAGAGCTTCTAAGATTTCTCCCTTTGGTTTGCTTCAGGCCAACTATAGAAGCATGTTAGAAACCATTCAAAACCATTGTCTTCCTTCACTTTTGCCAACACATGATTTGCAATAAAATTTATTACCTTCAGCGATACATCATTCTTCTAAATCAATGCCAAACCTCCCCCTAAATCCGAATTTTTCACAATAATCCAATTTGGAAAAGGCAAATTATCGTATAGTTTCTCAAAGCCTTCCTTATTCAGTCGAGTTTCCATGGGAAAGCACACCATGGGAGCCTGTTCCCTCGTAATCTTGCAAAGGCTATAGCTTGTCCAAGGATTTCCAAGCCCTTGGCAGTTCCAACTTAGGAGCCTCATTGCTCCTGGCAAGGGTGGTCTAACACCCCTAGGGTTGTAAACAAGCAAAGCTTTGTCGAGTAGTGCATGTTTGAGCTTAGCTCATCAATAAAAATCAAATGCTCAAGCTTGGCTTGAGCTTGAGACAAGCCTAAAAACAATGTTTGAACTCGAGCTTGTGAGAATGCTAAAAAGCTTGAGCTCGGCTTGGTTTGACTTGATTAATTAGTCAAGCTAAGCTTGAGCTCAAACTTGAGCTCAAGTCAAGCTTTTTAGCTTGGGATAAAAAAAAAAAGGCATCATCAAATGCTTATATCACCAAAAATCAAGTAAACAAAAAACAATAATATACTCATTTTATCATGCTTCTAATTCCACCCGTGATTAGAAATTGCTCAAATTACAACTTTACATAATTAAATCCATCTATTCATCATTCATTGTCTATTGCTTGAGTAATTGTTCGAAATACAATTTTTACATCCACATTTGTCATCCATGCAACTATAATCTTCACAAATCTAAATAAATTAACATTCCAAAAAATATATGAATAAACAAGCTATAAATTAACATTCTAAAACATATGTGTAATGTCATAATAATGAGTTTATTTAGTAAATATATCAAGCTATAAACGACCCAAAGCTCAGCAAGTTTTTATTGAGCCCTATTGTTCACGAGCTTGTTCACAAACAATTGTTTTTGTTTGGGCTCGGCTTATTTATCAAACAAGCCTAAAACTAAGGCTCAAGCTTAGCTTATTTATAAACAAACGAACATGAACGAGCTTTTTATCGAGCCAAGCTTGAGTTGTTCATGAATGGCTTGGATGATTTACAGCCCTAGTCCACCCACCCCCATCGATATATCATCATTAATGGCACTTCCACTGTCAACCTTCCCATGCTTCACAGTCTGCCATCCTTCAGTTTCCCTCAAACTCGTTTCAGCCTCTTGCATTCTCTCTTCCCAAGTGTTGGTAAGTTAAGAGCCCTAGTCACCCCACCAAGGCCAAAGTCCATATAGTTGAATCTTGCCCATTTGGCTTTGGGCTTTGGTGAAGTAGGCCTAACAACTTCAGAAGCCCAAGTAGCAGTGAGGATAGAAGGCGCGGTAAAACACTCAGTATTTGAATTTGAATTCCCCGTAATCCCCTCCACAAATATAGTTTTTACTCCATCTTCCACATTATCATGAATTTCATTATCAACGATATCAATCTGCTGGAAATTAAGGGTTATCCTTCGAATCACGAACTCACCATCATCGGGACAGTTACTCTTCATGGGTTGTTCTGCAACCTTCTCCTCTACCGTTGAAAGCGTCTCAATCATGGGTTGGTGGTTTGTTGCTTGTACTAGAATGTCACCTGTATCACCATCAAAGCCAAAGTTTGGACTTGTATCCCACTTAGGAGGGGACCTGGGCCGACCATCCGAAGATTTCAACCAATCACCATACTAATACTCCACCTCCTCTCCATTTTTTTGCAAGGCAAAGTGTTGTGCACAGTGCCTTAGATCGTGTCCAAGCAACCCGCAGAAGTGACAAACATTGGAAGTCTCTCATATTTAAAGGTCACCCACGTACGTACACCATCTGATCTAGCTATGAAACCACCACGTCTGAATGGTTTTGTAATCGGTAGTGCAATGCAAACGTGCATGAAAAAATTAAGGTCATCTTGTCTTCATCTCCTTTCCACTTCCTTGACTACACCAAATATGTTCCCTACTTCCAAAGTAACTTGGGGAGAAACCATATCAAATGGGGCTCCCCATATTTGAACCCATAAAGAAGCATGGCTCATTTGTATATTCCCCATATTCATCCCTTTCTGCCATTGCTGGAGCATAAGTAGCTGATTATTGAACGTCCAAGGGCAACCTCTAAGCATTCAGATCATATCAAATTCCGATTGGAATTTGAATTGAAAAAGATTTGAGCTGACCTCAAGAATTTGCAACTTGTCATCCAATCCCTATGCTCATCTTAATTTATTCTTTGCCACCCTTTTGTTGAAAGATTTGCACATAAGGAATTTGCCAATGAGGCTCAAGTTGAAACTTTCAATAGCTTCTAGCCTACCTTCATCAGAGATTGTGATAACTTCTTCTTCATCAAGCGTTAATTTCATATTATCCAAGCGATCAATCACATCATCTGCCATGGTTATAGAAAACAAAACTAAAAACACAATACCTTAGGTCTAGCCTAAGGGAGGGAGAGGCTTGTTGCAAAACAAGAGGGAGAGCTCCTAAAAGGGAAAGGGACTCCTTATCTATTATATTAAACTTAACTCGTGCATTACACAAATTATTGACTAGTTATATAAATTATGGTCATTCTATAGTACCCACCTATATTTTTAGTGGGTATGGTACCCACTCAAATCTTAGTCGTATATTTTTATTGTTTCAATCCTGATCAATTATTTAAGTTCAGTAGTAAACCTATCACTAGTAGAATAGGTAGTGAATAAAAACAAAATAAAACCAAAAGAAAGAAACGAGAGAACGAAAGATTGGTAAAGAAAAACAGAGAACCAATGACAAAGAGGGCCAAGAAGCTGAGCAAGAGACCTGGCAAGCCACCGCCACCACCACTGCCATCGCCACCGCTCACCATCCACCACCGTTAGATTGTCTGCCACTGCTACTAATGAGAATTTTGTTTAGTATTTGAGAAGCTATTTTTATTAATTTTAATTTTTTTTTTTTTTTTTAGGTTAGATTTGATTATTTTAGTATTGAGAAGCTAGGTCTTGTGTAAGAATTAGATTTTTTTTCTTTTCTTTTCTTTATTTTAGGTTAATTTGTTTAGGTATTTTAGCTTGATTTGGTTTGGGTATTTTGGGTTATATGTTTGCTACTTACCTGTGATAATTTGGGAACAAAGATCCAAGCACTAAAATTATATCAGCCAAAACGGGTTGTCCCCTAAAATCTTCTCAAATTAAATAAGTTAAATTAACATTATGCATTGGCAGCTCCGCATGTAGTTCAGGGTGGTCACGGGACCACCATGACCTGCCAAAATAATTAATTATTATATGTAAATTTTAAAAAATTTATGATTTTATTATCCTTAAAAAAATATTTGTGACCACCCTAAAATTTTTTAAACCAAACATAATTAATTTTTGGACAAAATTTGGCAACAAATTTGATTGTAGACTAAAATTATAACTCCATTCAATATTTTTTTATTGGATGTGAATTGTGAAAAATTCACCATTGGATTACATTTTTTTCTTATATCCTCCATACTTGCAAAATTTTAAGAAGATCAATAATTATGTTATCAATCAAATTTTGAAATTTTGGGTCTTTGTAGTCTAAAATTACGTAAAAATTTAAGTTTATAGATCAAATAATAAATAACATCCAATTGACATGAAATTTGACATGTGTTTTAAGAACATAAAGAACATGTAATTCAACGGATAGATTTTCAAAATATATAGTCACGTTAATTTGTTTAGTGAGAGTTGTAGTCTTAGGCTACAACTAAGTTTGTAGCCAAACTTTGTATTTAAATTTTGGTCCCTTTAACAATATACTAGGTCCTTACAAACAAAAAGAAAAATCCCAATAAATTTTTTATCTAACTAAATTTTTGAAAGAGATGTAACTTACAACATTAATAATGAGAATATAATGCAAAGATTTCAATATAAGAAAATTTCTATAAGAAAATTGTCAAATTGTGTGTGTGTTTTGGTCAATATATGAAGTTTTTTTTATTATTAAATTTTGGTCAATAATGACCACCCTGAAAAATATTCCTAGAGCCGCCACTGACATTATGTATGATTAATCATGCATGATAAAGTTTGCAACATTATAGTTCTGTCAACTTTAGGATCCCAATTATGACCTGTCTTCCCATAGATAGATATATATATTCTCAAGCTTTGTGCCTAAGTTTTCCCGACTTTTGGCAGGTATTTTGACAGTAAATATGTGCCTTGGCTTTTTCAATGATTAATTCTTTTATTTACAAACATGGTTTATTTTTTTGCAGGTGTTTGCAACCATGCCTTCCACTTCCACTTCCACTGCATCAGTCGATAGTTGAAAACTTGCCAAGTTTGCCCATTGGGTATGTACTATGTTTTATGGCAATCTATTAATGTATTTATTTATGCTTACAACCTTAGGTCATGAGTCTTAGGGCATTCAAACACTGGCAAGTTTGCCCATTGGTTATGTACTATGCAAGTTCCCATTTGAAAGTTTTGGATAACTTATAATTATGTTAGTCACAAAGTTCCTTGAGTTATTTGGATGTGAAAATGTGCATGCTTGGAAGTCACCAACTTCAAAATGTGGCAAATGCCACTTATGCAACACTCTGCCTTTGTAATCAAGGTTTCTTTGATTGAGTTCTCTATCAAAGGGACTTTTTGAGTATTCTATCAATTTCAGGTTATAATTCTATTACAACACTTTTCGTTTTGTCATTTTATTACTAGTATTAAGAGTAACGTGCATGAAATTGTCAGATTGTAAGCAATTTGGCACAAGTTAAGCTTGGAGAAAGAGCTTAGATTCCATTACATGTTCATTTCCTTATAATTTATGGGTGTCACCCTTTGTTTCTCAATTGTTTTAGGTAGTTATGAAGAATCTAATTTATAGTTTTAAATTTTGATAAGAGAGTTTTAACAATGATATCATGTATATTTGCCAAAGTCTCCAACCCCAATGAAGATGGAATATTATAGATTTATGGGCTAGTATCAATTATCTTTGTAACTAATAGAGAGATGATGAACTCCACTTAGTTCTATATATATATATATATATAGTAAGCATTAGTAGGTGCAGCTTTGCAGTTTCCATAAAGATTTCATTTTTTTTTTCATATTCATATCTTCACAACATTATATATGCTTTTTTTATTTCTTGGAAATTTGTTCATATGAAACAAAGAGAGCAAGACCCTCAGGCAAATGCTGTTGACAACATTTCTAATGCAACTAGTTATGTTTAGTGCTTAGTCCAGAGAGTTGATACACAAATAAAGTACAAAAATTGAAAGATACATATTAAATTTTAATTTATTTCCTTTAGTATTCTAAGGTCTAAGCATTCAAATGGATGATTTGTGTTTAAATTTTAATTAGGCAAGATAACTAAGAGTGAAAAAGAAAATTAACAAGAAAATTAAGAGCACTTCTTAACTAGTAAATGCTGCTTACAAACTGTTTTTTTCTTAACTAGTAAGTGCTTCTCTTTTGCTTTCTAACAAAATTTACGTTTGGCTTTGTGTCCTGCCTAGAAACTGCTTGATTATGTCATTGAGCCATTCATGCAACAATACTATTGATTTTGCTAACTGCAGATGAACAGGTTAATTATTAGCTTTGCACATTCTTTTTATTTAAATTTGTATTGTTGAGTTTTCAAACATTGTTATGCAAAAGCAAAGTAATTTTATTCTGTAGAATCTTGTGCACTTGTTGTGAAGCTCTAAAGTTCCCGATTATAGTTTAACCTTGGAATGAGTATAATCTTAACATTGATCTATACATATTAGATGCATAAATATATTTTATTTTAGTTTTGCTTTTGGAAATGTATAGGAGATATTTGTGAAATTATCTGTTAGAAACTTTGAAGTGATGTTAAGCTATTTTATATGCATAGGAGACATTTTATATGCATGTTGTGCAGTCTTGAAGGTGATTCATCAGATTGAGAAATGCACTAGGCTACTCTCCAAATTGGCTAAACAGAGTGCAGGAGCCCTCTCAAGCTTACTATGCTCCTATTGGACCCTTGGAATGATAAGCCAGGGAGCTCTTGGATTTTGCCCCGCCAAACCCGCCTACACCTTGTCTAATTATTAACTATTTTTCAATTCCAACTGGTCAATTACAGTTTTGGCCCTAGAGAATGCAAGAATCACTTAATGGCTATGTGGACAATAATTAAAATGGGGATGAAAAAATTCTTGTATTTACCGCCATATATTTTGTAAAGAGGAAAAAAAAAAAAAAAGAGGTTAAAGTATGGACTATGGAATAATAGACTTGTCACAAGTCATGACTATGACATTGTTTTTGCCTTTTATTTTTTCTATTGTATAATCAAATCAATGAGTAAGTTGTTGCATCTTTACGTTGTAGTTAATCTTGTGTTAATGAATATGTAGTGTATAAAATTTTGTTTTGCAAATAACATAACTGTGAATGAGTTCTGTAATTAGCCTTCTGAGTCCTATTGCATTTTAAATTTTTATACAGTCTAAATGTTGTTCTTTATGTATGAATATGATTGGAGCAAGTTCTAAAATTGAGGGTGAATTAAAAAGATGAATTACATTAAAGTGTCCACGTGACTTTTATTCTCTTGAAAACAAGGATTACATATCAAGAATCTTCCATGAATGTCAAGCCAGCTTTACAAACAAAATTTGATCCAAGAGAATAGGAAAGAGCGGAACATGATCCCATTATGAACAAAATTTTATTAAAATGTACTCTTTGATTACAAAGCCATAAAATTTTATCAAATTTAGTGGTTCATATGCTATTATTCTACTTTTCAAAGTTTGTAAGTATTTTAGTTATTTTGAAGGTTTTAGGGATGTTTACAGTGTTCTTAGTGTTTTAGGGTTATTTTATTTTGTTCATTTTTAGTGTTTTTTTAATTTTTTTTTTTTTAATTTATTACTTTTGAATGTTTAAAAGTGCATTTTAGTCATTTTTGAAACTTTAAGGGTTTATGGGTATCTTGGTTAGATCAAGGTTTCAGGGATAGTTTTGTCATTTTTTCAGTCATTTTATATGCTAACGAGAGAATTTCAATCATTGACCTCCATGGGTTTGTGGGATTTTTTTGCATAAATTAATTGACCTCAATGGGTTTGTGAGATTTATGTTTTTAATGAATTTAGAAAAAAAAGGAAAAAAAAAGAAAGAAAGAAAGATATGGCTGAGAGTGTTTTGGTGTGGTGTTGTATATATATAGTAGTGTTTCCGGTTTGCAACTCTCCTTTAGGTCTATACATTTGGTAGATTTATTTTTTAAATTACAAATGATAATGAATTCATATGTGCTTGGACTTTTGGAGAGTACTAAGAGTCCATAACAAACATGGTCTAATAAAATATAAAGAACATGTACAGGGCCGAAACCGTGAATTTTTATCTAGGGCACTGAGGTTTGGTACTAATAGATTAGTCAAGACAAACCTCTCACATACATGCATATGCATGTGTGTGTATACTAGATAGTATATATATATATATATATATATAGATAGATAGATAACTTATCATATTTTAAATTTCAATAAGTATACAAAAAAATACAACAACTTATTCCGGTAATTATAGAGGGTTTCAAGAGTATTTTGGTTATTTTAAGTTTTAGGGGGTATTCGTGGTCATTTTTTAAGTTTCGAGGGCACTTAGGTCATTTTTAGGTTTCAGATGGTATTTTGGTCATTTTGAGGTTTCGGGGGGATTAGGTCATTTTTTAGGTTCTAAGGGTATTACAGTCATTTTTTAGGTTCTATGGATCTTTCGATCATTTTTTAGGTTTCGATGGCATTACGATAATTTTTTAGGTTATAAGGGTATTTTGGTCATTTTTTAAGTTTCGAAGGTATTTCGATCATTTTTAGGTATTAAGAGTATTTCAGTCATTTTTTAGGTTCTAAGGATATTTCGGTAATTTTTGAGGGAATCAAGTGTATTTTGGTTATTTTTTAGGTATCGAGGGTATTTCGGTCATTTTTTATGTTTCAAGGTATTTTAGACATTCTCTAGGTATTTAGGTCATTACGGTCATTTTTTTTTTTTTTTTGTTCTAAGGGTATTTTGGTCATTTTTAGGCTACATGGTTATTTCGGACATTTTTTAGGTTTTAGGGTCATTTCAATCATTTTTAGGTTCTAAAGATATTTTAATCATTTTTAGGTTATAAGGGTATTCCGGTAATTGTTGATGGTTTCAGGGGTATTTGGTCATTTTACAGGTTTTAAGGGTATTTTAGAAAAAATTTATGGTTTCAAGGAATTTCAGTTATTTTTAAGGTTCTATGGGTATTTCAGTCATTTTTCATGTTTCAGGTGCATTACAATCATTTTTAAGGTTCTAAGGGTATTTTAGTCACATTTTAGATTACAATGTCGTTTCAGTCTTTTTATTTTTAAGTTTAATGGTCAGTTAGGACATTTTCTAGGTTTTAAGGGTATTTCAGTCATTTTTTAGGTTTCATGGTCATTTAGTACGGTCACATTTGATGTTGGTACTACCTAATGTGACGATGAAATTATCAAATATGAAAAAAAAAAATAAGGGTACAACTGAATGTGGCAAAAATATAGTTATTATATGTGATGTTGGTACTGCTTAATATGATATTGGAAACTTCAAATGTGAGAGGGGGGGGGGGGGAACCATTGAATGTGACAAAAGTACAATCACATGTGATATTGGTATTGCGCAATATGATGATAAAATTGTCAAATGTGAGAAAAAAAAAATTAAAGTATCACCAAATGTGGGATAAATGTTGATACCGTATTTTGTCCACTCTCGATTTGCATGCCGGACCTTGAAAAATCCAAAAATGTTATTTTCTCTCCATGGGGCCATGAGAACATCCAGAATGATGTGGCGCAACCCGTTCGAATGCTGGAGCACCTGAAGTGCCTTTTTCTGCTAAAATTACCAAAATGCCCCCAGTCAACCTAGGGTTGACCTAAGGTCAATCGAGGTCAAAACCCTCACAAAACAATACTTTTCATAGTTTTACATCAAACCTGAGCTTCTTAGAGGTTTTTGGTAACCTTGACCAAGTTGACCCAGAATGGACTCTTAAAGGGCCCTAGAAACCCTTATTTTGATCTGGCCATCATACTGGGTTGAAACCAACGCCATTGGAAGATTATCAAATCCTCATTCCAAGACTATTCATGGGTCAAAATCGGAGTCAGAACAGCCGAGATATCACGAAAACCGAGATAACGTACCGATTGATGCACCACTAACTTCCGAGAGCCATAACTTTTGATCCAACCATTGGATTTTCAAGTTCCATACCTTTTCAAAAATAGGAAGTCAAGATCTTTCCAAGGGTGTCAAGATCAACCCAATCCAAGACCTTTTGAAGGTGGCAGCCCTTGAAGGGTCGTCGCCTCGTAAATTGTGTCGGGGCTATAAAAGGCCCCAAGCACCCTCCAAACCAAAAAAAAGAAGGAGACTTCTTGGGCCCTTCTCTTTTCCTGGACAATTTCTGAGCTGTTCTCCTCTCTTCCAAACACAAAAAACACATCAAAACCTCTTGATTCTTCTCTTCACCAAAAATACAAGGTAGTGTTCATACCTTCCATCTTCCTCTCCTTGATTCCATACCTTGGATTTAAGGTTTAAGGGGTATGGATGTAGCTTTTTAGCTACTATCTATGCCCCTTTTTTCTTTAAAACTTTATCTTGCTTTTATCTTGCTTTTTCTTGCCTTAATAACATGTTTATTGCTTTATCTAGCCTGTTTCTTGCGTTACCTTGCTTGTATCATGTTTTCGGCTTGTTTCCATATGCTTCCATGTTCGTTCGTGTGTTAGTTGCCTTTTCTACATGTTTTATGCTTTTTGCCATGCTTTAGATGCTTAGATCTTTTCATTCCCATGTGTTGTTGTTTGGGTCTACATGCTCACATGCTTAATATTATGTCTCCAGCTATGCCTTGCTTAGATCTACATGTTTGTATGCATGTTCTATGCTCCTATGCCTATGTCTATGCCTTCACATGTTTGTATGCTTGGATTTGTGTTCTTCCATGCTTTTATGCTTACATCCACATGCTTAGATGTACATTCACATGCCTACATGCATATTTCCAAGCTTATATGTGTAGATCGGTGTGTTTACATGCTCTATTCTATCTTCCATGTGCTTGTGCACTCCATGCCATGTTTGTGTGCCTAGGCCTAGACCCTGTTTGTCATGCCATATGCTATTGTAGCCCTTTTGTCACTTTGTCTCTCTTTCTTGTGTTTTGGCCATTTAGTAGGATTTAGATCTTAACCCCTTTATGGTCTTGATCATCATCCGTACACCTTTGCCCATATCAAAGGGTTTGGATCATCCTTATTTACATGTCTATGTTTGCTTGCTTCTATACCTTATCTTCCATGTTAGCCTCTCTAGTTCTAGGCTTTGCCATGCTTAACGCCCTTAGTGGGTTTGTGGTTGTGTGGTTACATCTGATGCCCGTGAGTCCTTGTTTGGATGTAACCATTTGGGAGGCATCTCCGAACCAGGTTGCTCTGTGCGTACCCTTCCCTTTTCCTCTCTGCCATATTATGCTTATCGTGCTTGTTTGTGCCACTCGTTGGCTTTCTATGCATCTTTACACACTTGCTTACATGTCCATACATGAGTCTTGCTTGCTAGTGTGTCGTCCATGCTTCAACACAATGAAGTTATGGACATTCAATCCAAACCTACATTTGTCCCTTGTGGACACCACCTTTTGCTTGCTTTCTTGCTTGTTTGCCTTCTCACTTGTTTGCTTGCTTTCTTGTTTCTTTGCTCGCCATTTCTATCATACTTAACTGCCTTATGCCTCTTTCATATGCTCTTTGCATCTTTTCCTTCCATTGCTTGTCTACTGGTTCTTGACTGTCTTTCCATGTATGCACATGGAGTTAGGGCACGATTTTCCAAGCGTAAGCAAAAAGGGCGAAGACGTAAGCATATAGTTATAAGCCAAGTGGCAATGTTCAGTAGGTTTAGGAGGTCTAGCCTCTCCCATTTGGTTATTTACTTTTTAAAACCCCCTTCCTTCCTCCCTCATCTCTCTCTTAGATAGGTTGTATTAGGTATATCATGTCGTGTACCATTCGTCCTCATCTCTAGAGTATGGCAACCCTAGTTTACTTTCCTGCACCTATATTTTGGGCCATGCTCTAAGGATTTAGGCATTTACTTTCTTGCTTTGTGTGCTTGCATTGTGCATGATGTATGTATATATATACCGGCTCGCCCCTTCTAGTGTGATTGCATAGTCCATGTCACCTAAGGCAAAGCGATGCCTAATTTTCACCGCGAAAGTGATGTTAGGACATATGTGAATCATGTTAGGAATATATGTCAATTTAGAATTGGCTAATTCTTTGACAAAACGCACTTTACTTGTAATTGAGTAGATCTAGGATGTGTTTAATACTTCAAGAAACAAAAGTTCAAGTCCAAGTGTTAAAGCCATGCAAATATATCCAAGAATCAAGTGAAGAAGTGTTGTATTTTAAAGCTCGACAGATAGCATCTATTGAGGTTTAAAAGGGATCTTTAGCTTGATGCTTGATAGCTGCTCGATAGATAACCTATCTATCGAGATTTACGAAAATCAATTTTTCAGATCTGATTTCACACATATCTGTGTATACTTGTTTAGGCTTTCTTTTCTCACAAACCTAAACATATATAAGGATTATTTTAAGGGTTGTTACAGCTGATGCAACTTAATGCAAAAGTTTTTCACAAGCATATTGTGACCAGAGACATATGCCCTAGTTCATCTTTCTCTTGAAGAAGTTGTTGCATTTGTATGTCGTAAGGTTTTGTAACCAAGGAGTTTCATGATCTTCATTGTGTTGATGAACTGAAGAACTTTGCAGCCAACATTCTTCTCAAGTTGGTGGTTAGTCACGTACTTGGATCCATGCATCAATTGGTTAGTCACGTGTTGGGAGACGTGCATTGAAAATGAGAGATTGTCACTACAAAACAAGTCCAATTATGTATTGGGGTAAGGGTTCAATTGTAGGTTGGTATAAGGTACTGGGATTCCTTTACTTGTAACCGCTTGTTGTGATAATAGTGGATTCTTAGGAGTGGTGACCTTAAAATCACCCGATGGGGTTTTTGCCTTGGAGGTTTTCCCCATTCGTAAACAAATCACCGTGCCATCTTTATTTTCCATTGCATATTAACTTAGTTGGTGAGTTTGTGCTACCACGCTTATTGCATGCTAATTGAATCTAATTAATTCACTTGGCTAATTAATTGGTTAATTCATCACAAGTAGTCAATACATTCTTGGCTTATCAAGTAAGGTGACATGTCGCCAGATTTTCACTGTGGAAATCTGGTACTTTGACCGAATGCCTTAAGAAAGAATAGATTGGGACCACACCCATTCAAAAGCCAAACCTCAAAACCCCATGAATGCAAAACCCCAAAAGCCAATGCCAAAATCATGTTTTTACTACCAATCTCCGAAAATTTAGGTTTTATCAAAATAGAGGACTGTCCTTGGACAGATGTTGTGGGGTGCGTAACACCTTCCCCACACGTAACCAAACTTCAGGACTCAAGAATCAAGATTTTTTGCTATCCACATTAGATTAGGAAAAATGCTTTTTTCTTAGCCTAGGATCGGTAATAAAATCAACTAGAAACAGGTGACCAATCACACCTTAAAAAAAACCTAATGATTGGTAGCAACTTCACTTACCTTTGGTAATTCCCTTAAAATTTGGCTAAGATTCCTGCCACACCTCCAAAGGTAGACAGACCTACATTCCTCCACTAAGAGAGAGAGCACCCAAAGCTCTGCGTGAAACATGCACCAGTCAATCGAGAAGGGCCTCCAACGAGCCCTGCTTGCACGGGAGCGTCGCCACGACGTGTGGACAAACGAAGGCCCACGAAGATGGTTTTTTGTTTTGATTAAGGCATGGCGTCGACAGACTAGCGACTCCACTGGGGATTGATGAGAGTTTAGCCTTTAGAGCTTTTGATAAAACCATAATCTTTGGACATTGGCTTTCAAAAACACAGAAATTGGCATTGGCCTCTAGGGCTTTCCTAGTAGACTATTTTCAAAAGAGAAAAAAAATCATTTTTCCAAAAACTCCTTTTTCCGAAAGGAAGGCTTTTGTAAAGTTGTGATTTGCAGCTATGTGTTTTTGTTCGCTTTTATTCCATGCCAAATGATTGTAATATTATTTAATCTTTCATAACCTGTATTTATTGTGGGATTTAATTGTAAGGGTTGTGTGATAGAGAGAGAGTGTGTGAAGACTTAACAATTGAAGACTGAAGAGGTTTTCGTGGGTAGCTCACGACTTAGCATCCCGCAAAGTGATCCATGTGACCTGTACATGCTGGAATGCGAAGAGTCAGGACAGGATGGAGACAGCTGTGTCTCGTGAGTAGCTCGCGGGTAAGGCCTTCCCGCGAGACACCCGCGAAACATTCTATTTTCCCAGACAGTCATTTTTTATACACACTATCTGTGCCTACACTATTTATACCCACATTACCCACAAATGTTGAAGAGTGCTTCTAAGAGAAAACCCTAGCCACAAATCTTGAGAGTTAGAGATTGTTATACCCACATTTCTCTACACAATTGCTTGTGGATTTTCCTCAACTCCTACCTTTCCATTTTCATACCATTGAGAAGTTGATAGCCCAAACACGTACCACACCCTTTCAAAGTGTCAAGTGAGGTTTTGGTGCTGCTGGGAAGTATTGGAAGAAGCCAAGGATGGCAGATGCAACATGGAGCGTATTGCGGGAACTGGAGAGCTAGACAAGACACGGTTTCTGAGAAGCCTTGTTGGAGTAGGAACTTGGAGGGCTTAGGTACATCGGGTAGATTAGGCTTGGAGGGTCTCTTGCTAACCCATGTATCCCAACTGATTTTTCTAATGGATCGATTACCGCTTGGAGGGCAGCAGAGAGGTTTTTCGCCAAGTTCTTCGGCCTTTCAATAACACATCAGCGTGTTATCTTGTGTTTGCATCTCTCTTCCCTACTCTTTTACATTCCATTTTACTGTTGTGTTGTTATGATTATGGATTAGAGTAGCTTATTTGTTTATCCGCTCACATTCACACTATTCTACACTTAGTATTAAGTTAGTGTAAAATCAATCGAGTCGTAACTTTAATTTGGGGGTCTAAACAGCTCTTGTGTTTTCAACACATTTTCAAGCATTCAATTGGTATCAGAGTGGGTGCACTAACTGTGGTTTAATTACCTTAGTGCGATCCTTGACCCCGTTTGAGATGGACCGGTCTCAATCTTTAAATGTTCCACCATATTTTGATGGTAGCAACTATGCCTTTTGGAAAGTCCAGATGAGGGCATTCTTGTGTTCAATTGATAATACTGTTTGGGATGCGATAGAAGTAGGATGGACTAGGCCGGAGGCCGTTAAATCCACTTGGGATAAGGCAGCACTTGCGGCAGCTAATGCTAACAATAAAGTTTTGAATGCAATTTTTTGTGGTGTTTCTCCAGATGAGTTTCACAGGATTTTGCACATAACAGTTACCAAGGAAGCGTGGGAGATATTGGAGACCACCTATGAAGGCATGAAGAATGTGAAGGATACTAAGTTGCAGATGCTAACCACTCGATTTGAAGAGCTGAAAATGAGTGATGACGAGTCATTCAACTCATTCTATAGCAAACTAAACGAGGTGGTTATTGGCAAGTTCAACTTGGGTGAGAAGACAAAGGACTCAAAGGTAGTGAGGAAAATCCTTCGATCATTGCCAAAGAGTTTCCGTGCAAAAGTCACAGTTATAGAGGAGAGTAAAGATTTGGATGAGATCAAAATCCAAGAGCTTTTTGGATCTCTCCAAACATATGAGTTGGGACTGCCTTCTCATAAGTCGAGCAAATCTCTTGCTCTTAAAACCATCACCAAGAGAATGGATGATTCCTCCGGAAAAGATGATGTGAAGAAGGAGGTAGCATTCCTAGCAAAGAACTTCCGAAAATTTCTGAAGATGAAGAACAGTGGGAAACCATTTAGCGGAGGGAAGTTTTCATCCTCCAAAGGTGATAGGAAGGAATTTAAGAAGAAAGATGGGAAGGATTCTCAATCTCCTCAAGGCATTGTGTTTTATGAATGCAATGGCCATGGACATCTCAAGAAGGAGTGTCCCAACTATCTAAGAGGGAAGGGCAAGGTGTATGCCACTACTCTCAGTGATTCCGATTCCTCTAATTCAGATTCAGATAAAAACTATGATGGAAAGGGAAACTTCTCTGCATTCATGACCATTGCTCATGTGGAATCTTCAGATGATTTGAGTGTGTTAGTGGAAGAGCTTGGTGAGCACACTGAATTGGAGTCAATTGGGATAATTGAGGAGTCTGATGATGAGGAAGATGAAGGAACAGTGGGACTGCAAAAGACATACAATTCCCTCATTAAGAAGACCAGTGAATATGCGAAAGTGGCTAACGCAGCCATTAAAAAGATGAAGAGGGCAGAGGAAGATTATAGAAGTCTTCTCGTGCGATATAAGGAGGCCAAATGTGAAATAGAGATGCTGAATGAAAAGCTGACCAAAGCCTACTCAAAGATAAAATTCCTTGAGCTTGAGGTGGTTCAAGCCAATGCTAAAGTAGAGCGAGTCTCCTCCAAGAAGCTTAATGAAGTCCTTGCTCATCAAAAACCTTTCTCCGACAAAAGCAAATTGGGATACACTGGAGAGAGTAGTTCGGCTGTTAATATCTCCAAGGAAGTGAAGTTTGTAAAAGCTGAAGAACCGATGGTAGCTACCACAAAGGCTGAGAAAGTGAAGCTGGAGAAGAATAGAAATGTGGCTGACCAACGGGTGTTGAATAAGCCTCGTAACCAATCAGTGGTCAAATCTGAAGCCAAAGGGAAATCACTCCCAAAGTCATAAAGAGGTCCGAGAACTCAACATTTCTGTCATTATTGTGGAATTCAAGGATACACCAGATCCAACTGTCATAAGCTTATAGCATTGAAGAATGCAAGTGCTCAAAGGTCAAGAGGAACAAGAAATGACAAAAGGAATTGGGCTTCTGAGCAATCAAAAGGTCAAGAAGGTGATCCCGGAGTGAGGGATGTGATAAGGATGATTGATGCATTCACCACCTGTTTGGCAAGCTTCTCTAGAAGGTTTGAAGGCCACAACGCTCGTACCCAATCCTATAAGGATATCACCCCAAACGCACATGACGTGTGGGTGAAGAAGGGTACTCCTGCATGATCACCTCCTATGTCCATGCATTAATACTTCCAATGTTTAGGGGCATATGTTTATGCATCATGTCATGCATAATTCAATTTATGTCAATTGCTTCTGGTTTATAGCATGTTTCTTTTACAAGTTTTGGTTTGTACCTGTTTTTGTTGATCTTACTTTACTTGTTCTGTTTTTTAGTGTGATAAAAAATTCAAAAACCCATAAAAATTGAAAAATCTTCAAAAAGTTTGATCGCTTGTGTTGTGTATATCACATGTGAGTTTGGCCTATTACCTTCGTACTAATGGCGTAGTGCATTTACGAGCTTAGCTTGTTTTGTATGCACATATATTTGTGTGGGAGAAATCTTGAAAACTATGTGTGATTGTTGTAAATAGATTTTCAAGCTTGTCATGAATGATTGGTCAATAGTTTTGATGGTCTTGATACTTGCATAGACTTGTGCCTATATATCTTCCCACATTTACTTTTATGTTTTTTGCAATAGAGCTCAACAAATGTAAATCTCCAAATGAAAAGAGATAATGAGCTGCAAAAGCCTGTCGAACATACTAGTATTTGACTCGGAAAAAGGGAAATCGACATTTGTATTGAAATGTATGGTGCTCAAAAAGCCAAAGGCTAACTCTCAATGTTGAAATATCAAAAATTTCAAGCACCGATCTCAAAAAGAGATGTATTATCCAAAAAGGATCAAATGTTATGATTTATGCAGAAGACAAATGAAAAGCTTTTTTGTTTAGTAATCATTCTCTTGTGGGAGGTCATATATGCTCATTTCTATAATTGAGATAGTCCACTGGACTGAGTACCAATTATGTATGACTTGATTGAATTGATCATTGAAGCTTCACTCTAGTCTGATTATTTCACATTTGATACTCACCCACAACACACAAGGCTTTGTTCAAATAATGCTTATCTCATTTGTGTGATTGTACATGTTCAAAAGTGATGTGTATGCTCAAGTACTTGCTGATCAAATCCAAAAATATTTTTGAGTGTTTTATATGTTATTGAAAGTGATTTTATACTTTCTTGTTTTTAGTTTTTGTTCAAAATGCATTTTTGTGTTTTTCTTCAAAAACTGGTTCAAAGGCTATTTCGCGAGAAGCTCGCGACTTATAGCTTCCCGTGAAATGTGCTTAAGGAATTTAAAAAGTCACATTTTCATACAGAGAGTCTCGCTACTACCTCGCGAGTATTTCGCGACTAAACTCTTCTCACGAAATGTTTTTAGGCAAAAACTGGAAATTTTTAATTTCATACAGAGGCTATCGCGATTGTTTCGTAACTAAAGGCTTCTCGCGAAAGCTTCAGTGTGTCTCGCGACTAATCTCGTGACTATCTAACCCGTGAAAAACGCTTGTTTTCAGTTTTTATGTAGCAGATGTGACATTTTTTCAAAATCATTTCACTTCCCTCGCAGTGCCTCTCTCGAACCCCCTTCAACCCAAATCTTATTTTCACTCAAACCCATCATTTTCAAGAGTATTTTCTGCAAAATCAACATCAAGGTATGTGTTCTTAACACTGTTTTCATCTTTTCTACTTAGATTATGCAGATTTTAGCTTAGGGTTTTGAAAATTTGGGAATTTTCAAAAAAGGGGTTGGGGTTCTTATTTTTACGGAAAAGTTTTCAAAATTTTGATTGGGCTGAGTCCCATTTGCTGTGTGTATTTGTGTTGGCCCCATGTGGCATTCTTAGCATGTATTGAGGCAAATTTCATCTTGTTCATGCATTTTTCATAGGTGTTGCTCACTGTTGCATCTTAGGTGTTTGACAAAATGTCTATGTGACACTTTTGTGATGTAGTGGACTCAAATGAGTTCCATTGCTTGGGTTACTCTTGATTGAACATGTTTCACATGTTTTGGTCAATGGGTGTGTGTTTTACACACTGTGCCCATTTTGTGCCTCACATTGCCATGCCATGCATCACTTAGGCACACACTAGGCATCCTCTAGGCACACATCATGCACCTCATGTTGCACTCACATGCATCAGCTCATGCACACATATGCACAATCACTTAACTCATGCATTATGCTTTTTTTTTACATGTTTTTAACAATTATAGCATGTTGTTTTAAGTTTGTTTGCTCTGTTTTGAGTTATGATTTGGACTAACTTAAATCTAATTAAGTTTTGTGTTCTATTTGTGTTTTTGCACATGTTCCTTTTCTTGGTTGTTTGTGTAAATGTGCAGATGTCTCCTACCAAACATTCTGCGACCAAGAAGTCATCAAAATGTGCTCGCACAGATTCTGACAACTTCAAGTCTATGGAGGCAGATTTGAAGTACAATGACTACTACAAAAGAGCCACAATTATCATGGAAAGGGTGGTCAAGTTGGATACCCTTCAGGACACCTTCATACCTGAAGTGTTTAAGGAAAGGATGTGGACAAAGCTTTTGAATCCAGTTGGAGTTGTCTACTCGGAGATCATAAGGGAATTTTTCTCAAATGCTAGTGTGGAAAGGGATCATATAGACTGTTGGGTGAGACACAAAGAGTTTGTTATCACTAAGGAGGGCATTCAAGCGTTCTTAGAAGTTCGTCCTCCTTTATAGCCTATTACAGTCCAACATGAGGATCGCTTGGACTCTATAAAGGAGATGGTGTTAACTCTTGGTGGTACACTTAAGAAGACCTCGATGAACACAATTTCGTTCAGTTCGGAGATGAGGACCTTAGCTTATGTGATGATCCATAATCTGTACCTAGTCACCAACCTCATGACATTGTCTGCTCCAAGGACAATCTTCTTGTATGATCTCTTTACTCACAAGGAGATTGATATATGTGGACACATCTTCCATTTGTTGAAGAAGAGCATTGAGAAGCAAAACTCCAGAACAGTCATGCTATTCCCATCACTCATAATAGGCCTCATAGCAAAGGCAAAGCTCAAACTTCCGAGCGGTCTCAGTGTGGTATAAAGAGACTATCCTATAGGTGCACACACAGTGACTAGAAGCACAGCTCACATCAAAGGCTCCAAAACAGGTGTGCATACGATACCATTGGATCGTGCTAAGGAAGAGGGTGGCGATATAGAGAAGGAGATTAACAGATTCACTGCTGCTTCAGAGACTTCAACTCAGCCATCATCTTCAACACCAGCATGAGGATCAGATAGACTTGATCGTCTCCTAGCTAAAATGGACCAGATGTCTACCGTGCTTAACTCACATGTGCAGCACACCACATACCAGTTTGCCTATATTTAGGGCCAGATCATTGCCTTATCCTCACAAATCAATGATTTGTCTGTGCAACAGGGATCAGATTCAAAATCCGATCAGTTCTAGCCTCTTTGGCCATTCCGATCAAAATGGGGGAGAAATTTTTGAGGGGGAGTAGAGCATAGACAAAGTTTAGACTTAGATACATTGGTTTATTCAGGCGGTTTAGCACTATTTATGTTCGGTTTAAATTGTTTTAGTGTTTATAACTCTTGGATAGTTGTCTTTATTGCTTTCTTTTAAAGCTTTAATACTCTATTTTTAATTTCAGTTTATATTCAGTATTTATGTTTATCTCAATGCTTTGTAGCATTTTTTAGTACTTTTAGATGTTGACTATATATCTTGAGTACCTTACTCTTGTACCCTTAGTGGGTTTTTGTATCCTAGATGCCAATACTTCGCGTATTTTGTATCGGTTGAGTGTTGGACATGCAATTGATCCTTGTGTTTGTTCTTATTGCATTGCGTGTCCGAGTGAGCATTTACTAGCTAAATGTTCATTGTAGTCATTCTTTAATGACTGTTCCTGTTTGATCAAGATATGCTTACATGTTTTATAGTGTTTACAAACTTGATCACACTTTACTTACTCATGTACATACCATGTATTCAACTTGTCATAAGCTTAATGAAAGTTTTGTTTGTGTGCAAGTGTTTCAGGTTACAGGTATATACATGCAAGTGCTTCACAGCTTCTAGATTAGGTGTGAGTGAGTTTTGCCACTGTTCTCAAACTCATGTTTAAGTCTAGAGTCTGTTTTAGGGGTTTTGTCATGGAATAGCCAAAGGGGAAGATTGTAAAGTTGTGATTTACAACTATGTGTTTTTGTTGGCTTTTATTCCGTGCCAAATTTAATTGTAATTTTATTCAATCTTTTGTACCCTGTATTTACTGTGGGATTTAATTATAAGGGTTGTGTGACAGAGAGAGAGAAAGAGTGAAAACTCAAGCAATTGAAGACTGAAGAGTTTTTCGCAGGTAGCTCACGACTTAGCATCTCGAGAAGTGATCCATGTGATTTGCACATTCTGGAATGCAAAGAGTCAGGACAGGATGGAGATAGTTGTGTTTCACGAGTAGCTTGCGGGTAAGGCCTTCCCACGAGACACTCACGAAACATTCTATTTTTTCAGACTGTCATTTCTGATACACACTTTCTGTGCCTACACTATTTATACCCATATTACCCACAAATGTTAAGGAGTGCTTCTGAGAGAAAACCCTAGCCACAAATCTTGAGAGTTAGAGATTGTTATACCCACATTTCTCTACACAATTGCTTGTGGATTTTCCTCAACTCCTACCTCTCCATTTCTATACCATTGAGAGGTTGATAGCCCAAACACTTACCAAACCCTTTCAGAGTGTCAAGTGAGGTTTTGGTGCTGCTGGGAAGTATTGGAAGAAGCCAAGGATGGCAGATGCAACATGGAGCTTGTTGCGAGATCCGGAGAGCTAGATAAGACACGGTTCTAAGAAGCCTTGTTGGAGTAGGAGCTTGGAGGGCTTAGGCACATCGGGTAGATTAGGCTTGGAGGGTCTCTTGCTAACCCATGTATCCCAACCGATTGTCTAGTGGATCGATTACCGCTTGGAGGGCGGCGGAGAGGTTTTTCGCTGAGTTCTTTGGTTTCCTTTTTGATAACACATCGGCGTGTTATCTTGTGTTTGCATCTCTCTTCCCTACTCTTTTACATTCCATTTTACTGCTATGTTGTTGTGATTATGGATTAGAGTAGCTTGTTTGTTTATCTGCTCGCATTTACACTATTCAGCACTTAGTATTAAGTTAGTGTAAAATCAATCGAGCCGTAACTTTAATTTAGGAGTCTAAACAGCTCTTGTGTTTTTAACACATTTTCGAGCATTCAGCTTTAAGGTATTTTCACATAAGGCTTTACCACTTTCCTCATATGCTTTACCACTTTCCTCAAATGCTTTACAACTTTCCTTCATATGCAAACATAGGGTAGCAAAACTTAATTTCCGCTACACCTTTATCTGCTTTCATATATATATATATATATATATATCTGTTGTTTTTAGAAAAGTGTTTCCCCTTCATTAAGGATTGCATGACATCTACGCCCTTTTTGAGCCAAACGCGGGCTCCATACTGCTGGCATAGTCACATCTCTTTGGTGATTTCATCACACCATTTGCAGATGTCTAGACACAAACATTGGCAATGTTACCTGTAGTTGGATTTGGGGCTGACTTTGTAGGCACTTTTGGGTCCATGGGTGGACAGGAGTAGCTGAAAAGGCACCTTCGATCCTTCCTACCCCACAACTTCCATGAAGGGAGGGGTATGGCGATTGAGTCCCCCTAGGATAGGAACAACCTACCAGTTAAGCCTTTGCATACAATTGGCCTAGTTATGTCAAACCCGTGAGAACTAGATTAAGCCCAGAGCCCATAAGGACTAGGAAAAGCCTAAAGAGTGAACATCCAAACCTAGGAAAGGATACCCATCTAGGACTAGAGGTCAGGGGAAAGTGTTTCGTAACAGGTGCGCCCTTTTTGCTTGCACTAAAGAAACTGTGCTCTACTCTAGGTTCTTTATATCCTGCTTGCACAGCATCCATGATTAGATCCCTAGGAAAAGCAACCCCGTTGCTTGTACATGCTAGATCATACCTTATCCCTAAGGGTTTACAACCCTACAAGGGCACTCATGCATACACTAAATGGACCTGTCACCTAACTGTGCAAAGATAAAATTTGTGGCAAGTAGTCGACACTCTGTTCAAGAGGAAATGCTTTCGAAAGGCTATCGAAATTTCCAAAGGTCCTAGATGTCAAGAATCTATGGGCTCCCCTAAAAGATCCGAAGGGCCAAGAGATCCATGCTATCCAAGTTACCAAGAGATCCAAGTGTCCAAGAGCTTCCCCAAGAAGTCCACATTGTTAGAAACCAAGCTTTTCCTCGCAATTGCATTTACCTATATTGTAAAAGGCCCACTGTAAAGTTGTAATTTACAACTATATATTTTGTTAGCTTTTATTCCGTGACAAATTTAATTGTAATTTTATTCAATCTTTTTTACCCTATATTTATTGTGGGATTTTATTGTAAGGATTGTGTGATAGAGAGAGAGTGTGTGAAGACTCAAGCAATTGAAAACTGAAGAGGTTTTCGTGGGTAGCTCGCGACTTAGCATCCCACGAAGTGATCCAGGTGACCTGCACATGCTGGAATACGAAGAATCAGGATAGGGTGGAGATAGCTGTGTTTCGTGAGTAGCTCGCAGGTAAGGCCTTCCCGCGAGACACCCGCGAAACATGTTTTGCCAGACTGTCATATCTTATACACACTTTCTGTACCCACACTATATATACCCACATTACCCAAAAATGTTGAAGAGTGCTTCTGAGAGAAAACCCTAGCCACAAACCTTGAGAGTTAGAGATTGTTATAACCACATTTGTCTACACAATTTCTTGTGGATTTTCCTCAACTCCTACCTCTCCATTTCTATACCATTGAGAGGTTGATAGCCCAAACACTTACCACACCTTTTCAAAGTGTTAAGTGAGGTTTTGGTGCTGCTAAGAAGTATTCGAAGAAGCCAAAGATGGCAAATGCAACATGGAGCTTGTTGCGAGATCCAGAAAGCTAGATAAGACACAGTTCCGAGAAGCCTTGTTGGAGTAAGAGCTTGGAGGGCTTAGGTACATCGAGTAGATTAGGCTTGGAAAGTCTCTTGCTAACCCATGTATCCCAGCTGATTGTCTAGTAGATCGATTACCGCTTGGAGGGCGGCGGAGAGGTTTTTAGCCGAGTTCTTTGGTTTCCTCATCGATAACACATCGGCGTGTTATCTTATGTTTGCATCTCTCTTCCCTACTCTTTTACATTCCATTTTGCTGTTGTGTTGTCATGATTATGGATTAGAGTAGCTTGTTTGTTTATCCGCTTGCATTTACACTATCCTGCACTTAATATTAAGTTAGTGTAAAATCTATCGAGCCGTAACTTTAATTCTCTTGTATTTTCAATACATTTTCGAGCTTTCACCCACTGTTGGAGCTGATGAACCCAGTGTTGTAAAAGCAAATCTTGTACAAGCATGTAATCAAAAGAAGGGCCTTTCCCACATTGTTAAGCATGTCATGAAAGTTTCGGTTACTTGCCAATCCTGTGCATTAATCTTGCATCATAGTAAAAACTCACCATGATAAATACCCGATCAAGGGTGCAAAAGCCAAATTTTTTGAAAATGGTAGGTGCATGTTAAATAGCAAGGGCATAAACTAACTTGATTTTGGTGTTGTGTTTCCACATTGTCAAATACACCTCGTTTCTTTCACCTTCTGTTCTTTCTCAGGATCAAAAGATTGCTAAAAAGAAACAGTCTAAGCTACCACCACGTCTTGATCCCATCGTCACTAGGTCTCACACAAGAAAGATGTCTACTAATAGTACTTCTCCTTATGAGGAAAGTGCTCAGGAAATTGCTCTTCTGAAGGATCAAATGGCAAAAATGATGCGTATGATGCAACAACTGGTTGTAAGAGGAGGACAGAACTCCTTTGATTATAGTTAGGGAGATCCCTAAACCAAGAATGAAAATTAGCCCCCACCAGGATAGGAACAGGGCCACAATATACCGCCTTAGGGAAATGACCAAGAAACAGATCCTTCTAAGGACAAGGACCCCGAATTTGGGTATGGCTAACTCAAGAGCCAAGTGGAAACTCTAGTTGAGAAGCTTCGTATCATGGAGGGCTCCAGCGCCCATGGAAGTGTTTATCTAGGCAGTTTAACCAACTTCCCTCAGGTCATTATGCCTCCTAAGTTCAAGGCACCAGAGTTCGTCAAGTATGATGGTACTAGAGACCCTTGCGTGCATTTGCGAATGTTCTATAGGCAAATGGCTCCTTATAGGGATAATCACCCTCTACTTTGCCAGATTTTCCTTGATAGTTTAATCAGCCCCGCGGCCACCTAGTATGCGAGATTGGAAAAAATATCTAGCTAGAAGGAAATGGCCAACTCTTTCCTAGAATACTATAGGATCAACACCGAGATAGCTCCTAACTGCACGTTCCTTATAAGAATAGAGAAGAAGAGTGGGGAGTCTTTTCAAGAATATGCCCAGAGGTGGCATGAGCTAGCCACACAAGTTCAACCCCTCATGATGGAAAATAAGATGATCAAATGGTTCATTGACAACATCAAGCCTCCTTACTATGAGAAGATGATCAACACCCATGTCACTCATTTTGCTAGCCTCATCCCTATTGGGGAGCGTATTAACGAGGGTATTAGGAGCAATAAGATCATGGACTTTAAGTCTTTGAGTTCCATGGTTGAACAACAAGTCAAGAAAATAACCAGCCGCAAGACTAAGGAAGCCGATGTGCATAAGATTGACAATACATCAAAAAGGCCTATGGGTATTACTTCTACTTATGCAACCCCAGCTGCAAGACCTTATCAACAATAGGTTCAGTCTACTCAAGCACCCAACCGAGCCTTTAATAAGAGAATGAGGCCAGACCCACCTCGTCCCCTGAGGAGGGAAAATCGAAAGTACACTTCGTTACCCATGCCTATGGTAGATCTCTATGCTTACCTGCTAGAAAGGAAGTTGGTGACCCCAATGTTTTCCAGTCCCAGAGAAGGCCTTCCATCACCTGGCTTTGATTTGTCTAAGAAGTGTAAACGCCATTTTAGGGCTGAGGGGCATACACTTGAAGAATGTTTCCATTTGAGGGATCGTGTCCAGGATCTCATAGACAACAAGTTGATACAGTTTGATAATGCAGCCGCTTTGAATATCACCACAACCACTTGCCTCCCCAGTAGGAAAGGAATGTGAATGCCATTATCATAGTGGAAGAAAGGGTTCCGGATTTCTCCTCACCATCATTCCCATGGAAGGCTATGCTCCGAGCCTTGGTCCAAGAGAGTCACCTTGATCTTAAGGATATAGGAACCCTAATATTTGATTGGGGAATCTACTTATTCTGTGACAGTGAAGACAGGCATGCCCTGGTTGATTGTAAAGTGCTCCGAGCACGGGTTCAGAGTCTAGCTAACCGTGGTATTGTCTGGGTTGAAAGAGAGGTTGTACGAAGAGGTGATTACACGACAGCCAACCTGTGTCCTCCAGTTGCCCAGTCAGGAACTAGTTGTAATGCTATATCAAATTGGGTCAAGAAAAGATTGGGACAAATATTTATTAAAACGCCTTGGTAAGGTTACTTCAATGCCTCCATCTTCAGTAGTGATTGAGGAGATTATAGAATCACTTGTGGATTTAGGGTCATCAGATTCAGGAAAAGGCAAGCCTTGCCGGCCATCGAGGGATTCACTCCTCTAGTTCTTGCATTGCTTGCAATCACAAGGCCTGCTTCATCAACAGTTCAGAAGGGAACTGCTATTGTTCCCGCTATCTGAGGTTTCGATCCTCCTATTTAGTCGAAGCCTACCTCAGGAGTCTTTGGGGTATCTGGCTCAAAAGACCTTGAAGCCATTCTGTCAAGTCCAGTGGTCATTGATCTGAAGACGTTCTCTATAGCGACCAATTTGCAAACTCAGGAGGGTGTTATCATTTGCAAGCTGAAGTTGTTCCCTTATAAGGATAACCATTGTGTCCCCTAGAAATATGATACGTCCCTGATCTCCACTTGAACCAGAAAAGATGAGGTCTGCTCCAATATCTCTTCAGGTCTATCTGGGCTTACTAGGAGTGGCCGCTGCTATACTCCCGATAAGCCAGAAAAAGAAGGAAAGAGATTGGTAAAGGTATAGCTAAACTCGTCAGGAATAGAGTCACAACTGAAAAAGTTAAGGAATTCTTGATAATTATCAGAAACTCAAAATACAGTGTGATTCAGCAGTTAAACAAGTCACCAGCTCAGATTTCCATCTTGGCGCTATTGCTATCCTCTAATGTCCACCGAAAGGCTCTCTTAAAAGTCTTGAAAGAGACATGTGTTCCTACAGGTGTCACAGAATTTTCCTTTGAGGGTCTGGTCTCGACAATGTTGACCACCAACCAAATTTCTTTTACAGATGATGAGCTACCACCAGAATGTAGAAAGCATACTTTGCCCATGCACATTATGGTAAAGTGTGAAGATATAATCGTCTCTGAAGTACTAATTGGTAATGGATCAACCCTAAATGTTTGTTGATGTCCACTATAGAGTGTTTGAATATGGATACCTCTCTTATCCGCCCTACCACCATGATCATTAGAGCCTTTGATGGCACTCTCTGGAAGGTGCAAAGCGAGATCAAATTAGCCATTGGAATTGGCCCCATGTTTTTCATGGTCAACTTCCAAGTCATCAAGGTGGATTTCCCATATAATATGCTCCTAGGGAGGCCCTGGTTGCATACGCCACGTGCAGTTGCTTCTACCCTTCACCGGAGGCTTAAGTTCCTATCTGAGGATCTATTGATCACTATTATGGCTAAAGAACCCCTAACTTTCTTCAAGGAGACTTCTATCCCCTACATCGGTGCTAATGCCTTTCTTGAGGCAACTTTCCACAATTTCGAGCTAGTCTCCATGATTTCCAGAGCTTCAGAACTCGAGTCAGAATGGCCCTTCACTACTTTAATGGCTGCCGAAGAAATGCTCAAATTTGGTTATCAATTAGGCCAAGGCCTCAGTGCCGTAGGGCATGGGAAGGCTTCTTTGATTGAACTCCCATACAACAAAGGAGGATTCAGTTTAGGCTATGACCCCTCCAATGAAGAACTTTTCCAGGCTTCTAGAGGAAAGAAAAGGAAGTGCACTGGCCAAGGGATGTCCATCCCCCACATCAGGGTCACTTTTTTGACTCCGGCCAAGGTCATCAAATCAGAAATGGCATAGGAATCATATGAGGAGGAATTAGATCTAGCTTGTCTCATCCGCTTGTGTCCTGAAGAATTCGTAGTGAATGTCATCAAATCTCCTGGGGATGATCTGACTTCTACTATTAGGCCCTGTGTGCCAGGCGACATTGGACCATTGAGCCCTGCTTTATGGTTGCACCAGCTGAGTAAGAAGTATTCCATCGTCGTGTGGTTGGTGTTAGGACATATGTGAATCATTGTTAGGAACATATGTCAATATAGAATTGGCTAGTCCTTTGACAAAATGCACTTTACTTGTAATTAGGTAGATTTAGGATGTGTTTAATGCTTCAAGGAACAAGGTTTCAAGTTTAAATGTTAAAACCATGCAAGTCTATCCAAGAAATAAGTGAAGAAGTGCTAGATTTTAAAGCTTGACAGCTAGTATCTATTGAGATTTAAAAGGTTGTTTAAGCCTAATGCTCAACAGTTGCTCAATAGATAGGTTATCTGTCAAGGTTTATGAAAATCAGTTTTTCAGAGCTGATTTCACTCCAATCCATGAATAGATGTTTGGGCTTTCTTTTCTCACAACCCTAAACATATAAAAGGATTGTTTTAAGGGCCGTCACAGCTGATGCAAGTCAATGCAAAAGTTTTTCACAAGCATATTATGAACCGAAGACATATGCCCTAGTTCATCTTTCTATTCAAAAAGCTGCTGTGTTTGTACATTGTAGGGTTTTGTAACCAAGGAGCTTCGTGATCTTCATCGTGTTGATGAACTGAAGAACTTTGCAGCCAACATCTTTCTCAAGTTGGTGAGTAAGCCGTGTACTGGGATCCGTACATCAAATTGGTTAGTCACGTACTGGGAGCCGTGCATTGAAAATGAGAGATTGTCCCTACAAAACAAGTCCAATTGGGTATTGGGGTAAGGTTTCAATTGTAGGTTGGTATAAGGTACTGGGATTCCTTTACTTGTAACCGCTTGTTGTGATAATAGTGAATTCTCAGAAGTGGTGACCTTAAAATCACCCGATGGGGTTTCCCCATTCATAAACAAATCATCGTGTCAATTTATTTTTTGCTGCATTTTAACTTAGTTGGTGATTTGTTTGTGCTACCATGCTTATTGCATGCTAATTGAATTAATTAACTAACTTGGCTAATTAATTGGTTAATTCACCACAATAGGTCAATACATTCTTGGCCTATCAGTTGGGTCCTCTAATTGCCCGAAAGAGTTGGAATAGCATATCTAGTTTGTTTTGCATGTTTATTTCTTGCTTTTTGCATTTCTTGTTTGCATTTTCCCAATTTATTTCCCAAAAAAGAAAACATTTCCCTTTTATCATTATCAGGCATGAACTTTGTTATCCCCCTATCTATAACCTATTAATGAAATTATCTAGCGTACTATTCAAGAAATCCTTGCATTTATCTCTTTATTTGCTTTCCTATGAATATGTGTGTGCAAATTATCTTATGTTTCTCTGTATATATTTCGTTCTATAGGATCTATTCTAATTGCCAAGCGGGTACATCATCCTGTTGCCATAATGAGGATATTGATGACATGAATGAGATGATAGAATTGGATCATGATGTTGAAGGATTAGAGGAAATTCTGAGTTTGCCTCGTGATATTTTGGAAGCTCTAAACAGAGAGAGCGAAGGGTCCAAGCTCAACATAGAAGAAACAGAAGTGGTTAACCTTTCCAACAAAGGCGAGAATGAAAAACCCGTCAAGATTGGGGTGAACTTTCCTAAAGACTTGAAACATGAGCTTATAGCGCTACTCAAGGAATTCAAAGAGATCTTCGCTTGGTCCTACCAAGATATGCCAGGGTTAGATACTGAGATTATTGTGCACAAAATTCCAGTTAAACCTGAATGCGCCTTAGTGCGGCAAGCCTTTCGAAGGATGAAACTGGAGATCATTTTGAAGATCAAAGAAGAAGTAGAAAACCAATTGAAAGCCAGTTTCCTTGCCGCGATAGCCAACTCAGATTAGGTTGCCAACATTGTTCCCGTGCCTAAGAAAGATGGGAAAGTATGCATGTGCATCAACTATAGGGATTTGAACCGGGCCAGCCCAATGAATAACTTTCCATTGCCATATACCAACTTGTTCTTCTCCTTCATGGACGGATTCTAAGGCTATAATAAGAGCAAAATGGCCAAGGAAGACAGCATTCACCACTCATTGGGGAACCTATGAGTATGATGTCATGCCATTCGGCTTAAAGAATGCTGGTGCTACTTATTAGCGAGCCATGGTAATCTTGTTCCATGATATGATGCATAAAGATATTAAAGTCTACATGGGCAACATGATTGCTAAATCCCGCACTGCTAGGGATCATTTGGTAGATTTGAGGAAGCTGTTCAAGCACCTTATCAAGTACAGGTTGAGTCTAAACCCTAACAAGTGCGTCTTTGAAGCTAGTTCAGGGAAATTGCTTGGCTTCATAGTCAGCCAAAGAGGAATCAAAGTGGACTAAGCAAAAGTCCAAGCCATTCGAGACATGCCTACACTACAAACTGAAAAACAGATTCGCAGTTTCTTAGGCAAAGTCAATTACATAGCTCGCTTCATAGCGCAGTTGACCACCACATGTGATCCATGCCACATATGATCCATTATTCAAGCTCTTGAAGAAAGACACAAAGATAGAATGGACAGATGAGTGCCAAGTGGCCTTCGACAAGATCAAGCAGTATTTATTGAACCCTTCTATTTTGGTTCCCCGACACTGCGATATTCGTTGATCCTTTACCTAGCGATACAAGAAACCTCCATGGCTTGCATGTTAAGCCAATTGGTTGAGCCTGACTAGAAAGAAAGGGTGATTTACTACTTAAGCAAGAAGTTCACCAGTTGTAAGATCAACTACATCACCATTGAGAAGACATGTTGCGCCCTACCATGGGCATCACGCAAGTTGCAGCAGTATGTGCTCTACTACACCATGCAGATCATTTCCTGCATGGCTCCCATTAAGTACATCTTTGAAAAGCCAGCTCTTATAGGAAATCCCCCTCGTGCATCTGAGACCGCATAAATCCTACATTGGGGTAGTTTATCTTTGTGCATCTTGTTCAGCACCTCCAGATATCTTGAACCTTATTTTCTAAAGCCCGGTTCACCGGGTTTAGGGGTCAGTTCAATCCCGGTAATCAGAGCTCACAACAGAAAGACACTAAAGGTCATTCTCAGCCATGCGGCAACTTTTTCAGCTTATTTTGAGGACGGAGAGAGTCATTTCCCATAAGGTCACCCCAAGAAACCTGTTTTTGAATTGATAGATGGCCCGGGCAATAATGGGGGAAATCGGTGCATACTGCTTCATGGCGTGTCTAAGGAGGTCTCGTTCAAAATGTCCACATTCATTACTAGTATTTAATATGGTCTACAAAGTCGAGGTCATTTTCAGCCAGTCTGCAGGCTTAGAACCCCACAAAACCCTAAGTAGGACAGTTTATTTTATGTGGTTCCCTCCACCTTGTCCAATACACAAGAATGGGTCCGTCCTACTAAGGATGTATCCCTCATGTCAAAAATTGCATGAAACCCTAAACTGAGGCAGTTTATTTCACACAGTCTCTCCATTCTCTCCCCTCAGCGGGATGATCATTGTCAAAATCCACTAATAAACCCGTGAAACTGCGGTGCAATACAAATGAGTGTGACACAAGCTGGTTTAAACCCACCATCTATGATGAAAATGCTATCAAGTGCATACATACAACAACAATCCTTTGAAAGGCGACATCCAGAATCATACATGTAAGTCCTACCCAGAGGCATTGTTTCATGCATACATCAGTAGCCCTTTTAAAGGCGACATCCAGAATCATACATGTAAGTCCTACCAAGAGGCATTGTTTCTCACACACGTCGGTAACCCTCTCAAAGGCGATTTTTCTATGGTGATACATTAGCCTTCTCAAAGGCGATTTCCTAGAGCTGTGCATGTAAGTCCTAATCAGAGGCATTGTTTTTCACATATATCAGCAGCCCTCTCAAATGCATTTTTCCTAAAGTCATACATTGGCCCTCTTAAGGGCATTTTTCAGAATCATACATGTAAGCCTTAACAAGAGGCATTGTTTCGTACATACACCATGAAGCTACAAAGAGATAATATCATACATCAAGGCCCACTATGGGGCAATATAATACACACATGTCTAGGCCTATCAAGAGGCAATACATAATATACATGCATAAGTGGCCCCCCATGGGGCAATGCCTACAAGATACATGAAGAATACATACATGCCCATGCAGGGGCTACATCATGCTACAACAAAAGGCTAACCCTACTGAGAATCATCATCCCTAAAATACTAGTTGCCATCATCATCATCATCATCAACGTCGCCTATAAGGGAACTGATAGAAGGACCAACTCCACTTAAAGCACTGGGAATGTATCCTAGGTCTTGAGAAGGCCCCTGAGTCTGAGCAAAAGAGCCTCAACCGCCTGGCAGACCTAGAGGAGCGGGCATATACCTGGGCTCGTATTGAGGAACAATAAGCCCCCGGCTTGGAATATGAAGCGAAGGCAGAACATGAATACAAGCCACCCGTAACTCTCCTATCAAAACCATGGTATAGCCATGAAGCATGGCTAGCTCACTCTTAAGCTGGCTCCGCTCTCTCTCTCTCTCTGCGATAGTAGCACAGGCTTTTCTATCCCTCTGTCAAAGCTCCCTCTCCCGAGCTAATGCATGAACAGTCTTTTCTTGCATGTGCACCTCCCTAGCGGCAACAGTGGTCTCAAGCTCTGTCATCCTAGCCTGCAAAGCCTTTGCACGCAATCTCCACTTAGATCCAGAGGCCAACTGAGCACGAACAATGCCTCCTAGCACTCTACCTCCACTCACAGGAACATCTCTAATGATAAGCCTCGTGGAGGACTCTGCGAACCAAGTGGCATAATCCCTGCTGGTATCCACGTAGGCATCAAAAGAACCTGTCGTGTAAGCTGGGTCATACATGATAATGGACTCAAATGACAAGCCGAGAGGAGGTGGATCTCTAGGTACCCCGAAAATCGGCATAACCTAGTGGAAGGTCCTCTCTGCCAAAAAGAACTCCTAAGTCAATAGGGCCCAAAACTAGCATTGTACCCTTGACTGGCCCATGGCAACAGTGAGCCATCATAAGGGTGAACTACTATCTCACCCTAGGTGACACAATCTAAGGCCGCAGAGATAGTGACCGATTGCACCAGGACAACCCTGGTGATCGTAAAAAGAGACCAAGCATATGCTCGAGGAAACATTGTCGCTGACAAACCCGAGAACTGTGGTCGCAAAGCTGGGATGTACTCATATGCCTACCATGTCAAAATCTGCCAACACCCCTCTAGGCTTTTGAAATCCCACTGTGAAGCTCGCCTCAAGAAATAGATGAAAAAGTCGTAAGTGATGGACCCTCGTCATATCTCCCAAAGTCAGAGACTGCTTTCATGGCCCATAGCAACTGGCAGGATAATACTGATTAGTTGTTGCCAAAGACGCAACTACTGAGAAAACACATGAAGAACAGCCGAAGATGAACGTTAGTAGGTGCCACACCCGACGCTGTAGGCCAAAAGTATGCTCTCGTGTCCGTAGTCAATGGGAGAGGGATGCCCAAGAGCTCGCAGGCTAGCTCAAAGCTCATGTCATTAGTCAGAATCGGGTATCCACCGAACCTAATACCCAGGATGGCCGTCCAATCAAAAGGGAGGATCGCATACTCCCCACAACTCAAGTGAAAGATGCTTGTCTCGGTATGAAACCGCCGCACCAAAGCCTCCCCAATCCCGTGCCTCATAGTATATAGGGGAATCCTCAGAAAATCCTCAAACCCCTGCTCTCTTAAGAAATCTGCATACCACCGGTGGTTCCTAGGATCAGACACCAGCCAAAGAAAGGTGGACCAGGCACACCAACCACTGATCTTGTCGGGCCCTTACATTCAGAATCAGAAGTTATACGTTAGCACATGCATATAACAAGAATCTAAATGACAAAAGAAGAAGTACAGCATACCTGTCCCTTCCACGCCTAGGCAGAAGGATGATCCTTCAGCCCGCGCTGAAGGTGAGTGTGTCTAATACCGCCGTCTACCACTCCAGTATAAGCATTGGCCCTAGCCTGATGTGGCGGGAATCTTGGCCTCAAACCGCACCTCCGGGTGCTTGGATAGATCTCCTCCTCTCCAGATAAATCAGCCTTTATGTCAAAAAGAAAATCCTCAGCTGGCGTCTTTCCTTTAGAGGCCTTTCTCCCTATAGCCGGCCTGCGCTGTAAGGAAGTCCCACTGGAAATAGGGCGAGACTCAGAGGAAACACTAAGTGTCTTGACTGAACGCTGCCTCTTAGATCGGGTCTCCATAGGGATCCCGCGGTGAGCCTGGTGTCATCACCCTTGCGGTTAAAATGGCTCTGTAGAACTCGAGCCGCCTGCTCACCAGCCAAAGCAGTCTTATCATCAAAAGAAGCGTCCCCATGGGACGTAGCGTAAATGGGGGCTTTCCCCCAGTTTCCTTTAAAACTCGCCCTCCGAGACATGATCTGCAAAATAGCAAGAAATTCAGACATGAGTGGAAAGCCCTTGAAACAAATGGCAATACAAATCAACTAACATCGTGTCCTAAACATGTGCGGATTCATTCTACAGTGGGTAAACTAGCGGTCGCACCCTAGGCTCACATTCCATCTTGAGGTTAAATAGCGACCACGTCGTACACCTCGCCATCACACAGCTACCAAGTCACTCAAAAGTTCAAGTTCCTGATCTACAGTGGGTAAACTAGCAGCCATGCCCTAAGCTCACATTCCACCTTGAGGTTAAATAGCAGCCGCACCGTATGCCTCGCCATCACAAAACTACCAAGTTACTCAAAAGTTCAAGTTCCTTATCTACAATGGGTAAACTAGTGGCCGCGGCCTAGGCTCACATTCCATCTTGAAGTCAAATAGCAGCTGTGCCGTATGCCTCTCCATCACACAACTACCAAGTTACTCAAAAGTTCAAGTTCCTGATACACAGTGGGTAAACTAGCGGCCACGCCCTAGGCTCACAATCTACAGTGGGCATACTGGAGCCCTAGGCTCACATTCTATAGTGGGTAAACTAATGGCCACGCCCTAGGCTCACATTCCATCTTGAGGTTAAATAGCAGCTACGTTGTACGCCTCGTCATCACACAACTACCAAGTCACTCAAAAGTTCAAGTTCTTGATCTATAGTGGGTAAACTAGCAGCCGCGCCCTAGGCTCACATTCCATCTTGAGGTTAAATAGCAGCCGCACTGTACGCCTCGCCATCACACAGCTACCAAGTCACTCAAAAGTTCAATTTCTTGGTCTATAATGGAAAACTAGCGGCCGCATCCTAGGCACACATTCCATTTTGAGGTTAAATAGTGGCCACGACGTACGCCTCGCCATCACATAACTACCAAGTTACTCAAAAGTTCAAATTCCTGATCTACAGTGGGTAAACAAGCGACTGCGCCCTGGGCTCACATTCCATTTTGAGGATAAATAGTGGCCGCGCCGTATGCTTCGCCATCACACAACTACCAAGTTACTCAAAAGTTCAAGTTCCTGATCTACAGTGGGTAAACTAGCGACCGCGCCCTAGGCTCACATTTCATTTTGAGGTTAAATAGCGGTCGCGCCGTACGCCTCGCCATCACACAGCTACCAAGTCACTTAAAAATTCAAGTTCTTGATCAACAGTAGGTAAACTAGCGACCGCGCCCTGAGCTTACATCCCATCTTGAGGTTAAAAAGCAGCCACGCCATACTCCTCGCCATCACACAGCTACCAAGTCACTCAAATTTCCAAGTTCATGATTTATAGTGGGTAAACTAGCAACCGCGCCTGAGGCTCACATTCCAAATTTCGAGGCTAATTAGCAGTCGTGCCGTACATTTCCCTAGCATTTTGATACTAAATTCTGAAGATCTCTCAAGTTTCTACTGGATTGCTATTCAGATATCCTCTGTCTCTACCCGGATCCCCCCAAATTTCGAGGCTCATTAGCGGTCGTGTCGTACGTCTCACCATTTCCACTATTCCTAACTGCCAGGTAAGTTCCCTTACCTATATCCCGCATTTTATTTTCAGCATTTAAATTCCCACATATTTGCACACCCATATATATAGCATGGCATAAATCATGGCAAAAATATATGCTTATGAAAATTCTAAAAATAAAATAAGCATTAGCATCCCTAGTAGTATTGCTACTAACATGTTGCAAAAAAAGAAGAGAAGAAGAAAGATAGACATTGACCTCAAGTGCAAAAAAGATTAAAATAGCAGACTGAAGCTGAAAAGCCAGACCTGCTAAGTTCGCAGTCTCTCCAAAGAATTTTTTAGAAGTGGGAAGTTAAAGGAAAGGGTAAAATGAGGTCAAAATAAGCCCAAAAGAGGTTTTTATAGGCCTTTGGGCAGCCTAGCTGCCAAGTGTACCTTGGGCTAGCATGCATCCCTAGTAGTATTTCTACTAACATGTTGTAGAAAAAATAAGAGAAGAAGAAAGATAGACACTGACCTCAAGTGCAGAAAAGACTGTAGCAGTAGATTGAAGCTGAAAAGCCGGACCCACTAAGTTCGTAGTTGCTCCATAGAATTTTTCAGAAGTGGGAAGTCAAAGGAAAGGGTAAAATGAGCCCAAAAGAGGTTTTATAGGCCTTTGAGCGGCCTAGTTGCCTGGCGCACCTTCTTGGGCTGCTGGGTTAGCCTGGCGCACCTTGAAGGGCCGGCGGTCAGCGTTGACCAAGTCAATGTTAACCGATTAACCAGGTCAAACCTCTAAAAAAAGGGGGGGCCTTTTCTGTTAGAAAATCTGGTTTTGTATCTCATACAAAACACACAGCAGAAGCAACAATCACGGATTTACTTCAATCATGAGAGATAACACATAATCTTGAATTCTAGAACAAAGAATAGAAAGCATACCTTGGTGCAGTGAAATTCAAAACCAAACTTGATAATACTTGGGAAAACTTTTAATCTTCACTCCAATTCCACTTGAGAAATGTGGTCTCTCAATCAGTTTCCAAGGAGAGAATAAGAGAGTGTCCAACACTCACATACATCATTGCATTCCTTATGTGATCTAAATGAATACCACACACATATGAAAAGCCTCCTCAAATTCTGTATGTTTCTCTCCTTATATATAACTGATTATCTAATTAGGCTAGCCTTTTGGACCATTCCAATTGGGCTCTAGTATGTGGCTTGGAGTGGGACCAAAAGGGACCAATAAGACACTAGTTCTAATAGGCCTTGGACTTTTCTATCAACTCTTGACAAGTCCAAAGTTACCATTAACTATATTTAATACCACTATATAAATATAGTTGCACTCTAGGCCTTATCTATAAATTATATCTCAAGACTTTATTATACATGCAACCCCTTTATTAAAATATTTGTAGTAATACAAAGTCATGAATGTAGACTGCCACTTTGAAGATTACTACATCTTAATCCTTAAGTACCTAGCTTAATCCTTTATGTTATTCATCATATATTTATGAAATCCAATTCCATAAATATATACTTTAGTAACTCTTTACTAAAGTGGTTGGACCCAACACTCTGAATAACCAAACCCATTAAACTTAACTCAAGGGAATATTTTATATCTCCGTTAAGAGATTATGAATTTCATCTTGAGAATATATGTTCCATCAACACTAAATGCAGCTGCCCAACATATTGAGGTTTTGATCGTAACTTATAGATCTCACTCCTGATATATCAAAGCAACCTACATCTCATGATCAGATCCATTATTCTCTCAAGATTTAGAGTTGATGTAAATAGAAGTCATGAGATTTATTATTCATTTGACAGTCGTTAGGAGAATAATAAATCTCACAACGGTTCAATTCAATATGTCTTAACTCTTAAAACATATCAAAATATCAACTAGAAGTTTTCACTTCCATGATCAAGACAAATCATCTTAGTTGATATGTTATAGTCTTTGTAGATGAAATACCCAATTTCAACACCGACTACGAACTAAAATTCTGAGTTTACAAAGAACTTGTGATTTATATCTTCTGTGACTAAATCACATAAATCACATACTATGCATCTCATGGACTAAGATAATGTCCCATTAGTTCATTTATAGATAATCTCATATAATTAAACAAATTAATTATTTATGACATGCCAATAAATTGGATTTTAGGGCATAAACCCCAACATTTTCCTCTCCTAGAGTTCAAAGACATGTCTAAAAAATATTTCATAAGCAGTTGTAGTAGAGCAGTCCAGTCAGATAAGTCTGGTCTCAATCCATGAATAGTCTCCGCAGGCAATTTGGGGGGCAACAAAATTCGAAATCACATTCTTTATCCGACACCTCTTGTTGCATTCGAGATGTCAGGTAAAGAAGGGGCAGCTGTTGATACCGTATTTTGTCCGCCTTTGATTTGCGTGCAAGACCCCGAAAAATCCAAAAATGTTATTTTCTCTCCATGGGGCCACAAGGACATCTAAAATGATGTGGCACAACCCGTTCGGACGCCGAAGCACCCCAAGGGCCTTTTTTTAGCTAAAATGACCAAAATGTCCCTAATCAACCTAAGGTTGACCGAAGGTCAAACGAGGTCAAAAATCTCACAAAACCACACTTTTCATACTTTTACATCAAATTCGAGCTTCTCAGAGGTTTTTCACAACCTTGACCAAGTTTAACCAAGTTGACCTAGAGTTGACTCCCAATGGGTCCCAAAAACTCTAATTTTGATCTGGCCATCAGAATGGGTTGAAACTAATGTCATTGCGAAGATTATCAAATCCTCATTCCAACAGCTATTTATCGATCAAAATCGGAGTCAGAACGGCTGAGATATCACGAAAACTGGGATAACGCACCGATCGATGCACCACTAATTTCTAAGAGCCATAAAATTTGATCCGACCGTTGGATTTTCAAGTTCCATACCTTTTCAAAAATAGGAAGTCAAGAACTTTCCAGGGGTGTCAAGATCAACCCAATCCAATACCTTTTCAAGGTGGCGGCCCCAGGCACCCTCTAGACCCAAAAAAAAAAAAAAAAAAAAAAAAAAAAAAAAAGGAGACTTCCTGGGGCATACTCTTCGTTTGGACAATTTCTGAGTTGTTCTCCTCTCTTCCAAACACAAAAAACACATCAAAACCTCTTGATTCTTCTCTTCACCAAAAATACAAGGTAGTGTTCATACCTTCCACCTTCCTCTCCTAGGTTCCATACCTTGGATTTGAGGTTTAAGGGTTATGGATGTAGCTTTTTAGCTACTATCCATACCCCTTTTTTCTTTAAAGCTTCATCTAGTTTTTATCTTGCTTTTTCTTGCCTTAATAACATGATTTATTGCTTTATCTAGTCTGTTTCTTGCTTTACCTTGCTTCTAGCATGTTTTTGGCTTGTTTCCATATGCTTCCATGTTCCTTCATGTGTTAGTTACCTCTTCTACATGTTTTATGCTTTATGCCATGCTTTAGATGCTTAGATCTTTTCGTTCCCATGTGTTGATGTTTAGGTCTACATGCTCACATGCTTGATATTATGTCTCCGGCTATGCCTTGCTTAGATCTACATGTTTGTATGCATGTTCTATGCTCCTATGCCTATGTCTATGCCTTCACATGTTTGTATACTTGGATTTGTGTTCTTCCATGCTTTTATGCTTACATCCACATGCTCACATGCTTGATATTATGTCTTCGGCTATGCCTTGCTTAGATCTACATGTTTGTATGCATGTTCTATGCTCCTATGCCTATGTCTATGCCTTCACATGTTTGTATGCTTGGATTTGTGTTCTTCCATGCTTTTATGTTTACATCCACATGCTTCGATGTACATTCACATGCTTACATGCATATTTCCATGCTTATTGCTGCGACTTAAATAATGCTCCCAAGTGCAGGATTGTCGCGAAGTAATAACTCAGAAAGTCCGAGGTCGAATCCACAAGGAAAAGGGAACTGATTAGCAAACCACAAGGGAATAAAACTAAAATAAAAAAGCTTAACTGAAGAGATTTTTGACGGTTTAATAAAGGTAATTTAAATTTAGAGAAAATAACAATATATTAAGGCGCTAAGGTTTAGGGATTCACACACAACACATCTATTGGTAGTCTTAACAATATTTATTTTATGACTCAACTAAAATTCATACGAAGGATGATCTTAGTAGGATGATTTAACAATAAAAACTCAAGAATTAATTGTCTAAGGTAGTTTCATGCAATTGATTGATTTTAGGCAAAACAAAACTAGTGAATTAGTTCGCAGGGAATACTAAGCATTTAACGTGCCCGGAGTCTACGATAAATAAAAGGATTATACAAAACTAAACACTTTCTAGATGAGTAAAACAATCAAAAACATAAAAACATAATCATTAAAACCAATAAATAATTGTTAAGAACATACCAATAAATGGTTGGGTTTCATCCCTTGCCTTAGCAAGGCTTCTAGCAAGCCATAACACAAATAAAAACTCTAAAAACTGTAAAGAAACTTTAAGAAAACCTAAATTATGTTCTACAGCAGCTCTCCTCTGAATTTTGCCCTAAAGAACCTTTAAATAGGTCAAGGAATCCTATTACAAGTTTAATTCTTGTTTGGACGAAATCCCATGTTTTTAGGCTTTACTTAACCGACATTTTTGGCCCATTTAACTTCATAATTCGAACTTTTGGTAAACTGTAAAGTTGTAGCCCTTTAAGTTAGCTTTCCAGCCCAACTTGAATCATTCCAATTTGACATTTGAGCCGAAATTTATGCTCCAAATACTAACTGGTATGCAGGCTGGAATCCTAATCCGAATTGGACTTGGATTAGATACAAATTTCCTTTGATTCCTTGCTCCAATTGGACTTGAATTTAATTGGGTTGGCCTTCTTTGACTTCATCATGGCCCTTGTAAAAGTAAAGTCCATTAGCTTTCTTCTTTGCACAAATCCACTTATTTAATTTCATTATCCTATAAAAGTCAAATTCACGCATTAAAATTCAATTAAGCACAAAATTTATTATTCAGCATTATTCCAAAACCAATTATAAAATGCATGAATTAACACAAAATAAGTATGATAATGCTTTCTAATAATGATATAAATATGCAAAATTAAGCTATTATCACTTATATGTGTAGATCAGTGTGTTTACATGCTTGGATTGATGTTCTCTACATGCTTTATTCTATCTTCCATGTGCTTGTGCGCTCCATGCCATGTTTGTGTGCCTGGGCCTAGACCTTGTTTGTCATGGCATGTGCTATTGTAGCCCTTTTGTCGCCTTATCTCTCTTTCTTGTGTTTTGGCCATTTGGTAGGATTTAGATCTTGACTCCTTTATGGTCTTGATCATCATCCGTACACCTTGGCCCATATCAAAGGGTTTGGATCATTCTTATTTGCATGTCTATGTTTGCTTGCTTCTATGCTTTATCTCCTATGTTAGCCTCTCTAGTTCTAGGCTTTGCCATGCTTGATGCCCTTAGTGGGTTTGTGGTTGTGTGGTTACATCCGACACCCATGAGGCCTTGTTTGGATGTAACCATTTGGGAGGCATCTCCGAATGCCGAGTTGCTCTGTGCATACCCTTCCATTTTCTACTCCACGCAATGTTATGCTTACCATGCTTGTTTATGCCACCCGTTTCCTTTCTATGCATCTTTACACACTTGCTTACATGTCTATGCATGAGTCTTGCTGCTAGTGTGTTGTCCATGCTTCAACACAATGAAGTTATGGACATTTGATCCAAACCTACATATTTCCCTTGCGGACACCACCTTTTGTTTGCTTTCTTGTTTGCCTTCTCGCTTGTTTGCTTGCTTTCTTGTTCTTTGCTCGCCATGTCTATCATGCTTATCTGCTTTATGCCTCTTTTATATGCTCTTTGCATCTTTTCCTTCGATTGCTTGTCTACTGGTTCTTATCTTTGTCTTTGCATGTACACATATGGAGTGAGGATGTATGGAGCTAGGGCATGGTCTTCCAGGCACAAGCAAAAAGGGCGAAGACGCAAGCATGTAGTTATAAGCCAAGTGGCAATGTTCAGTAGGTTTAGGGGGTCTAGCCTCTCCCATTTGGTTATGTACTTTTTAAAACTCCCTTCCTTGCTCCCTCCTCTCTCTCTTAGATGAGTTGTATTAGGTATATCATGCCGTGTACCATTCGTCCTCATCTTCAGAGTATGGCGACCCCTATTTACTTTCCTACACCTATATTTTGGGCCATGCTCTAGGGATGTAGGCATTTACTTTCCTACTTTGTGTGCTTGCATTGTGCATGATATATGTATATATATACTTGCTCGCCCCTTTCGGTGTGATCGTCACAGTCCATGTCACCTAAGGCAAAGCGATGCCTAATTTCCACTGCAAAAGTAAGGTGACATGTTGCCGAATTTTCGCCATGGAAATCTAGTACTTTGCCCGAATGCCTTAGGAAAGCATAGATTGGGACACATCCATTCAAAAGCCAAACCTCAAAAGCCAAAATCATGATTTTACTACCAATCTCCGAAAATTAAATTTTTATCAAAATAAAAGACTATCCTTGGATAGGCGTTGTAGGGTGCCTAACACCTTCCCCACACATAACCAAACTTCCGGACTTAAGAATCAAGATTTTTTGCCATCCATATTAGATTAGGAAAAATGTCATTTTTCTTAGCCTAGGATCGGTAATAAAATCAACTAGAAAATAGGTGACCGATCATACCTTAGAAAAACCCAATGATTGGTGGCGACTTTACTTACCTTTGGTAATTCCCTTAAAATTTGGCCAAGATTTCTGCCACACCTCCAAAGGTAGACAAACCTACATTCCTCCACCGAGAGAGAGAGCACCCAAAACTCCACGCGAAACCCACACCAATCAATCAAGAGGGGCCTCCAACGGGCCCCTCGCACATGGGAGTGTCGCCACGGTGGGTGGTCGAACAAAGGCTCACAACAGTGGTTTCGTTCTGATCGAGGCCGGGGGCCGACAATAAGTACAGTTAAATGTGATGTTGATATTGCCTAATGTGACAATGGAACAATCAAATGTAGAAAAAAAATAAGGGAACCATCGAATATGACAAAAGTACGGTCACATGTGATGTTAGTATCGCTCAATGTGACGTGGAACTATCAAATGTGAGAAGAAAAAAAATTAAAGTACCACTGAATGTGCGAAAAGTACGATCAAATATAATGTTAGTATTGCCTAATGTGACAATGAAATCATCAAATGTTAGAAAAAAAAATAAAGGAACCACCGAATGTGACAAAAGTACAGTTACATGTGATGTTAGTACTGCTCAATGTGTCAAATGTGAGGAAAAAAAATTAAAGTACCACTGAATGTGAGAGAAGTATGGTTAAATGTGATGTTGGTACTGCTTAATGTGACAATGGAATAATCAAATATGAGGAAAGAAAAAAGGATGATAGGCCAAAAACGAATTGACCCCTTGTAATAAATTAACCAATTAATTTAGCCAAGTGAATTAATTAAGTTAATTAACATGCAAACGCGTGGTAGCACAAACAAATCACCAATAAACTAATTATGCAGCAGAAAATAAATAACACAGTGATTTATTTACGAATGAGGAAAACCTGACAGCAAAAACCCCATCGGGTGATTTTCAGGTCACCACTCCCGAAATTCCACTATTATCACAACAAGCGGTTACAAGTAAAGGAATCCCAAGTACCTTACCAACCTACAGTTGAACCCTTTCTCCAATACCCAATTGGACTTGTTCTGTAGTGACAATTTCCCCTTTTGATGCACGACTCCTAAGTACGTGACTAACCAATATGTGGATCCCAGTACGCAACTTCAAACACCAACTAGAAAGAGTTGTTGGCTGCAAAGTTCTTCAGTTCATCCACGATGAAGATCAAGAAGATGCTTGGTCACAAAACCCAAAGGTGTACATACACAGCAACTTCTTCAGAAGAGATGAACTAGCGCAAAACTTTGTCTCCGGTTACAAATTTCTTAAACAGACTTTGGTCAATGCTTGTGCAACTTGTGTACTCTTTGACGGCCCTTAAAACAATCTTTTTATATGTCTAGGGTTAGGAGAAAAGAAGGCCCAAACACATAAACACGGATCCTAAGAAATCAGATCAAAAATTGTGATTTTTATAAACCTCAACAGATAGAAGCTATCGAGCATTTGTCGAGATAGTTGTCAAGCCACGGGCAGAACAGCTTCCTTAAACCTCGACATATGCTAGCTGTCGAGCTTTAGTAACCTTGCACTTTCAGCTTGTTTTCTTGGACAGACTTGAAGGCTTCAACACTTGATCTTGAAACATGGTTTCTTGAAGTATTTTAACACATCTTAGATTTACTCAATTACAAGTAAAGTGCATTTTGTCAAAGGATTAGCCAATTACATAAAATCATGACATATGTTCTTAACATGTGAACCATATATGTCCTAACAATCTCCCCATTTGGCAATCCGTGATAAAACCACAACAAACAAATGAACATATGAGAGAAGTCATAAATCACTCAACTCATATTTACTTGTTGAATACAATAAAATCTATCCTAACATAAACTCTTGAAAAATTTTGCAAGAAGAGAGTTTATGGCAAATAGACTTTGACAACTTGTATTTCTGAAACACTTTAAACAAAACTCATCAAGGCATCTTAGTGTGAAATAGAAATAATAGATTGCATACAAATATAAGAAGCATGTGTATAAAGAAAGAAAAGAAACAACACATGTAAGAGATAGGTGAAAGAAACATATATCAACATATAAAGAAGATAAGTACAATGTATGTGTAAATATTGGTCACAAGACCTAATGTACAAGATCAATGTATCTATGAAAGAAAGAAAAGAAAAGATACATCATATCCTCACTACATCCCTCAAAACAACAACACTCCCCCTAACAAAAATGTCCTAGACTAACCCCTAAGAATGACTACTCTCATATCCCAAAACTACTCCCCATTTTGCCACGAATGACAAAGGGTAAGAGTGTCAAGTAGACATCTCATCGGTAGAGCTAGCATCTCTATCATCATCATCCAAAACATCATCGTCATCGCCATCATCATCATCATCATCCTCAGCATCAGAATTAGAAGCCACTAGAGGAGGTGGTGAAGGAGAAGCCTCAGGAGCAAAACCACCGATAGCCGTCTGCCATCATGCAATACAACCAACACAAACGTTCACCTGATACAACTTAGTAGAGAGTGTATCAAGGTGAACATCCATGCACTGCAGCTGCGCCATGATGTGTCCAAGTGACACATCACCCATGGAAGAGGAGGGGGCGGATGTAGATGGAGCAGTCCGAGATGAAGGAGCTGAATGGGAGGGAGGTGCTGTTGACTCCTGTCGTGATCGAAACTGCGCCTCACTATGTTTTACGGTAGCGGCGTCTATGGCACACATGAAAGTGAAAAGGTCAGACATGGGAAAAGGGATGGAAAAATGGCGTAAATTCCTCGCTATATCAGAAGAAAAGATGAGCTTATCACGGGACGCTGAATCTAGATGAACATCTATAATAGAAAGAATAATGTGAGAAGGAAAGTCTATGGTAAGATGCTCAAGTAGGGACAACAAAAAACGAGCACGAGGCTCTGTAATGGAGTTGTAGTGAGAGAGAGGATAGAGTACAAAAGTCATCACCATGTTCAAAAACCGAGGGCCTTTTGCAAAGCCCGAATAGTAAGTGAACTGGCATTCACCCCACTTAGAGGGACGCTCACAAAAAGCAGCTTTGAGCTCATATTTGGACACAGTCCACAGAGACTCACAACTAGGGTATTCAAGAAACTTTATCCTAGGAACTCGAAGCACATCCGCAACAAGTTGCGGTGTAACAGAAATGCGTGTACCTTGAACGCGAGTGAAGAAAAGAGGTACTGAACGATCACCCGTGCATGTTGGAGTAAAACTCCTGAATAAGCACGAGAGGACAAGTGACCGGGACGTCACGCAGTGACTCTCATCCCCGACTGTGAATAACAGAGGGAAGGTTAGTATCGGCAAAGTTCGCCAAAATGACTTGGCGTTTCGAATGAACACCTCGTCTAGAAAAGTTCTCCGAGAAAGCCTTTCAAGCATCCTCATCACAGAACCGAATGTTAGAAGGAGTAGGATTAGAAGATGATGCCTCAGAACGAAGAAGGTTTCGAGACGGAGCAGATTTACGCTTAGGTGCCATAAACACGACTAACGTAAACAGAAGGAGAGAGAGAGAGAGAGAGAAAGACAATCAGAAAAGCCCCAAGCAGTTCAAATATATCAAGATATATTGAAAAGAGAGTATGTATGCATGGGGAATGCATGAACATGTGACATGCAAAAGAAAATTCATCATGGGCTCAGCCCAATCCAATCTTACCAGCACACAAACATATTACACACATCTAAATGCATGACAATACCATTATAATGCAAATGTGATGCAATGTATGAGATTTTAAACACATTTAAATTAAAACCCATCCCAAAATTTCAACAATAACTCATCAATTTTGAAAAACCCCAAAAAATTTCAAAAACCCCAAAACCTAGGTTTCAAATCATGAAATGCATGAAGAAGGATAGATTAGAAGCTTACCAAGTGAGGAAAAACTTGAGAAAGCTTGAAGAAACCTTAAGGAGCAAGATTGGAGTGAGATAAGAGTGCTTGGGAGAGAAAAGAGAGAGCTATCGAGAGAGAGATCGAGAGAAAATGAGGTTTGGATCGCACGAGGAGCTTAAATAGAATCCTCAGTATATCTCAACAGATGAGGTGTCGAGAGGTGTCGAGACATCTGTTAAGGAAAATGGTCATCGACAAATGCAGGTGTCGAGAAGGTCTTGAGGAACAAAACACCAGAACCAAGAACAGAAGCTCGATCGATCGACCAGGTGTCAAGAAGCTATTGAGGAGGCAGGAACTTTCTCGATCGATCCACCAGGTGTCGAGATTGTGATAAGAAAAACCTTAAGAAGCTCGACAAATAGCTAGGTATCGAGGAAGTGTCAAGGAGGTGTCAAGCTAGCTTTTAAAAACAATTTTTCAAGAAGAGAAAAACATAGACATGAATGCAATCCAACATGCAACTCAACCAATGATTGAAACAACATATTAAGCTTTCAAAATCATCTCTCAACAAGAATTTTGAGCACATGGATCTCAAAAAAACACACACACACTAAACAAGTCTAACCAATTTTATATTTCAAAAACAAGTCAAGACAGTTTAGTGAGTATACATTAGCACATGTAAACCTTTGTGATGGCCAAATCACATTGTACCTGTACATGTATCAAGAGTAGTAAAGAATATTGCGTATTGTGTGTGAAAAACATCACAAGATTGCATAAGTGTCAACTATTTATGACGATTTGAGAAATGAGAAAATCACTTTAACTCACACACAATCATAACTGTTTGATGGAGACTATCACCTTCGAGGTAGGTACATCCTATAACTCCTACATCTCCTAGAATACACACTTGCAATCATATTTAAAAGCATTTTTGATCTTTTTTCTTTTTATTTTCTTTGCATATTTTTCTTTTTATTTAGCATATCATGCATGGGCATACAAGACAGAGAAAAGAAATACCCAAAATGTTAAGTATTTGACATTGCACTTTTGCTATGCCGAAGCATATGAATGTCATTGACACTGCACTTTTGCTATGCCGAAGCATACAGGTGTCATATTATGATTGGCAGGCAACAGTGGTGAGATAGTTATTTATGCATTTCTCTTAGGATTTTTTAGTCCTTCTTGTCAAAAAAAGTGATACGAGTGTTAAGTTCAAGAGATAACTTAATCTTACTCATCACAAACAAGAGCCACAAAGCTCACTTGCTTAGTTGTGCATAGAGATGCTCATCTAAGCTACAAGAGATACAAAGTTTAGAAAACTTTGTTTCAATGGCCATCCAAGGTACACAAGTAACAATGTACACAAAACACACACTGTTTTTGTATTTTCTGATTTTTTAATTTTTTTTATTTTTATATGAAAAAAAAAAAAAGCAAAACTGAAAAATAAACAAACAAAAACATGTTAACAAAGCAAAGCATAAAACTAGATTGGCTCAAAATAAAAGCAAAACACACAAGTAATGCAACAAACAAAAACAAGAAGATAGAAGAAAGTGATATAATCACTTAGAGTCATTTTTCTTCCACACCTTAGAAGAACCTTTCCTTTGATTAAACCCTTGAATCAGCGGTGAAGGGGAAGAATTGAAACCGTTCAAGTTCGAAAGGAACATGAGGGCTTTGAGAAGATCTCCAAGAGGAGCAAGAGAGGATTGAAACTGATTTTGGCTTCCAGATGCTATCATGTCGTTTCTCTGTTGAGTGGCTAACCACTTATAGCATTTTGGTCGAGTATGACCAGCAACTCCACAATGATGACAGAGATGCTGCTTCTTCTATTTAGGCTTTTGAGAGTTAGCCTTCTTAGCCCTAAGGTTTTTAATATCTTTCTTATCTTGTTTAGGGGGTGCTCCTAGGATAGATTTACCCTTGTCTAAGTTCTCACTAGCTAATTCAATTTTAAAATCATTGTTCTCAATTTCAACATTATTAGCAGGAGGAACAAAAACAGCACTACTAGTAGAAGCAATATTAAAGGAAGAAAGACCATACCCTAAACCTGTTTGATCCGAAGCAAATTTTTGAATGCTGAGCATCGCATCAAGTTTTGCACTTGAAGTCCTCTCCAATTAAGCTCTGACTTGAAATAGTTCCGCTTCAAGCTTCTTGGTCTTCTCAGCCAAGAAATTGTTCTCGAATCTCAGTACTCCGATAGTCTGATTAGCCTCATCAAACTTAGTGGACAGCTCTTCACGATCAAGTTCCACATCACTGAGTTTCTTGGTGGCCAGCCTATACAGTTTCTCGTGCTTCTCAGAGAGCTTGTACAATTTCTCATAGGCTGTATGGATATTATCTTGATCATCCATCTTCTCACACTTAGAATCCACCAATTCTTCTTCTTCATCCACGTCTTCAACAATCCCTTCAGTAGGATTGACTGTGGCAATGAAGGTATTCAAGATTCTGTCATCCTCATTGTTGGAATCATTCTCAGGCTCAGTGTCACTCAAGGTTGCAGCAAGTGCCTTACTCTTTCCAATGCTTTTGAGATATGTAGGACACTCCTGTTTCATATGTCCGAAACCATGACACCCAAAGCACATAGGTCCTGCGGGAACAGTGTACTGACCGCCATCCTTTGCATCCTTCTTCCCTTTGTCTTGGCCCTTAAACTGAGAAGAAATGGATTGTCTGCGGTCCTTCTCAAAGCTCCTCCCATTGGCATTCTTCATAAACTTCTTGAATTGCCTTGTAATGTAGGACTTCATCTTGGAATCTTCATCATCGAAAGACTCATCTGTGTCACTACTCTTTGCCTTCAAAGCCATGTTTTTGCCTTTACCCGACTTGCCAATCTTAGATAGCCCTAGCTCGTAGGTCTGCAAGTTTCCAACCAGTTTAGTCAAAGGAATCTTGTCAATATCCTTTAATTCCTCTATTGCCATAATCTTGGCATGGAATCTCTCGGGTAGAGATCTGAGCACTTTTCTCACAATCTTGGGTTCAGGGATGGTTTTCCCAAAATTGAAGGCTGAGTTCACTATGTCCTTTAGCTTAGCATAGAACTCATCGAACGACTCATCCTCTTCCATTTTTATCTCCTCAAAGCTTGTAGTGAGCCTCTGAAACTTTGAATCCTTGATAGCCTTTGTATCCTCATAGGTTGTCTAGAGGATGGTCCATGCTTCCTTAGCAGTTTTAGTAGAGGATATCTTCTTGAACTCCTCATTGGTGACTGCACTGAATAAAGCATTCAATGCCCTGCTGTTAAAGTTTGCCGCCTTGATCTTGGCTTCATCCCAATCGGCCGACGCTTCTTTTGGCTTGGTCCAGCCAATCTCTACAGCTTGCCACACCTTCTCATCTAAAGACTGCAAGAAAGCTCTCATGCGTACTTTCCAGTATGCATAGTTAGTGCCATCAAATAAAGGAGGTATAATTAATGACCGTCCTCTATCCATGACAAACAGGGGTCAATGGATCAACACAGCAAAGATTAAACCTAATCAGAGTGTACCTGCTCTGATACCACTTGATAGGCCAAAAACAAATTGAACCCTTGTGATAAATTAACCAATTAATTTAGCCAAGTGAATTAATTAAGTTAATTAACATGCAAAAGCGTGGTAGCACAAACAAATCACTAATAAACTAATTATGCAGCGAAAAATGAATAACACGGTGATTTGTTTATGAATAGGGAAAACCTGATGGCAAAAACCCCACCGGGTGATTTTCAGGCCGAATTTTCACTATTATCACAACAAGCGGTTACAAGTAAAGGAATCTCAAGTACTTTACCAACCTACAATTGAACCTTTACCCCAATACCTAATTGGACTTGTTCTGTAGTGACAATTTCCCCTTTTGATACACGGCTCCCAAGTACGTGACTAACCAATTTGCGGATCCCAGTACGCGACTTCAAACACCAACTAGAAAGAGTTGTTGGCTGCAAAGTTTTTCAGTTCATCCACGATGAAGATCAAGAAGATGCTTGGTCACAAAATCCAAAGGTGCACATACACAGCAACTTCTTCAAAAGAGATGAACTAGCGCAAAACTTTGTCTCCAGTCACAAATTGCTTGAACAAACTTTGCCCAATGCTTGTGCAACTTGTGTAATCTTTGACGGCCCTTAAAATAATCCTTTTATATGTCTAGGGTTAGGAGAAAAGAAGGCCCAAACACATAAACACGAATCCCAAGAAATCAGATCAGAAATTCTGATTTTTGTAAACCTTGACAGATAGAAGCTGTCGAGCATCTGTCGAGATAGCTGTCGAGCCACGGGCAGAACAGCTTCCTTAAACCTCGACACATGCTAGCTATTGAGCTTTAGTAACCTTGCACTTTCAACTTGTTTTCTTAGACAGACTTGAAGGATTCAACACTTGATCTTGAAACATGGTTTCTTGAAGTATTTTTACACATCCTAGATCTACCCAATTACAAGTAAAGTACGTTTTGTCAAAGGATTAGCCAATTACATAAAATCATGACATATGTTCTTAACATGTGAACCGCATATGTCCTAACAAAGGAACCACCAAATGTAACAAAAGTACAGACACATATGATGTTGATATTACCCAATGTGGCATGGAACTATCAAATGTGAAAAAAAAAAAAAAATTAAAGTATCACTGAATGTGAGAAAAGTATGGTCAAATGTGATGTTAGTATTACTTAATGTGACAATAGAACCATCAAATGTGAGAAAAAAAAAAAAAAAACAACAAATGTGACAAAATTACAGTCACATGTGATGTTAGTACTACCCAATGTGACGTGGAACTATCAAATTTGAGAAAAAAAATTAAAGTACAACCGAAAGTAAGAAAAGTACAGTCCGGGTGATGTTAGTATTGCCTAATGTGATAATGGAACTATCAAATGTGAGAAAAAAATAAGGGAACCACCAAATATGACAAAATAACAGTCATTTATGATGTTGGTATTGCCCAATGTGACAATGGAACTATCAAATGTGAGAAACAAAAATTAAAGTACCACTAAATGTAAAAAAAGTACAATCAAATATGATATTAGTATAGACACTCGATTTTGCATCCATAATTTAATCTTGAAAAATGGTTAGAGTGACTATTCATATACCCAAAATTTAGAGTTGCATTAATTCATTCATTGCATATCATAAAAATGATCTTGAGATTCTAACGATCGCGACGGTATGTCCGATTCCCAAATCGGACCGTCGGATTGAAAGATATCACAAGATCAAGTTTTCACGATCTGCATGTATTGTATGAGGTGAAGTCGATCACGTGTGATTAATTTTAATTAATTTTGATTGGTTAATGATTAAAATTAATTAAATGAATTTATGTGATTGGTGGAGTATTTTTCTTAAAGTGAGATTTGTTGCATAAGATTAAAACAAATAAGCTGATAATATTTAAAGACGGTAGATAATTAGGCTTTTAGGATAATTATATTCAAAATAATTATTTTAAAAATCCTAATTATCACTTTGGAATGAGGTTTATCATGAAAATAACTCTTAAATTCGTCCAAATACAGTTTTAGAGTTGGAAAACACTTCAAAAATGTGCTAATCAAGTAGCAGATTTCAGATTCACATTCCAATGAACTTTTCTTTTCTTTCTTTTCTTCTCCATGAGTTTTGTTGATGATGCATGAATATGTTTAACACGTTTTATTATTTCTTGCTCTTAATGTATAATTACCATGTTTTGCTTGAATTTTTCTTTAACATGTTCTTAGATGATTGTTTATTGTGGTTCTCTTTCTTAAATTTCAAAGTCTGCTAATGTCTATCAAAGATTTCTTAAAAAAAAAAAAAAAAAAAAAAACTGATCTGATCTTTCAGATTTGATTTTTCTAAACCAAAAACTAATTTGATCTTTCAGATTTTATTTTTTAAACCAAAAACTGATCTGATCTTTCAGATATGATTTTTCTAAATCCAAAACTGATTTATATTTTTCAGATCTAATTTTTTCTAAATTCAAAACTGATTTGTATTTTCATTAAATACTGATTTGATTTTTTTTTTAAAACACAAAACTGATCTTTACTTTCATTAAATACAAATTTGATTTTCTTTTTAACTCCAAAACTGATCTGTATTTTCATTAAATACAAATATGATTTTTTTTAAAAAGGTTTTCTTTGACACAAAACTGAAGATTTTGAAATTTAATGAAAGGACTGAAAATTAGGTTGTAGTTTTATTTTATTTTATTTTATTTCATTTTATTATTTTTTATGAATGTGATGCATGCATAGTAAATTCATCGTATGAATGTGGATCCTCTTTCAAAAAGCCTTTTTTTTTTTTTTTATTCATAAAAAACAAATCTAATTTTTCTTGATAAAATCACCCTTGTTTAATTTTACACAAAAACAGATCTGTTTCTCTTTAACAAAAATCTTATTCTTTCTTTTACATAAAACAGATCTGATTTTTCTTTACAAATCAAATTTTATTTTATGCACAAAACATATTTGAATTTTCTTAAAAAAGGAGGAGAAGACACATCCATAAGGTAAATTTATTTGAATTAATTTTAGTCAAGTGTCTATTATGTATGTTCAACATATCATTCACATAATGCAAAAGATGGTATATTGGTCATTAGAGTCTATAAGACCAGACTCTGTCTGGGCAGAATGGGTGTCTAACACCTTCCCATTCCGTAACCTAGTCACTGAGCTTAGGATTTTTGGATAGGTAGATTAGTTTTTTGTCTTGCTTTAATTTTGGTAGATTGTAATTAGGACCAAGACCTTTGTATTCTTTTGCATAGATTGTAACTAGGACCCAAAGTCTTGTAAGGTTTAATTTACCAAAATTGTACTTGTCTTTATTCAATCAATGACATTCGAAATATTTTAATCATGTAATTTGTATTTATTTTTTCTTATTTTTTTGTATAAAAAATAAGTGGCGACTCCACACCACTTACCCAAAAAGAGAGGTGCCCTTAAAAGCACCCCAATCTCTTTTTTGGGAGCACCCGATTTTCCCGGTTTCTCACAGTTGGTACTGCCTAATGAACGGTTTTAGACCCCTTAAACCAACCAGATTAACCTAGTTAATTAGCCAAGTGATTAACTTAGTCAAATTATGCAATTCTAGGTTATCACAAACATACAATCATATCAAAAATATAAAGCAACGGAAATATAAATAACACAATGATATGGTCACCCAGGAAACCACACGATAAAAACCTGGGGAGGATTTGACCTAGCTATCCTCAAGGTAAACTGAATCCACTATGCGAAAGAATCGAAGTTCATACAAAAGGATTTACAAGCTCCCCGCTTGACTTCCTAATGCTACCTACCAGTAGAACTTACTGACACGACCACGTGCAAGCTCCGAATCCACAGACTCCTTCTTTCTTGGATTCTCCAATCAGCTACAAGCACCCACGCTTGTTATTCTTTAAGCTCCAATGGCAGCAACCGAGTTGATCATCAAGATGTTGATACTATCTCTACCTTGAAAACCCTAAGTTTTGTGTAAGGAAAGCTCTTCTAGCTCTTCTAGATCTCACAACAAGAGTTACTCTCAAAACGTGGCTAGGGTTTTTCTTTATATACCTAGGGTAAAAACAGAAAACCCAAAACATTTAATGAGTTAGGGCTGAGTTGGAAAATTCTACAGAAAAGCATTCTGGCCGAGATTCGATCGATCGAGTCTTTCTTTCGATCGATCGAGCCAGGCCGAAATGCACCAATGCATCTGCAGCCTCTCGATTCCAACTTTACATGAAAGACACAACTTTGAGCAAGCCTAAAGAAGACTAAACAACCTGTTTTGATCATGGTTTGCCAATGATACTAATTAGAGTTCTAAATACATAAATTCCTAAATCTTTAGAACCTAACACCTAATGTGGCAACTGAACCATCAAATGTGAGAAAAAATAAGGGAACCACCGACTGTGACAAAAGTACAGTCAGATGTAATGTTGGTATTGTACACGTGAGGATAGTACCGTCAAATGTGATGTTTTTGTAACCTGATATAGCATGTTTCCTACTAGTAGATATTATACCCCAAGAAAAAGGGGGGTACGGTAGAATTGCCCATAAATTATAAAGAAAATAATACATTCTATTTGTTTGAATAAAAAGAGCCTCGGGTTACCGGAAATGGCCATTGTTGTTTCCACTGTGGTTGGAGGCAAAGCCTAGCTAAATTGTTCATTAAATATAATAGAAGTTTTATTCACGTGAGAACACCCTCACCCTACCCCTCCCCCAAACCATTTTTTGCTATAAAAGACCTTTTAACTATTTTGTATAACAGTTACATACTACACATCCTTTTGTAAAAAATGGCATTATGTGCAAATTGTATACAAGATATCACTTCCTACATAAGAAATGGATGTACAACTAATTTACTCAATTCTAAATTGCTTATGCAGTAGACCCCTATCTTTATATAATTGTTCAGACATGAACACCCAACATCATATCAAGCAAAAGCAAGTGTCTATGAGCTCGACATACTACTTGAACGACCTTCGATTGATCAAGCTAAGCCTTCAATTGACTCTTGATAGAGTCCCTATCGATCAAAAATCAAGGAATTTGGAATCTAACGTGTTTTAACTAAGTAGGTGTTATGAGTTTAGACATCCTACAAAGTATACTATATAAAGACTCTTATATGCATGACTTTCTAAGAGGTTAGAGGGGTAAAAAGCCTAAGGTATTTAGTGAGAAAAATCCTAACCTCCCCCTATCCAACTTGTAAATTAATAAGCAAATAGAAAAAAATATTCAATGGTGTTGATATTGCCATAGTGTAGATCAAGGCTGAAGTAACAAAGTCGTCCCAAGGTTTGCTTTGGAGATCAAATCTTTAAGAGGTTTTTGAAGTTACTGACGTAGTTCATGAGAGAAATTCATGACAGAAGAGTCCAAGGCGTTTGGAGCAATCTATGGGGTCACAATTGTAAGTTCCAAAAAAGGTACCAATTAGAGGCAGGGGTCTATTTTAATTGTACACTTTTGTTCTTAAAGCAAAACTCATTTTTTTAAAGTAATAAATTCTCGTATGTTTTTGTTAAAATTTATGAGAGAATCATGATATTTGATTCTCTATATGAAACTAATCTAGATTTGGTTAGCATTAATTCATCAAGTTATGTATTGAACTTGTCTTTCCTTGGGTAGGCTGAGGACATTAGAAGATTCTGTTGTTAAATGAAGTTGCAATAATACCTTTGATACATTAGGCTAATGCTACGCTTTAAAAAATATTTTATTCTTGTCAAATCATAACTTTATATTGAGATGGTGTTTCTTTTATTTGCAAATATTTTTTTGTTATAAATATCTACTAGAAAATATCAATATGAATAAGAAAGAAAAAGAAGAATAGAAAAATTATTTGAATCTCAATTAGGAATCCATGATAAATTTTTTATTATCAATATAAAAATCTAACAAAATGAAAATATCAAAAATCAATAACAAACAAAAAATGAGTTAGAAGACATAATACAACAAAACGATAATAATGAAAAATAATTATAATGATGTTCAAACATCTACTATAACAATTATTTATTATATAAAAGGACTAGATGCTTTTCTAATTGTATGTATAGCTTAAAATTTTTTTATAGATAATAATTGTTAAAATTGTTTTGTAGAAAGAATTTTTCAAAATTCAAATAGATAGAATTTTACATAAGGTCAAATCTTTAAGAGATTCTTTATTATTCATCACATTCTTCTAGGCAATAATAAATAATAGAAAAAGAAAAATTATTGATAAAACATTGTAATAGAGCATAGAAAAAGAATAATTGTTTATAAAACTGTGTATTTCATTTAGGTAATAAATTTTGAGTTTTTGGCAATCATTTTCTCACTCAAAGCAAAGCTTTCTCTCTCTCTAAAATAAGATTTATCTCTTTGTCCTCCCTATTTAATGGCTACCAAAATTGCTTTATGAACAAGCTTAAGGTGAAGTAGGTAGGTTTATCAACAATTTACCCCTTTTTTTCTTAACTCCATTACTGCATAAATAAACATATATGAATAATGGAGATGAAGAAGTGCTTCAAATTGAAATTGTTTCATAAGTTTGAGACTTTATTATTTTGAGGACATAAGTTTGAGACTTTAGTTACTAAAATTAAAGACCTAGAACTTAATTCGAAGTATAGTATAAACTTTGAACCTTTTATTTAATTGCCTCATAATTTATAATATAAAAGTTAATAAAGTTGTTACCTTAAGGCTCGTAGTCTTAAACCGTACTAAGTTGACTCTTTACTAGAAGCGGATTGGGTTGAGTTGGTTTTGAAGCTACTATAAGTTGGCTTAGGTTGGGTTAATAAATTCTCTTTGTTTTTGTTAGGTTTATAAAACTTATGGTTTAAAACGACAAAATTGAAAAATTAGGATAAAGAGAAAATCTCTCTCTTAAAAATTATAACTAGACTATGAACTCAATAGGGCAATAAAGCCTTCGATTCATGACTCATGAATCGTAGTAGCTTAAATGTTAGTAGTATAAAATTTGAACAAGTCACAGTAGTTTTTTTAAGGCTTGGCAAACTTTGGACCACTAGCTTGACCCAAAGGAATATACTCGACCAAACTTGGGATTTTTGGACCTAAAGCAAAAATAAGTCGACCTAACTTGACTTGGAAGTTACCTGACCTGTACTTTTAAAGTAGCTTTAAAAAAAAGTTTTTTTGAGAATGTACTTTAAAAAAAAAAAAGTTGATTATACGTATTTGAAGGTAATTTAATTCATTCAAAGGATAGTCATAGTTATAAAAATTTAATTCTTTATTGACTTACTTTTATTGTAAACTTAAAGATTTATTAAAATTTTGTATTATAGATGAAAATACTGATGGAATCACTTGCCAACTTGAGGTACAATTCTCAAGTATGAATATTTCTAGTGTCAAATCTACTATCAACATTTAGTAGATCAAGGCACAATTCATATTAAATATTTATGTATTCTTCTTTACCTAATTTTAGTTATATTTTTATGTAATTTAACTTCATTCTTATTTTACATGTGACGGGAATGGATGCATTTGAGGAGGTAGATAACTTAACACGTTACATAACATTTATTTATTTATTTATTTTTGGTGATGATGGTACTAGTGAACTTTGAATGATGTAAATTTAAGAATTTATGTATTATTTAAATTTTATTTTTGAGTATTTTGTTATATGTTTTGAAAGGAAAAAAGACAAAGTGAATATTTTTTGCATTATTATTATTATTATTATATATCTTTTACCCATTAACTCAACTTGCTTGCAACTCGTTTATGATATGACATGATCCAACCCAACTTGTTTGTTAGGTCTAGTTGTTTGTTGTTCTGTTTTTAAAGATAATTTGATAACTGAGAGGGGATATGAACATGGAGGGTTGATTAGCAATTTGGCAGCTATAAAGGAATTTTTAAATACAGTGGTGATGAGCGGAGTTAGAAATAGTAATTAAGGGTAACTAGTTCACAACAACAACAACAACACATAAAAAAAGAAAAAAAAATAGTGTTACTGCGAGTGAATCCCAAAGAGAGAGAAAGACAAAAAAAGAGGGACAAAAAGAGAGACCTTTACCTGACCGTTGGTGCGACGACGCTTTGGGAAGACCTACAAAACCAGCGTCGTCTTTAGACAACCACCTTCTTCATTCACACCCCCAAAATCAAAATTACCCATTCAATATTTTTAATTATAAATATATTCTTATTCAATTTCATAACCTTTCTCTCTATCAATATATGTATGTATATATTTGAATGAATGTTAGCTTTATAGCTCTTCAAGTTGTAGATCTCTTTCAACAACCCTATTCTTCTTTCAGGTTAGTGTTCCTTTTACTTTGTTTCTGTGTTTTCTTTGTTTTATTCTTGATGTTATTGTTCATGTGAGGTGGGTTTTGTTTTATTAGATTAGATTCAAGGGTCTTATTGGTTTGGTTCTCTTGGGACATTGGCTATATAGACAGACTATACTTATATTCTTGAATTGTCCCTTCCTTTGTTGATCATGCATTCCTCTTTCTCTTTCTCTTTCTCTTTCTATGGATTTTGGCAATGGCGGCAGATTATCATCAATTTCTTTACCCGAATGCTGTTTGTTTAAATCACCATGTGTTTTTTTCTTCTCTTTCTAAAAAAATTACTAGTTTGAAATCCGGGTAGGTGTTGAATTTAAATTTTAGTGGATAATCAGTATTGTGTTGATGTACATAATCTGTATCTTTCCACAATTACGATTTTGATTTATTTATTTTTCCAATTATTAGTTGGGATCTTGGAGTCCTCCCCTCCCTTTTTGCTTCTAGTATTATTATTGACATAATTGCTCTTTTTGTAATAACGAGGAAAACATTTTCTTCTCCAAATACTGTTTGATTAGGTCTTTGGAAGTTAGTTTTCATATATAATAATGTTAACCAAAAGAATTATCTTAATATTGTACTGTACCTTTTTACGTGTTATATATAGATGGCAGTTCAAATTGATGATTCATGCAAGACTTTGGACTGGCATTTGAGGTCCTCTAAAAAATAGGGCCTTTTACAATCTGTAGGATCAATTAACATTTTTTTTTTATACAAAATTTGTTCAAGGCTTATACGACTTTTAGACTCTGTTCTACCTTGGTTAAGAACAATATCTCATGATGTGATGTGCTTTATCTGGTTCTGTGCAATTTTTATGTATTTAAGATTAGTACATCTATCTTGGGCATCAACATCCCATTGTGGATTTCCATAGTAGATGCGTAAGTGATTCTGAGCTTTAATATCTTTGGACTTCAATGGAACTGCTAGATGGAATCTCGAATCTTGATATAAGTTTTCATTTTTTTATTTTTTGAAAATGGCATGAGGAGGACTTTTAGAAACGTGACCATGCACTTGAATTTTTTTTCTGTATGAAGATGCATTTTATTCAATTGAATTTCTTAATGCTTCAAATATTTTTAACAGATTACTTTTGAAAGATTTAGGTCATGTTCATAATACTTGCAATTCGTTGTAGAGGCATAAACTGTGAAATAGTAATCTGTTGTTCTTGAGTTTCTTCTCTATACACTAACTATGTCCTTGTTTATGTGGTAAATTCCTATCTAAACTATATTATATGATGGGTATTTTTGAAATCATTACTTATCTGTGTTTGCCAAAATTTTCAGTGCTCATACATCAAAGCTCGATATGCATGGTACTGTAAAGAAATTAACCTTCCAAGAATCTAGCAGATCTTGTTATTCCAAGACAGAATCTGGGTCTAAGCTGATTGCATCATTCAAGTTAAAAAAGGGTAGCAAAATATCCGATGGCAAGAAACACAAACCAAAATCAAAATCTCATGTAAACACAGTTGGTTCAAATCTTTCAAAGAGGACAGTTACTGAGTCTGTAAGCAGGGGGCCCAAGAATGATTCCATAAGTAGAAAATTTGTGAGTAAAAAAATTCTGCATAAAGCCCTTGATACAAAGTCTTCCAAGAAGCAGTCTTCATTGAAGCTTCAAGGTGGAAAACCCTCGCTTAATAGCTCTGAGGGAAATGGAAAAAATGCTGATGGGGAGGTCAAAATTACTAATCTTAAGAAGAGGAAGAAGAGAAGGCAAAAGGATACTGTGGAGCTGGATGAAGCTTCTCGTTTGAAGAGGAGAACAAGGTACTTGTTGATTAAAATGAAGCTGGAACAGAACCTTATTGATGCTTACTCTGGGGAAGGTTGGAAAGGTCAGAGGTATGAAAACCTTAACTCACATATATTTCCATTAAGAAGAAAAGTTTGTCTTTCTCATTCATCCTTAATGTCCCATGAAAATCAAGGATAAATTTGGCAACAAACATGGTTGTAGCCAGGCTACAATATCTTTTTTTTTTTTTTTTCCTTTTTGATAGGTAATAAAAGTTTTATTAATAAGAAAAGTACAAATGTGTTTACGATATGGTAAACTCACTACACTTGAGACGAATGCAAAAAAATCAAAGGGAAGAGCTAATAGAAATAAAGAAATCAGATGTGGTAACACAATGCGTAAAACCCCAAATACGAGATCACTCAAACAAAGTCCTTGCTAGCAAAGACTTCAACAGATCAACAGGTTTGTCAATGTCCTCAAATATTCAGGCATTACGTTCTTTCCATATTAACAACATAAGACACGTTGGTACCATATTCCAAACCTTTGAAAAATAAGTCCCCAACCAATTCCTCCATGAAAAATTAACAAGAGGCAAGTTCTTCTTGACTAGGTTATCAATTGCAAGAATCCCACCTCTAGCAGCTGTTCATAAAAAGAAAGACACCCTTTAGGTACCTTAACACACCAAATGCTCTGCCAAGGGAAAGAAGCAGAAGGAGCTTCCAATAATGAGTTATAAAAAGAGTGCACGTAAAAAACATCACTACAAGTCAATTGCCAAACCAAGATATCATCACCCTCCTCCCTTGGTAATTTGGAGGAGATATGCTTGAAGAAAGAGTAAAATCTCTCCAACTCCTAGTCATGAAAGTCAAGAAGGAAAAGTAAGTTCTAGCTCCCACCTCCCCCATCTAGTGCAGTAAAACCAGGTCAGAAATCCGAGCTTCTTGAGCCACAACACATGCAAACAAATCTAGATACAAATCTTTCAAAGAAATAGGACCGCTCCAAGGGTCGTACTAGAACTGAATGCAAGAACCGTATACACCACATGACCAAAGAAACTCTCTGCATCTTTCCTAATGTTCTTCCACATCCCACAGCCATGAGTCCCTCTAACAACTCTAGTGCACCAACCTCCACTAGCCTCCACATATTTGGTGGCTATAACCTGACGCCATAAATGGGTGACTTCATTCCCAAAACGCCATAGCCACTTCCCAATCAAAGCTTGGTTAAATAGGCCAATCCTCCGGATTCCTAAACCACCAGTCTTCATTAGCCAAACAACCTTTTCCCAAAGTAACAAGCGGATATTTAAAAACTTTAGCAGATCTCCCACAAAGGAAATTCCTTTGAATCCTCTCTTATTTGTTCGCCACATGTTGTGGAATAGTAAATAAAGAAAGATAATAAGTGGGAAGGCTCGATAGAGTCCTCTTCAATAAAATAAGCCTACCCCCTTTTGACAAATATAATCGCTTCCAACCTGAGACCTTTCTCCATTCTTTCTATAATAGGGTTCCAAATCGAAGAATCCTTATAATGAGCCTCAAGAGGCATACCCAAATAAGTCATGGGCAAACAACCACCCTTACAACATAAAGTACAAGCCAGAGCATCCAAATTCCCAACCTCACCAGCTGGCACAATCTCACTCTTACCAACGTTTACTTTCAAGCTTGTGATAGCTTCAAAGAAAATCAACACCATCTGAATATATAATAATTGTTCCCTAGATGCATCACAAAAAAGAATAATATCATCAACAAACAAAAGATGAGAAATATGCAAACCTCCTCGCGCATTGGGCCTTGCTTGGAAACCAGCTCCTCAATATCCTATCAACAACTCCATCACCAATTGGAAAAGGAGTGGAGATAAAGGGTCCCATTGATGAAGACCGTGAGGACTACCAAAAAAAAACCAGCTGGCGTCCCATTAATACGCATTGAAAAATGTATTGTAGAAATACAAGCCTTTATCCATCGCCTCCACTTCTCTCCAAAACCCATCTTCTCCGTAAGGTAAAACAAAGCACCACAATTCACATTATCATAAGCCTTCTCAATATCCAACTTGACAACCACACACGGAATACCACTCTTCAATCTACTATCCAAGCATTCATTTGCAATGAGAACAGAGTCAAGAATTTGTCTTCCCCCAACAAAGGAATTTTGAGAGTTGGATATAAGTTTATCCAACACACATCATAGCCTATGAGCCAACACCTTTGACAAAAATTTGTACAAACTGCCCACAAGGCTAATAGGACGAAAGTATTTAATATTAACCGCATTGATCTTCTTTGGTATCAAACACAGAAAGGTGGCATTGAGAGATTTCTCAAAGATGGTCTACGAAAGTCCGCAAAGAAAGCCATAACATCCCTCTCAAGCACACACCAACACTTTTGAAAGAAAGCCATGGTAAAGCCATTAGGACCAAGAGCCTTATCACCCTCAACTTCCCAAAGAGCTGCATGATCTCATTTTCAAACTCCCTTTCTAGTGAAAGTCGATTGGAATCATCCAGACTAGCAAACTCTAACCTATCAACAGTGAGCCTCCAAGATTCAGACTCTTGATATAATTTCTATAAAAACCCACCACCTTATTTTGAATATCTAACTCAGCCTCATACATAATGCCCTCAACCTCCACACCCTTCATAGTATTAGCACGTCTATAGGAATTAGCAAGCCCATGAAAAAACCTAGTACTATTATCCCCCTCTTTTAGAAACAGAGCCTTCGATTTTTGCCTCCAAGAAATCTCCTCCAAGGAGGCTAAATACGTGATAGTGCTTGACCTCAGTTCTTCTTGTTCTATTTGCTGGAGACAAAACTTTCATCCCTTCTCTTGAATCTAGAACCAGAAGCTCAGACAACAAACATTTTTCCTAAAAGACACGTCCCCAAAAACAAGTTTATTCCAATGCTTCAAGTCTCCTCTAAGAGCCTTGAATTTACAGGTTAGAACATAACTAGGAGGCCCCCACAAAATGATATCCGTTCCACCAACCCTGAACTTGATCCACAAAACCCTTAACTTTAAGCCACATATTTTCAAATTTAAAGGAAGTCTTCCCCCTCAACATACCACCTGCCTCCACAAGAAGAGGACATTGATCCGATACCACACGAGGGAGAGGCCTTTGGGTCACATCCAAGAAGTGATCATCCCAGTCAGTTGACACCAAAACTCTATCAATTCTAGACATAGAAGGATTCTTAGAGTCTCGAAACCACGTAAACTTACTCCCCACCAAAGGTAGATTGACCAAAAAATTCCTCGCAATAAAGTCCAAGAATTTGAACATGGTTGGACTAAAAGAAATACAACCAAGTCGCTCTACTGGATATCTAATGATGTTGAAATCACCAAAGACACCAAGACGAACTCCACCTCACTCTCACACTATCAAGTTCTGCCCACAAAGCATCCCTAAGACCAGCAACAGTCAAACCATACATGCCCATGCAAATCCAAACAAACCCATCTGCCACATCCTTCAACAAGATAGAAACAGAAAGACTACCAACCACGCAGTCAATTTTCTTATACACCCTTTTATCCCAAGTCAAAAGAACTACTATGTGAATATCCAAAGCTACCCAATCTACAAAAGGGCTACTCCAAAGACTTTTCACAACAGAAGAATTGGTACAGTCCAATTTGGTTTCTTGAAAACACATGACATCACACTTCCACTCAAGTAAATTCTTCACAATATCCCTTTTATGAGGATTGTTTAATTTTCTCACATTCCAAGATAAGAGTTTCAAGTTCATGGACAGCGATCTGAGCCCATCACAATGGAATTCACATTCCCTCTAGTTCGTCTACTAGATTGCCTAGCATAATTAACAGTAGAAACTAAGTTCCTTAATTCCCCCATACCTTTTTTAGTTGAAGAAACAGTATGACAAAGACTACCTGCAGTAGCTTGTCTTTCCCACACTTTCTCAAGTTGTTAAAAGAAGGCAATACAGTGCCTCTCACAAAAATCAATAGAAAAACCCACAAATTTACTAAAGCCCGTAATTATCCTTCTCACGCAAACTGAAGGTTCCAAGTCATCCCCCACAAAAGTGTCATCCAGTTCACCCTCCTCTGTCATTAAATCCAGACCCCCTAGGATCCCATTTTTCCAGAGGTACAAAATCCAAAGAATTCTAATCTTCTTCAGCCTTACCTGACCCCATGGAATTGTCCCAATTCAACATTAGAGTGTCATCTTCATTTGAATCAGAAACCAGCTCATAATAAGGAGAGAATTAGTTTTGTCCCAACAATTGTTGATGGCAAAGCATTTCGGAGAACTCAAAAACTGATTTGTCATGAAGAAGCATTAGGGTCAGTGAAGTAGGAATGCCCATCGGAGCTCGAAACCAGCAAACTCACCTCAGCCCCAGTGATTGGACAGCCCACAATTGGACTATCGACGGCTGTAGCAGCAAGAACTACCCACCCCATCTCGGCACCACTGCTTGGAGGGTCCCCAGAAGAAGAGCCACATGACACAGCCACATCGAGGCCCTTGTCGGACCTTGGAAATACCCCACCCACCTTGTTGTAACTCAGAGTGACCACCGGTGGCTTCTCGGCTGAGTCATGGGAGCCCGATAATTCACCCATCTCCCACGAGCTTAGAAGGCTGTGTTTCTCCAAGTGTTTAAAAACAACAGGTTGGGCCTGTTGGGTTTTGGCCCGTTTGGTCATGTTGGTCTTGATTAACAGTAGGTCCGAGCCCAGATGGTTTAAAGACCTGGGCAGCCTTTGCATATTTGGCCTGGACGAAATTGGCCCAACTAACCATACATTGGCCTACTCCTTCTAAAGGTGCAGAAATTTTTAAAGAAAAATGGGCCTGGTCAATTTAACAGATGTTACATGCATGAGGCGGCCAAATTTGAAGTGAGTTGGAATATTTTATTTTAAAAAAAAATTAAATCCCCCAAATCTCTCCTAATTTAAATCGCTAGAAAGATTTGGAAATTGCTTCTCCAAACATAAATCACTTCTTGATTTCACGTTCCCATTAAATTCTTTCCAAACTTGATTCCTTGGATTGCCAATGGATTTTTCAAACCCACCACCACCGGCAACCACCTCCTTCCCCGGCCTAGAAGCTGATTTTCCCAAGAAAAAATCATGTAAATTCACTTCAAGCAAAGCCCAGCCACCCTTATTAAATCCTTCTGGGACACGCAAACAACCACGTCTTGCCCCATTATGATTCTCTGATATTTCCACAAAAATACCACCCTTGTTCGACCTACTAGAAAACTCCAAGATTTTATAATTCTCATGAAACCGTTTGAAAACATGTTGCTTGCTAAAATCCCAATGGCATAACCCTACCAAGCATGCAATGATCCAATCCAAACCCAATCTACCAACCCGAATAGAACCATGATGCTTGCCTCATTTTTCAATGATGGAATATGAATCCATACGACCCCCATTAAAAGCCAAGAAGAATGCCTTTGAGTCAATACGAAAAGATGCAAAGTTCCCCACTGTCCATTCCCTCTCCAACAGTGAATGCCTTGGAGAGGAATAGGTACTGTTGGATCATAAGTTTTCATTCTTCTTAACAAGCATGCTAAATTTTGAAGCTGTAGATTAAGTGTGTTACAGTAGATATACAAAACTGATTACTGGTGAGTAAAAGTGTAAAACTAACCCAGCTAAAAATGTTGAAGATATCTCAGAAATTTATTTTCCAGAGATAGTGTTTTTTTTGGAGGATTGAGAGGATTATCATGTCAAAAACGTTGTTCTTAATTGTTTTGTCCAAAGGGTCGGAGTTGTTAGTTATGGCTTTTAGTATTCCAACCATGAGTCTATTAGACTGAGTCTACAGTCAAGTTTAAAATGGCAAGGTTCTGGTTTTTTACTAAATGTCCCAAAGAGATTTGAGCCTCTATGAAATGTGCTTGCTTGTATACATTTGATGTTGTGAATGAAATAATCATAATTTCTTTTTGGAACATTGTTACTATCTGGTGTAATTCTTGAAAATTGAAGGTTAAACTTAAACCTCTCAACAATCTCATCAAACTTTCAGTGTCATGATCTATCAAAGAACCATCTCCCTATATCCTCCCACATTTTATATTATGCCTGTTACGTCTAAAGCCCTTGATGCCATCTGTAAAGAATCTGCTCCTAGTTGATTTTTTATGGGCTGAATATAGAACACTTGTTGAAAACAAAATGATTATTGCACAAAAATTTATGAAGGGTATATTTTAACTTTGCAAATGAAATGAAAAAGAATAACCTCTTTTTGTGACAGAGGACTAAGAACTCATATCTGGTCATTGCCTGCCTATCACATAGTATGGGGTCACAGAAGGCAATGGAGTTGACAGTTGACTAAAATAGCACAGAAAATCATTGTCAATTATTGATTGAAGGTTAAAATTGCTTGATACCCATAAATTTTTGTATTATTAGCAGGCGCATAGCCAGAACTGGGTTTTTATCGACTATTAGAATTTTTACCATAAAATAGTATGAGAGAGAAGTGAAAGAATGGTAAGGACTAGAAATTTCAAAATTCTGCAGTACATGTGAGATGCATGAGGGTGTTATATGTACAAGATGTGCATATGATATACTATTGATAGTTTATGTTTGTGCTTATATTCTTCACTCTTAATTGTGAATAGGGGTTTGAATCAACACCCCTTAAGAATATTAGGTAAAACGAATCTCTAATAATTAATCACTTAGTTTTGATCTCAATGTTTTAGACGCACTTCAATGTGAAGATATTAGACTGTGCAAACTATTTTTTTTCATTTGATTTATATTCCTGCTCTAAATTTTGAAATGGTTTTATAAGTGTCAATTCTCCCCCTCCCCCAAACCAAAAGAAAAAAAAGATCATAAGTGAAGTATGATATTTGTACAGGTTCCTTCTTATATAATTTTAGCTATTTTGTGATATACAGAACAGTGGTTTATTTATTTTTTGTTTCTTAATATTTATTCTAGTCGAGAAAAGATTAAGCCAGAAAAGGAACTGCAACGAGCCAAGAAGCAGATATTGAAGTGTAAGCTTGGAATACGTGATGCAATTCGCCAGCTGGATTCACTTAGTTCAGAAGGATGCATTGAAGATTCTGTCATTGCTCCAGATGGATCTGTATACCATGAACATGTAAACACACATCACCAGAGTCTGCTAAATATTAGCAATACAAATCTTTTTAAAGCAAAATTATCATCTCTCTCTTTTAAATAAGAAGCCCTTTAAAATTATTTTTATTTAGTGATGGGTACTAGAAGTCTTATAAAAAAATAAAAGTGATGGGTACTAGAAGGGGCTGTTTAGGATTTCTTAATTCATCTCAAGCCACTTTTGAATGAGCATGCTTGCTTAAACTGAGAAGCAAAGACTGGGTCAGAAATTTAGTGTCTGTGCACTTGGGTACAGTGTTAACTCTACATCACTTCAAACGTAAAGGTGACTCTCATTTTGGTGGATTTGGACAACAGTTTGGAAGTAATTGATCTGGTAGTTTTCTCAAATCTTTATTAGATTTTGCATTTTGAAACAGGCTATAAGTCCCAACTAATAGTATCTTTGTTCTATTGTTTTACTAGGTAGTTTAGATGCTAGTGTAGTTAGCATGACATGTGTTTTGAACCTCAGCCTCTGGTCTGGTACCTAACCTATGAGGCTTTACCTCCAAGGCTTTTTGTTTAGAATATTTGCATGATTGTACACATGAAGACTCTGGCTACTACTACCTTTCAGATTTCATCTAGTTTTGACTTGTATTTTAATGTTTCTATTATTTTTTACATCTAGATATTCTGTGCAAAGTGCAAGTTGCGTGAAGCTTTCCCAGATAATGATATTATACTTTGTGATGGGACATGTAACTGTGCTTTCCACCAAAAATGCCTTGATCCTCCATTGGATACTGACAATAGTATGTTCTACTCTTTTCTGCTTTGTGAATGTTCAGTAATTTATGGATCAGAAGGCTTCTTTAAGAAACTGATTTCTAGTGTAATTGATAACCTACAGTTCCTCCAGGTGATCAAGGTTGGTTTTGCAAATTTTGTGAGTGTAAGATGGAAATTCTAGAAGCAATGAATGCCCATCTTGGGACCCACTTCTCCATGAACAGTATTTGGCAGGTTAATTGCTGGAAATATCTTGTGGAATCTTTCTTTTTGCTGCTTCAGTAAATTAATGAAGTTTTTCTTACATGGAATAGGATATATTCAAGGAAGAGGCTGCTTTCCCTGATGGTGGGAATGCATTACTAGATCCAGCGGAAGAATGGCCCTCAGATGATTCTGACGATGATGATTATAATCCAGAGAGGAGGGAAAAGAGTTGCACGATCAGTGGGGCAGAAGCTGATGAAAATGCATCAGATGACACCAGCAGTTCTACTAGCCTGAGCTGGTCTTTAGACGGTGAAGTTTTTTCTGGAAAGGAGAGCATGGGCTGTGAAAACCATTTTGCTAATACCAGTTTAGATTCCGATGAATCCACAGAGGGTGAAATCATATGTGGCCCTAGGCAGCGAAGAACCGTTGACTATAAGAAGTTATATGATGTGAGTATCTCAAAATTCTTAATTTCTTTTATCATTGAAATAGCTTGCTTATAATTGAAGATATTTATAAAAGAAAAAGAACCTGAAGTTGAAGCTGTAGTGGTCCCATATCCTCCATAGTGATACTTTACCCACAAAAAAGGTGGAAAAAGAAAAAGAGGGGGCAGGATCATGGTGGCACATGGTTTGTTTCTAAAGACAGTTATAAAATTAATCCTTGTTCATACATGGGTTTTTTTGGTACGAAATGAGCCACTTCAAATAGGTTCATTGCTCCAGCCCATAATATGACTAATCCAGCATGGGCTACATGAGCTCCCAGTAATTTACTTGATAAATTGATAAGTCAGGCATTCCCGGCCCACCAAGAAACTTGTGGTTTCTTGGTCATTACTGGTTAAGGCTAAAGTTCTATTAAAGAGCGTTTCCATGGGGCAGAACCTCCCCAGGGAATATAAGATTTTCATAAGGCTGATCTTGAGCTGCCATCTAAGCCATTAGCCTTGATTCTATGTTACCTGGAATGGATTGCTGTGGAATGCAAAAGTAGCATGCTGGTTATCTGGGAATATTGTAGGCTTGCTTGTGTTATGTGGCCTTTTGTTGTCAAAAAAGTACATGTAATTCAATTCATTACCATCAGAAAGGGTAGATAAATAAGCAATATGGGGAAACTTTTAACTTTTGGGGCCAAATTTGTTGGGATGGATATAGGGAATGCAAATGCATTTTGATGGTGTAATAATGAATTGTGGATACATTTCTGTGATTGAAGGCTTAAATTCAAAGGAAACTTTCATTGGCTTAAGAAAGATACCTGTTAGATTTATTCCTAACTCATAAATTGTCCTTACAAATTATTATTTTTAGTGATAAATCATTAATTTCTAGATATTGTAGAAAAATAGTCTTGTGGAAAATTTGCATAAAACTTCACTATATTGATGAAGCAGAAATTTTTGAGGGAGTGTTGAGATTATTATTGTGTAATTAGATGTAATTAAAAGAAATTTCCCTATTAGGAAATGTTTGGAAAGGATGCTCCTCCATATGAACAAGTGAGTGAAGATGAAGACTGGGGTCCTGCTAAAAGAAAGCGGAGAGAAAAGGAATCTGATGCAGCCAGTACTCTTATGACACTGTATGAAAGTGAGAAAAAGTGTTCAAATTCTGACACCCGAGAGGTGAAAAAGAAACGTCCTCTAGAAACATCAACTAGAAGGGCATTTTTTAGAATACCTCGCAATGCAGTAGAGGTAGTAGAAGTTATCCCTTTTCTTTCTCATACAAAGCTTCCGAACAGAGCTTGTTTTTAAAATCTTCAGTACTGTAATCTGATATTACTATGCTAACTGTGTCCTTTTGCTTCTTCTGTACTGCATCAGAAGCTTCGTCAAGTCTTCGCTGAGAATGAGCTTCCACCTAGAGCTGTCAAGGAGGATCTTTCAAAAGAGTTGGGCCTTGATCCTGAGAAGGTAATTATTTAGGCTATCAGATTGTATTTGTGGAAAGAAAAAAGTGGAAAGTAATAATGGAAAATTACCACTACATTCGGTGCACAAGCAAATATGTGCTTTACTGAAAGCATGGGTTATGGCTCTCCAAAGTATAAAATGTACCATTTGACCTGCAAACCTCTTATCAACTCTTCATACTTATGAAAAAAAAATATATGAAGAGTTTTTCAAAAGTATGAAGAGTTGAAAAGAGGTTTTCAGGTCAAATGGTACAATTTATGCACAATATTAGAATCATTAGATCAAAATCCCTATTCCGTGTGCAATGTAAGTGGTTCTTTACCAGCATTTTTGTAAGAAAAGCTTTATACTGCCTCTTGATTTAGTATCAGGCATTATCAGCATACCATCAATGGCTACTGCAACACATTTATCACCCAATCGCATGTGTTCAATTTTTTTTTTCTTTGATAGATTTGACTTTATAATATTGTGAATGTACATTTGATGGAGAAGTAGCCAATTTATCAGACATCTATTGATCTTTGTAGTATCTGATCTGTGAGGCTAGTAACAATTGGGGAATAGCAGGCATTGTTGGTGGAAATGCTGTTAATAGCTTATAGCTATTTATTTCTTCCAGCTCGAAGTTATAACATTTAATCAACTTTTTTCCAGGTTAGCAAATGGTTCAAAAATGCCCGGTACTTAGCACTTAAATCCAGAAAGGTAAGGTGGTACTCCATTTATTTTTGAAATGCGTATGTTCAATTCTCTTATTCTTTTACCGGTTTTGTTCTTGTTCCTTTCTTGTGTTGTCAGCTGTCACCTGCTTAGCACCCTGCACCTTGTACTGTCACCAATTTTTATCTTCTCATACAAATCTCCCCACCTGTTCACCATTTGATGCTATAATAGCTTCTTTCTTGTACAAGTACTTCTGTATATCTTTGGAACTGATGAAGCAGTAGATTCCCATCAATTTTTAATTATGCGTTCTTATCTTTGTAGTGTTGCGTATGCTGTATAGAGTCAAGAAATCATTTTTTGTTTCATATGAATCCTTGATAGTTGAAAATTTAATCTGAATTCTTAATTATATTTAGTTTTCATTAAGACCCAACATTGGTTGATTCTTCTGTGCAACAGGGAGAGATTGGAACGCAACTTCATAGTTTTAAGGAATCCAGATTAGAAAATGTGGAGAAAAGCACTCCCAATGTTGAGACATCAGAGGGTACCTCTGCAGAGATTATGGTTCATATACCAAAGAACGTTAAAAACCAGAGAAAGCGCTTGAAGTCATTAACCGGAACTTTAAAGAAAAAACAGCATATAAGATCTTCACTTGGGTCACCTTCAAATGGCAACAAGGTACCTGTGGCTCTAAATCCTTTATTTCTTTCTTTGACTTTTGTTTTTCAGATTGATTTAAATTTATTATCGTATAAGAAGATTAGAAGCAGCTCTCTTGACGATGGATGTTAGATTTACCGACTTTGCCTTTGCTTCTCTGGCAAATTGCATACTCTCTAGTAAGCTGCTCAAAATAATTCCTATAGCTATAAGTTATTCTTCCTAGGAGCTAGTTTTGAATAGTCACTAACCTTCATGTGCAAGATTTGTACAATTCATCCAACCAGCTATAATAAGCTGACCTTCCCTATTGAGTCGTCTAACTCATAATGAAGTCACCTATCAGTGCTATCTCTTCCCGCTAAATATTTCATGGAGGATCAATTAGATCTAATATCCTGCCCTTCAGGTATTCATTATAGTAGTGCTGGCACAGGAATAGGAAAGCTAATGCAAATAAAAGTTGTAAATCTCTCTCCCTCTCAAAAAAATCCCGATAGATAAAGCATAAAGCGGAAAGTACTAAGACTTTAAAATGACAAAGCTAAGAATTCAGATAAATCCCATTTGTTTCAACAGACTGTGATTTATGTTCCTGTAGCAGAACTAATAATTCATATATATGTCTTGAGATCAGGTACAGATGGAACTAGGTTGGTTTTAACCAAGATCTGGCTGACCTCACTGTTGTTATCTCTTGTGTTGCATTCAGGATATAGTGGAGTTCAGCGATGATGTGAGCTTGAAGAAGCTTTTAAAAGCAAGAACCAAGGAGAGGAAGAGGATCAATGTGATGGCTGGAGGTGGTGGATGTCAAGTGGCAGAGATGGAAATGGAAAGACTTTGCGAAGTCAAGGATAGACTAGAGACCATAAAGCAGAAACTACTAAGACTTCAAAATGACAAAGCTAAGAATTCAGATAGATGTCATTTGTTTCAACTGAATGTGATTTATGTTCCCGTAGCAGAACTAAGGGAAAAAGTTTGATCCTGTGCAATGTATTGAATTTTTTTTTTTTTTTGGCAGTGCCTTTAGTTTTAGTTGTAGCAAGTTGAAGTATACATCCAGAAGTCAAGTGTATACATATCTTCTTCTGGTTCACTAGTAAATATTTACTTTACATGAGAAATTTGTAGTCCAGATTTCTATTAGAATTGGCTCTTCTGAGAGTTTCTAGCTCAAAATATGAGAACTTTGCAGAACCAAACCATGATGTTTTTGTTTCTCTCTCCCCTTCTCTTCATTTCAATCTTTACACCTCAATAAAGCGTTTATATGCTCGAGTGGATCTCCCTCCCAAGAGAGGTCATTTTTCTATGGTCGAGTGGATCTCCCTCTCAAGAGCGGTCATTTTTCTGATTTTGGATTATGCAGCCCAATCAGTTTGGTATAGCCTTAAAATTGGGGGAATTGAAAATAACTGAACCCCTTCAAAGTTAAAATCCTTTCCTTTTTATAATAAAGTTTCGGTTAATTGGTGCCTCTAGGGCATTTGTTAAGAGCATCAGTATCAGATGTTCTAAAAAATGTCATTTTAACATATCAAAAAGACTAATTATTATTTTAACACACAATTTTACAATTCACCGTACATCACATCTTCTATTATTCAATTCTTTATATTAAAATAATATATACAAATATTAAAATAAAGAGAGAGAGAGAGAGAGAGAGGTGGAGAGGCGAGATTGGCAGCAGTGGCCCCAGGAGAGATTAGTGGTAGCAGCTCGAGATCAACGGCAGTGGCTTGAGGATGTTATGATCTTAGTGTCCTAAAAGTATAAACTTAACCATGTGTTTATAAGTTTTTGGACACCTTCCCTTTGCAAGCCGGTTTTCAAGAGTGAGTTCTACCCATGGGTTTGTAACATTTGGTATCAGAGTCAACCACCACCCCGAGTAATCGAGTGTAGCTCATTGAGTATGGGATTAAATGAGTTGCGGCTTTGTGGTTGGATCTCGGAGGGGGCTACCATTGGGTCATTGTCGCTAGAGAGAGTCGTTGTGGACGTGGGCTGCGAAGCGTGGTGATATGTTATGAACCTAGTGTCCCACATAGATTAAGTATAAATTTAACCATGTGTTTATAAGTTCTTAGGCACCCTCCCGTTGCAAGCCGGTTTTCAAGAGTTAGTTCTACCATTGGGTTTGTAACAGAGGATGAGAGAGGAAGAGAGTGAGAGATGCCAAAGAACGGGGGAGAGGCAGACGTGTGAGATGAGAGAAGAGAGAGAAGAGTTGATTAAAAAAAGGAAAAAAAAAATTACTTCTGTCTGAGCCCACCGGAGTGAATAAAAAAATAATAAAACTTTTGAGATTTTGCTACAGTGTCGTTCTATTATTAGAATGGTACTATAGCATGTTGCAAAAAATTGAGATTTGAAACACCTCATGAAGCAATGAGTTTGGTGTTCACCAAATGCCAAAAATTTGGCATTTGACACACTTGATGTCAATGCTCTAATGAACCATTTTTAAAAAAAAATTGATACTATTTTTATGGAAAATATAAAAAACTGTACAAAAGAATTAGTTTTTTTTTTTCTTTTTCCATAAAAAGTTTTTAAAAGTATTGTAAGGTTGAATTTAATCAACCATCTTGTTGGTTTTATTCCGTGCCAATTTGCTTGTATTTCAGCACTTAGAAACCCTGTATTTAGGTGGGATTCATGTAAGGGTAGTGAGTGAGAGAGTGTGAAGAAATGCTCAAGTTTATGCAAGGATGCAGGGATTCGCGGCTAGGACTTGCAGGTGACTCACGACTGGCAAGTCGCCAACAGTAGCACATGAGTGAAGCATGTGAGAAGATGAACAGTCACGCTAGCTAGTGCACTACAGGACAAAAGGTCTAGCCTGACTGTTCTGTTATCTCGCGGCTTGAACTCGCGACTCAGCCAAGTCCCGAGGCTAAGCCGCCAACTAGCCCTATTTGGGAAAAACTGACTATTCGCATTCCTTTCTCACCCAAGTATAAATACCCCTTAAACCCACGAAATGTGTAGAGGTTCCAGAGAGAATTTTGAGATAGAAACCCTAGAGAAAAACAAGATTGATTCGTCCACAATCTTCACATAAAGACTCTTCAAATTCCTCTACTCTTACCCTCTCCATTGTTACATCCTTGAGAGGTTCTTACCCAAATCCTTTTCTCACCATACCCATATCTGTGAGAAGGCTATTTGGTGTTTTAGGAAGCAGTTAGGAAGGGACCGATGACTATTGGTTGATGCTATGGGCTATAGCGGAATCCGGTAAGTTAAAGAAGAAATAGGTTCGGCGTAACCTCGTTGGAGCAAGAACCTTGGAGGGCTTAGGTACACTGGGTAGATTAGGCTTGGAGGGTCTTCTGCTGTTCATGTATCCCAACTACATTCTTTAGTGGATTATTTACCGCTTGGAGGTGGCGAAGAGGTTTTACGCCAAGGGCTTCGGTTTCCTTTTTGATAACACATCGTTGTGTTGTCCTTGTGTTTGCATCTCTCTTCCCTTAATCTTTGCCATTTAATTTCAGCTGTGGATGTGATTTTATTTGGTTTAGATTGTATATCAATTCTGTCATTAGCTTATGTTCATGTTCCGCACATTTATTGTTTGATAATAAGCTTGAATTGGTAATTTGTTTTTGGGGGTCTAAACGTTCATAGTGTTTTCAATACTATTTGAACATTTAATTAGTATCAGAGCGGGTACACTTGTTGTGATTTAAATACCTAAGTGTGATCCTTGACCCCTTGGTTTATTTGCCATGGATTGTGCTTTGTATGCCTCTTTGTATGATTTGGTTAATGATGAATGTAGCATGTCACGTGTTTATGAAAATGCCTCTATGAGTGATAATCCTCATGATTGTGATGCTATGTTACATGAATCATTGGATGTTGTTGATATTCCTAACATCAAACTCTTGAAGAAAAAGGCTAAGAAGTTTAATGAGGATTTGAGTAAGTTATTTTGTGAAAATGATGAGTTGATTGCTAAGCTCAATGAATCCAATAAATTGGTTGAAAAATATAAGAAACTTGCTGAAAATTCTCTTAAAAAACTGAAGGAGCTTAAGTGTTTGAATGTGGACTTGGATGCTAAATTTGTTTTATCTAACAAACTTGTTGATGAGCTAAAATGTGAGAATGAATCTTTGAAAATGCATGTCAAATGTTTGATTGTTGAACCTATTGCTAAAAAGGATGATAATATATGTTGCAATTATGTTATGGTACCTGATTTTTGTGCCTAATGTGTGTTCTACCTCTAAGGTCAAATCAGTGTACATTCCTCCACACAAAAGAAATCAAAAGGTGGAGAGAAAGGCTATTAAGTCAAAGCTTCCGTTTAGGTATCAACCTAAGGCTTTGGATGGATTTAAGTTTGTTCCAACTTGCCATCACTGTGGTGTGATTGGTCATATAAGACCTCAATGTCATAAGTTGAAGAGCGACAAAACCATGTTACTAGATCCCTTCCCAAAAAGCCTAGTGGACCTAAACACATTGTGTGTCACCATTGTGGTGCTTTTGGTCATCTAAGACCTCATTGCTCTAAGTTTCATGCTCTTAAAAGAATTAAAAGAAAAGAGAAACTTAAACTTCTTGGAAGTTGTGCTAAAAAGAGTAAACCGGATTTGGGTGAAAATAGCATGTTGTTAAAGAAAGTGTTTAATGCTCTTAACTCCCTGACTATGTGCATCTCCGGTTCTCATTCTTCCAACCCTCGTCTCACTTCTCATAAGACACTTATTCCAAACAATTATTCTGTTTGGATGAGGAATGGTTCCTATGGTTGAGTTTTTGCTCTTTTGGTTGTTGATCTAATTCTTTCGATCTTTGTGGGACCCTTCATGCATTGAATGTCATATCTTCATGCATTTTGTGCATCTTGCATTTATTCATATACGTTGTTTTTTGTTTTGATCTTACTTTTATGTTTTATTTTTGTGTGAGTAAAAATTCCAAAATCACATAAAAAGTGAAAAATTCAAAAAGTTTGATCATATATGTTTGAGCATATATCACATGTGAGTTTTGCCTTGTACCTTTGTACTAATGGCTTTGTGCTTTTACGAGTTTAGCTCGTTCTTTATGCACTTATATCCTTGTGGGAAAAATCTTGACATCTTTGTGTGATTGTTGTAAATCGATCTTCAAGCTTGTCATGAATGATTAGTCAATAGTCATGTTGGTTTTGATACATGCGTAGACTTGTGCCTATATATCTTCCCACTCTTTTATTTTTATTGCTTAAAGAACTCAACAAATGTAAATCTCAAAATGAAAAGAGATAATGAGCTGCAAAAGCTGTCACACATACTAGTATTTGACTAGGAAAAAGGGAAAGCGACTTTTATGAAAATGTATGGTACCCAAAAGCCAAAGGCTTATCCATCAAATTGAAATATCAAAAATTTCAGGCATCGATCTCAAAAAGAGATGTAACGATCAAAAATGATCAAATATTATGTATTGTAAAGAAGCCAAATGAAAAGTTTCAAAGTTATGTAATCATTTTCTTGTGGGAGGTCATATATGTTCATTTCTATAATTGAGATAGACCACTTGACTTAGTACTAGTTGTGTATGACTTGATTGAATTGATCATTGAAGCTTCACTCTACACTAAGGACTATTTCACAATTAACACACACACACAACACACATGCCTAATGTTCAATGAATGCCTTATCCATTTGTTCAATTGTTCTTGTTTAAATGTGATGTGTGTGTGCTCAACTTTATATGGATCAATCCAAAAAGATTTTTGATCATTTTATATGTATTTGGAAGTGATTTTTATCACTCTTTGTGTTCATGTTGAGTGCTTACTTTATTTTTCATTGTTTAAACATGTTCTAGGTTGAAAAACAGGTGTTAGAGTTTTTCGCGACTTGCTCGCGACTTACTCGCGACTTGCCAGTCGTGAAACCCTAGTCGCGAGTTCAAGCCAGAAGCTTTGGCGATTCACTCGCAACTCTCTCGCGATTCACTCGCGACTCACAAAAATTTTGGCGACTCGCCTAGTCGCAAAATGCCTAGAAACAACTTTTTAAAGGGCTTTTAGTGGGAAATCTGTTTTTAACCTCTCCCATCCTCTTTTAAACCCCTCTTTCAATATTTTTTCATCAAAACCCAATCAATTTGAATGGTTTTTCATTTCATTAACATCTCTAAGATTATTTTAAACTCTTTTCATTGTTTTGGATCCTTAGATTAAGTTTTGGTGAGTTTGTGCTCTTGGTTGTGATTTTCTTCATAGGGGTTGGGAAAACTTAATTTTTGTCAAATTTTTTGCATGGGATTGGTTTCTTTTGATGTTTTTCTTTGGATGTTGGCCCCTTGTGGCAAAAAAAGCATGTATTTAGGGTGGATTTCATGATGTTCATGCATTGTTTTACATTGTTGTTCATAGTGTGCATGCTAGGTGTTTGATAAAATGCCTCTTAAACATTTTCTCACTTATTTGGACTCTGATGAGTTCCAAACTTTGGGGTTTCTCATGTTTCCTCATTAGGAACATGTTTGGTTCATTGGTTGTATATTTAACACACCTTACCCCACATGTGTATTTTTCATGCATTGGTCATGCATTGCACATAGCCACCTCTTGCACACACCTTTGCTACCCTTGTCATGCATTGGTTCATACATTCTTTCTTCATCCTAGCATGTCATATTTACCTTATGCTTTGTAGCATTTTGTTTTGTCTTTTGTTTGAGCCTCATTTTCTTATTCATCTTGTACTTCTCATGCATCATAATCATTGTTCATACCTTCAGCTCTTGCCCTTGTTTCTCCTTGACCCTTTGTCTATTCGTGTCAAAAAGGGGGAGAGTATACTCTAGAATAGTATACTAAGTTCTGTCATTTCTATATGACTCTTGTGCACATTCTTAGGGGGAGAAATTCTATTTCTTGTGCACATGTGTAGGGGGAGAGTTATTCCATAAGGAAGATGCATATACCAAAGGGGAAAAGACATTGTGTTACTAAGAAAAAATTTGTTTTGTTTGTCATTTCTTTATGTCTGTTTTGGTGTATGATCAAGTAGCTCATATATTTTACAACATGTTTACTTGATCGCAATTTACTTGTTACATTATACTTGTCCTTTTATGACTTGCTTTACCTTGAGGGTCTAATGTGTTTTGTACAAGTGTTTTAAGTTACAGGTATATAGGTTCCAAGTGCATCACAACTTCTCATCATTTTGAAGAAGAGAACTTTAAGCACTTTTAGTTTATTTAAAATACTTTATGTTTTGTACCTGTTGCTTTTGTAAGCTTTTAAGGTATATGTACCCATGCTTTGTAGCTTAAGTACTTGCAGTTAAATGTCATGCATTTTCTTTAAGTACACCACTCTTATGCCCTTGTAGGATCATGTTCCTAGATGCATATATGTTTTATGCATTGGTTGAGTGTTGGACATGCAAATAATACTTTGTAAATAAGCTTATTAGCTTGCATGTCTGGATGTTCATTCCGTGTGTGAATGAGCATTGTGATCACTATGTATAGTGATTGTTCCTTTTTGGTCAAGCCGTGGTTTATTTCTTATTTCCATCTTGCTTGATTGCTTTGTGCTTGCTCCATATGCATTACAAGTTTTCTGCATACAATGATCAGATTGTGTTGTTGTGTTTTAGGAGATACTTGTTCTTATGGTTCAAGACCTTCACAGATTCTAGAGTTAGGTGTGAGTGAGTTTTTCAACTATTCCCAACTCACGCATTAAGTCTAGAGTTTGTTGTAGGGTTTTGTCATGGAATAGCCAAAGGGGGAGATTGTAAGGTTGAATTTAATCAACCATCTTGTTGGCTTTATTCTGTGCCAATTTGCTTGTATTTCAACACTTAGAAATCCTGTATTTAGGTGGGATTCATGTAAGGGTAGTGAGTGAGAGAGTGTGAAGAAATGCTCAAGTTTGTGCAAGGATGCAGGGATTCGCGGCTGGGACTCGCAGGTGACTCGCGACTGGCAAGCCACCAACTGCAGCACACGAGTGAAGCATGCGAAAGATGAACAGTCACGCCAGCTGGTGCACTACAGGACAAAAGGTCCAGCCTGGCCGTTCTGTTATCTCGCAGCTTGAACTCGCGACTCAGTCAAGTCGGGAGGCCAAGCCGCCAACCAGCCGTGTTTGGGAAAAACTGACTCTTCGCATTCCTTTCTCACCCAAGTATAAATACCCCTTAAACCCACGAAATGTATAGAGCTTCCAGAGAGAATTCTGAGAGAGAAATCCTAAAGAAAAACAAGATTGATTCATCCACAATCTTTACATAGAGACTCTTCAAATTCCTCTACTCTCACCCTCTCCATTGTTACATCCTTGAGAGGTTCTTACCCAAATCCTTTTCTCACCATACCCATATCTATGAGAAGGCTATTTGGTGCTTTGGGAAGCAGTTAGGAAGGGATCGATGACTATTGGTTGATGCTATGGGCTATAGCAGAATCCGGTAAGTTAAAGAAGAAATAGGTTCGGCGTAACCTCGTTGGAGCAAGAACCTTGGAGGGCTTAGGTACACTGGGTAGATTAGGCTTGGAAGGTCTTCTGCTGTTCATGTATCCCAACTACATTCTTTAGTGGATTATTTACCACTTGGAAGGCGGCAGAGAGGTTTTATGCCGAGGGCTTCGGTTTCCTCTTCGATAACACATCGTTGTGTTGTCCTTGTGTTTGCATCTCTCTTTCCTTAATCTTTGCCATTTAATTTCAGCTGTGGATGTAATTTTATTTGGTTTAGATTATATATCAATTCTGTCATTAGCTTATGTTCATGTTCTACACATTTATTGTTTGATAATAAGCTTGAATTGGTAATTTGTTTTTGGGGGGTCTAAACGTTCATAGTGTTTTCAACGCTATTTGAACATTCAAGTATTTCCTAAACGAATGTGCTTGGGCATCCATTAACAAAATTCTAAAAATTATACACCCAAACAAAGGGGATTTAAACCTCTACCCCTTTCTCTACTCCTCTCTCCTCCCATCCAAACATACGCTTAGGTGCTATAATTATTTGAGTAAAATGCTTGAGTTTTATTCATTTTCCTTAAAACCCATTGCAAACAACTACGGGCCCTTCCAAAGATAAATAGCCGGTTGCCCCATTTGTTCCAAAGACTTCTCTCTGTCCAACAAGAATCAATATTACTTGGCCCATCTAGTTACCCAAATACTTAAAACAAAATTTGAAAGTTTCAATACGTGGTCTATCTAATTACCCAAGGACATCAAACAAAGTGTCCATTTAGGAACAATTTATTTAGCTGAAAGTACTATAAATAAAGGTAAAAGTTAACTGAATAATATAGTGGAACACATAAATAGTATCAAAAAGTGAAGTAGGACCTATGAATAGTAGCAAAAATAAGCTGAAATTTTCAGCTTGTCCCAAACAGACACAAAATTTGACTTTTCACCTTTATTTTCATTCTCTAGTAAGCTACGCTTTTTGTTTTTTTTTCTCCTATGTAGACTTATTGCCAACCTCAAATCTCATATTTCAATACACAACCAAACAAAACCCTCAGTCCTCACAGTTTGGGGGTAATACACACACACACACACACACACACACACACACACATATATATATATATATATATATTTATAGAATTGGGACTGTGACAAGTACTCTGGTGAGTTTTCTTTTCTCTCCAACACAATAGCTTCATCATCCTTTTTTTATGAGGGATTCATCATCCTTTAATATTTTCATCATTCTTAATCAATCAATCTTAGTGTCTTTTGTTAAGTTTCTCAACAACCCCTAACTTGACTTTTCGCAAGCTCTTCAATTAGATTTGTATAAGTTTTTTAATATCATATGAAATTTACATATAAGTGTTGTTAATTTGTTTGGTTTATGTTGTTTGTTTATACTTTTGTTTAAAATATTTCTTTTGAGGTTTTGAGGGGTTATTATTTAATTAAAGGTGAATTTATAATTTATGTAATAATAGATTCTAGTGTTGACTCTTCCAGTTTCTATAGCAACCACAAAATGAGCCTTTTCAATTATGAAACTTGTAAAAAGAAGACTTCATAATACAATGGAAGATGAGCTTTTGGTTGATAATATAGTAGTTTATACAAAAAAGAAAATTGCAAAAAATATCACTACAGAGATGATAATGGATAAATTTTATTCTATGAAGGATGAGCTTTTGGTATAATTTTGATGCGAGTTTTGTGTGTGTGTGTGTGGATATTTTTGTATATGTCTATGGTGTACTAGGCACTCTTTTTATGGTAAACTAGATAGTTTTTGTATGTTCATTAATGTTTAAGAATATGATAGATTGGTTTTTCTTTGATAGATTTATGAATTATGATTATCATATCAATACCATAATTCGACCTCTCTAAGTGAAAATTCATGGCTACACCCTGGCAAAGTCTAAATAACCTTTCTTCTTTGAACCAGACTCTATATTCTCATTGTATGTTCTAACTAATGACTATTTTACCAATGGCAAGAAAGGTTGAAATTTGAAGAAATATGTGTTCCTTCAAAAGCTTTATTTGAGAGAATTAGATGACCCTCTCTATCCATAAACCATTAAACCCCTCAAATCACACTAAAAGAGGGATTGCGCACTATGATAAATTAGTTGGCACCTTCTAAAAATATATGTGTTTGTTCGTTTACACCCCTAAAACCAGATTGTTTAACCTATTAAATTAACCAAGTGATTACTTGGATTAATTATTCAAATCTAGGTTAAACACAAATAAATCATATCATGCTAAGATGCGGAAAAGTAAATAACAACACGATTTGATGACCCAAAAACCAATGAAACAAATCGTTTTAAAGTAAAAACCTGGAGAGGATTTGACATAACTATCCTCAAGCTAAAACAAATCCACTATAAGAGAATTGAAGTTTTTACAATCAGATTTAACCCTAAATCTATTGCTACCTCCGGTAGTAACTTACTGACACGACCACGTGCAAGTTCCGAATCTATGGACTCATTCTCTTCTTGGATTTACACCAACACGAGCCGCCTTACTTGTGACTTAGAGACCTCACTCAAAAGTTTCAGATCACCATCAATAATGATCTTGATGTAGCAACTATTTTCTACCAATGCTTGATTATAGTTTTGGATTCGGTAGATTCTTATGTAGTTAGAAGGTACAAAACCTCTCAGATCTCACAAAGAGTAACACACAAGTCTTATAAGAGTCTTCAAAACGTGGCTAGGGTTTTCCTTTTATATGTGGAGAAGTTTAGATGAAACCCCAAACATTTTCTCGGGCTTGGGCTTGTTCAAAAATTTTGTACTGATCAGAATTGGGTCAGATATGATTTTTCAAAATTGACTCTACAAGCTGTTATAGCAGCTACGGGAAAACCAAATTTTGGCTTGCTCCCCACTCCCACCAATCTCTCCATTTAATGCACCAAATTTTTCTCAATGCTAAAATGAGGTCTAGGTTCATAATCCTTGTCAACCCTCATTAAATAGTCTTCCATTCATATTCCCTCCACTACTACTATATAAATCCTCCCCCTCCTTCATTCCAAGACACAAAAACTCTCTCTCTTCTTCTCTCTTGAGTTCTAGTGAAGTTAAGTAGTCTTGTCATATCTTGGTTTTCTTGAGACTCAAGGTATTGAGTGAGACTCACTCTCCCTCTCCTAGTTCTTCTTTTCCTCCACCCTTAGGATCTCCCTCAAAAGTCTCCTCCTCCACCATATGGATTTTGCATAAAGGTATAATCTCTTTCCCTAATTGTTTTTTGTGTTACCATGATAAGGGTTTAAGATTAAAGCATGATAGTAATCATTTAAATTCCCTTGAATATGTTTGAATGTTCTTAATTGTTCTTATATGTTCTTCACATATTCTTGGTTGTTCATCACATGTTCATGCATATCACTAGTTTTAATCTTAAATCTACATCAAAAATATGAAAAACATGTTTGTTTCATAATTCTTTCAAATCCTTGAATCTAGGTTATCACCATCCACACACATTCACTAGAATTTTATTTTTCAATCCAAATGAAGTGTTTAATAAATTGAATTAGGGTTTATCACATGCACACACTTCAAATTCTACATGCAAATTGATTGATAACATATTGGATGATATAACATGATTGTTGGCCACCATAGTCTAGAAGACCGGTTTCACCGGGCAAGGTGGGTGCCTAACACCTTCCCACCTTGTAACATAGTCTCCAAACTTAGATCAAGGGTTAGTAGATCAAATGCTTATCCTTGTAATTTTCAATTTCTAGACTGTAACTAGGAAATAAAGCCATGTACTTTATCTTAGATTGTATCTAGGACCAAAGCCATATAATTTCCTATGTTCAATGTAAATTCAATTTCAAATTAATAAAATGATGAATTTTTCAAATATGGTTTTCTTACTTATTCCAACAATTAAATAAGTGGCGACTCCATTGTAAAACCCTTAATCTAAAGGGGAAAATATAACTAGTCGAACCTCCATTTTGAGAGGCAATAACACGACACCACTCATTCACGTGGGTTTGGCCCAACATTCCTATAAAAACGGGCCAGGGGCGCGGTCTCTCACAATAAGTAATAAACCTCGACCCAATGATTATAACTAAATCATGAACCAAAGGTATAAAATTTGAACGCCACAAGGAAGAATTTTTGATAAGTTCATAGTTCTTGTAGAACCAAAAGAAGAAGCAAAACATCACTTTTTTTTTCTTTTTTTTTTATATTCAATAATCCTTCATTACAATGAGTGCATGCTATTTATAAGACATAACTGAAAATAGGAAAATATATATTAAAAAAATGTACTAAATAATAAAAGCCTAAATTAAGGTTGATTTGGTCTAAAATTAGCAGCTCCAGAATAGGAAAAATAGCTATTAATTGGTATGAAGTTGAAAAGTCAATCAACCATTAATCCATGGCATAAATTACGCCCAATTAAGCCAGATCAGCCCTATCAACCATTAATCCACACCATAAATCACACCTTGTAGACACTTGATTTTGCACCCATAATTTAATTTTGGAAGATGACTAGAGTGACCCTTCATATACCAAAAATTTAGAGTTAATTCATTTATTACATATCATAAAAGTGATCTTGAGGTTCTAGCTGTCGCGATGGTATGTCCGATTTCCAAATTAGACCATTAGATTGAAAGATATCACAAGATCAAGTTTTCATGGTGATGTGCATGAAATATATACAAAAAAAAAAGTACTCACATATCTACATATTTAGCCTTACTTTTATATTATTTTGTTACTGATTATATAATATCTTTGTATTGCAGGTAACAAGGGCTTTACATGCAAAGTGGGGCTAAGCCAATTGAATCAAGTCAACTTACATCCAGCCAGGCATGAATTCAAGAGAAGACCAACCTGATTAAATCCAAGTCCAATCTAGATTAGGATTTCAGCTTGCACATCAATTAGTATTTTTAGCATAACTTTCGGCTCAGATCCAATCAAGATGATTCAAGTTAAGCTGGAAAGTTAACTTAAAGGGCTACAACTTTTTAGCTTACCAAAAGTCCGAATTCTGACGTTAAATGGGCCAAAATCGTCGGTTAAGTGAAGCCTAAAAATCTAGGATTTTCTCAATATGAAAATAGGATTCCTTGACCTATTTAAAGGCTCTTTAGGGAAAAAAAAGAAAAAAAGAAGAGAAACCTGAGAGGAAAAGGGGGGCGCCGCATAAAAGAATTTGCTTTTGGGAGTCTTTCTGAGGAGGAGGATCTGAGGACAAAGGCGAGAGCTTCATGTTGATCAACCAATTCAGATGAAAGACATAAGTTTTATTTGTTTTCTTTTCAATTTTATTATGAACTAAAATTTATTTTCTGGAGCATTGATGTAGTCTAGCAATGAACACACAATTTATTTTCTGAGTTATTTTATTTTTAATATTTCCATGATTGAGTGTTTAATTCTTATTCTTAATACTTACTATTTTTTTACAAATTATAGTTTGATCAATTGAATTACAATGAGACCGAAATGTGATTTGTTATTTTAGTTCTAGAATTAAACACCATTAGTTGAGCGAAAGTAGAGATGCTTTACCACGATTAGTGTGATTTTTCAGAAAATTCAAAGTACGTAATAAGTCTCCAATTAATTAAATTCACATAGAGATATGGAATTGTTAGTTGAAGATATTTTTGATATTATTCGAGAGAAGATATTGAATACTTAAGGAATTTTTAATCATCAACGGGAGATTATTAGAATTTAATAATTAGGAAGAATAAATTGTGTGGGATTTGTTAGGTGAAATCAACTGCTCTAGATCCATTCTTATCATATTTTTACACTGTTAGTTTTTTACACCTTGTTAATTCTTTTTATTCGTAGATTTATTTTTATTAAATAGTTTAATTTAATTCAGAGAATAGAATGTTCCATTTATTTTCGATTTTCCAAATAGTAATTAATTTAGTGAATTTCGGTATTCAATAACATAGTTAATCCTTGTGGGTTCGACATTCGTTTTCTAAAAACACTTTACTACTTATTACGATTCTGTGTGCTTGCAGATTATTTATGCAAACAAGTTTTTGGCGCCGTTGCCGGGGATTAACTATTTGTTATTGATATTGATACTAGCTAGATATTTACTACTTTGGATTTTATTTTATTTATTTAAAAAAAATTTTAATTAGGTGCATCTGAGTTTGTTTTCTTTCTTTTCAGGAATTAGAAGTGCATGCCCCGATCTAAACTATTAGAGCATACACTCTTTGATCCTGAAATTGAAAGAACCTTACGTCAGCTCAAGAAAGAAAAGAAGAAAGAGGCCAACACATCTCTATCTAAGATGGCCGATCAAGAGCAAAAGGCATTAAGAGATTATGCTATGCCCTCAGTAAATAGAGCTACATCGAGCATAAGGAGGCCAACCATACAAGCCAATAATTTTGAGATCAAGCCAGCCATCATTCAGATGATACAGCAGACTGTCCAGTTCGGGGGGCTATCACAAGAGGATCCTAATGTCCATATTGCAAATTTCTTGGAAATTTGTGATACTTTTAAACATAACAGAGTGACAAATGATGCGATTCGACTAAGGCTTTTTCCCTTCTCACTTAGGGATAAAGCAAAAGTTTGGTTGAATTCTTTGCCACCTGGCATCATTACTACATGGGAGGAGTTGGCATAAAAATTTTTAGCAAAATATTTCCCTCCCGCAAAGACAGCAAAGCTAAGGAATGATATCACCACATTCATCCAATTTGAGGGTGAATCATTATATGAAGCATGGGAGAGGTACAAAGATTTATTGCGAAGGTGTCCTCATCATGACCTTCCAGCATGGCTTCAAGTGCAAACATTCTACAATGGTCTAGGAGCTACAAACAGGTCTATGGTTGATGCAGCAGCTGGTGGAGCTTTAATGAGTAAAACTCATGAGGCAGCCTATGAACTTCTGGAAGAATAGGCATCCAACAACTATCAATGGCCTACAGAAAGAGCAATGCCAAGAAAGACAGCTGGAGTTTTAGAACTTGATTCTATTACCTCATTGGCGACACAAATGGCAACTTTGTCTCAACAACTAGGTAAAATGAATGTTAATGCTATTCAAACTAATGTTGTTTGTGATCATTGTGCAGGAAATCATTCAAGTGTCGACTGCCAAGTGGGAAATCCTTTTGCCCAATCGAGTTATGGACAGACAAATTACGTGTCAAATTTTCAACGTAAAAATAATCCATACTCGAACACGTACAATCCTGGATGGAGGAATCACCCCAACTTCTCATGAAGCAATAACCAAGGGCAGGCTAAACCACCTCAACAATTTCCACAGCAAGAGAAGAAGCCGACACTTGAGGACATGTTCGTGCAGTACATGCAGAAGATAGATGTGGCGATCCAAAACAACTCAGCTTCAATCCGCAATCTTGAGGTGCAAATCGGTCAGCTCTCAATCATGCTCACAGAGAGGAATACAGGAACTTTACCAAGTAACACTGTCACCAATCCGAAAGAATATGTAAAGGCAATATCATTGAGAAGTGGACGAACATATGAGGAGCCAAAAGTAACAAATGCCAAACAAGATGAAGTTGTGGACAATGAGGAGTCAAAGATGAACGAAGCCGAGTTAGAGATGAAAGAAGTGGAGCAAGCTAAGAAGACTAAGGAGAATGAAAGAGCTTCAAAATCCAAAAAATCCAGGGAAGTTACTTTTGAGACTTATTCTCCTTCAATTTATGATCCACCAATTCCTTTTCCGCAAAGATTAAGAAAAAACAATGTGGATGATCAGTTTTCTAAATTTCTAAGTATATTTAAGCAATTGCATATTAATATTCCTCTCATTGAAGCTTTGGAACAAATGCCTAAATATGCTTAATTTTTGAAGGATATTATATTAAAGAAGCGAAAATTGGAGGAGCATGAAACAGTAATGCTGACAAAGGAGAGTAGTGCAATCTTACAAAAGAAGCTACCGCCTAAGTTGAAAGATCCGGGGAGTTTCACTATCCCTTGCACTATAGGAAAATCTTATTTTGATAGAGTTTTATGTGATTTAGGGGCAAGTATTAATCTAATGCCTCTCTATGTTTTCAGGAAATTGGGTCTTGGAGAAGTAAAGCCGACCACTATCTCTTTACAATTAGCAGATAGATCCATTAAATATCCAAGAGGAGTCATTGAGAACGTATTAGTAAAAGTTGACAAGTTCATCTTCCCGTCTGACTTCATTGTCCTTGATATGGATAAGCACGAGGAGATCCCTTTGATATTGGGTCGACCTTTCCTTGTGACGGGGAGAACCTTAATTGATGTCCAGTAAGGAAAACTTGTTTTGAGGGTCGGAGAGGATGAGGTCACTTTTGATGTATTTAAGTTTATGGAATTTCCTTCCGAGACACATTCTTGTTTTCAAATAAGTGACTGAGACATGATCATGACTGATGAGACTTGTGCAATTGATTTTCAAAAGTTACCACTTAAGGTATGTCTTACTCGCTCTACACCTGTTAAATTCAATGATGAAGAGGTTAAAGAGTGTGAAAGATATTTGGAGGCTACACCACTCTTTCCTCCTTCAATGCAACCAAAAGTGGAAGACCCAAAACCATGTCAGCCAACATCTCCACCAGAGGAACCACCTAAACTTGAGCTCAAACCACTTCCATCAAAGTTAAGGTACGCTTTCTTAGGTCAAGACTCTACTTTTCCAGTTATTATTAACAGTTCTTTGAGTTATGTAGAGGAGGAAAAGTTGCCGAGAATCTTGCGGGAACACAAAATGGCTTTGGGTTGGACCATCTCTGACATCAAAGGAATTAGTCCTTCAATTTGCACACACAAGATTTTAATGGAGGATAACGTCTAGCTACAGACGTTAAATAAAGCGATTTTTGGAGGCAAGCCAAGTTTTTTTATTTTATTTTAATGTTTATGTTTTTATGTTTTTATTTTTTTTTTTCTTTATCTTATTGTTTTTTCCTTTCATTTTGTAGGAATAAAGAGACAAAAGAAATCTTCAATGGGTACACGGCTGCACCTCAAGGAAAAATATTCAATTAAAATCAGGGGGGCATCTCTTCTCCTTTCTCATTCTTTTATTTAGTTTTTCTTCCTTTTTCCCATTGAGGACAATGTGAAATTTAAGTTTGGGGGAAGGGAATTTATTTTATTTATTCAAAAAAAAATTTTTTTGCCTATGATAAGATTATGGTTGAAATTTCTTATAATTTTTAGGAATCATTCTCATTGCTTAAGTCCAGTTGTTAATTCTTTACTTGATCTTGTTTAATTTGATATGATCATTAATCATTGTGCATACCTAGAGAAATTTTATGTGAATTTTATAAATTTGGATGATCTCTACTTATTCTAGAACTTGTTGAATTACTCTCATGGATAAATCTTATACAGAATATTACTTGGGAAGTGATTTAGGCATTCTTTGAATTGATTGAGCGTTTCAAGCTTACCTCTTTATTATCTTTATCCCTAGTTACCCAATTGATCTATTCTTAAACTGGGTTGAAGAAAAGAGAACTATACATGATTGAAGTAATTAAAAAAAAAAAAAAATTGTACAAAGTTCCATTTACTCCAATGTTTTGAGTTGCTTAGTAACTAGGGGTATTCATTACCAATGTTTACTCTTACATCAAACCATAACTTGAAATATGAGTATGCAAAAGCACTTCTTTGTGACTTGTTGAGTAACTGGGTGCATCCATCACAAATGCCTACATTCACGTCAAAAGATAAGTGACGACTTGAAGTAAGAAAAAAAAAATTGATGAAGAGAGGTATTTTGAGATATTCAAAGGACTGAGAAAAATTTATATTTTAGAAGTGAGAGTGCTCTATTTGCTTAAACCTTATCTTTTCTTTATAGCCCTCACCATAGCCATACATCACAAGCCTAATAAAGACCTATTGATCCTAGGTAATATTTTGTTTTATATTAGTGGGGAGTGATTTAAAAAGCAAGCTTATGGAGTTTTTAGAGATCTATACTTATTTACTTGTTTGTATAAAACTATCCGGGAAGCTAATGATGAAGTGAGAATGATAATGCGATGGAGTTGAGTTTTGAATTAACTTTTGGACTTGATTAATTTGGAATGATTCCTTTGAATTATAAGCTTTATGCAGATCTTTGAGGCAAGGAAAAAAAAAAAAAAAAAAAAAAAGAGAATTATAAGCTTGTTTTAGTTTTTTTTTTTTTCCCCTCTTTGCTCGAGGACTAGCAAAGTTTAAGTTTGGGGGTATTTGATGTGCATGAAATATATGCAAAAAAAAGTACTCACATATCTACATATTTAGCCTTACTTTTATGTTATTTTGTTACTGATTATATAATATCTTTGTGTTGCAGGTAACAAGGGCTTTACATGCAAAGTGGGGCTAAGCCAATTGAATCAAGCCAACTTACATCCAGCCAGGCATGAATTCAAGAGAAGACCAACCCAATTAAATCCAAGTCGAATTCGAATTACGATTCTAGCCTGCACATCAGTTAGTATTTTTGGCATAAATTTTGGCTCAAATATCCAATCGAGATGATTCAAGTTGGGCTGGAAAGTTAAAGGGCTACAACTTTTTAGTTTACCAAAAGTCCGAATTCTGACGTTAAATGGGCCAAAATCGTCGGTCAAGTGAAGCCTAAAAATCTGGGATTTTCTCCAAACAGGAAGAGGATTCCTTGACCTATTTAAAGGCTCTTTAGGGAAAAAAAGAAAAAAAGAAGAGAAACCTGAGAGGAAAAGGGGGGCGCCGCATAGAAGAATTTGCTTTTGGGAGTCTTTCTGAGGAGGAGGATCTGAGGACAAAGGCGAGAGCTTCATGTTGATCAACCAATTCAGATGAAAGACATAAGTTTTATTTGTTTTCTTTTCAATTTTATTATGAACTAAATTTTATTTTCTAGAGCATTGATGTAGTCTAGCAATGAACACACAATTTATTTTCTGAGTTATTTTATTTTTAATATTTTCATGATTGAGTGTTTAATTCTTATTCTTAATGCTTACTATTTTTTACAAATTATAGTTTGATCAATTGAATTATAATGAGACCGAGAGGTGATTTGTTATTTTTGTTCTAGAATTAAACACCATTAGTTGAGCGAAAGTAGAGATGCTTTACCGCGATTAGTGTGATTTTTCAGAAAATTCAAAGTATGTAATGAGTCTCCAATTAATTAAATTCACATAGAGATATGGAATTGTTAGTTGAAGATATTTTTGATATTATTCGAGAGAAGATATTGAATACTTAAGTAATTTTTAATCATCAACGGGAGATTATTAGAATTTAATAATTATGAAGAATAAATTGTGTGGGATTTGTTAGGTGAAATCAACTGCTCTAGATCCATTCTTATCATATTTTTACACTGTTCGTTTTTTACGCCTTGTTAATTCTTTTTATTCGTAGATTTATTTTTATTAAATAGTTTAATTTAATTCAGAGAATAGAACGTTCCATTTATTTTCGATTTTCCAAATAGTAATTAATTTAGTGAATTTCAGTATTCAATAACATTGTTAATCCTTGTGGGTTCAACATTCGTTTTCTAAAAACACTTTACTACTTGTTACGATTCTGTGCGCTTGCAGATTATTTTACACGAACACATGGTTTGTATGCATTTTGTTTGGGTGGAGCTGATCATGCATGATTAATTTAAATTAATTCTGATTAGTTAACAATTAAAATTAATTAAATATTTTGTGATTGGTTGTTAGTTAGTGCCAAAAATAGGCCTGCTTGCATTAGAATAAAATGGATAATCAGATAACAAAGAAGTTGTGGATGATCAAGTCTTTTTGGAATATTTATCTACAAGATGATTATCACTTTAAAGACCTGAATATTGAGAAAAGGGATTAATTTCTAGAATATGGATTAAAAATGTTTCTAGGTACAGATTAAAAATCTTTAAAAATGTGTTCGCGCGGAGCTTCGGGCGCTCTCTCTCTTGGTGGAGGAAGGTAGGTCTACCTTTGGCGTTATGGCAGGAAGCTGGGCCAATTTTTAGGTGATTACCAAAGGTGAGTGGAGTCGCCACTAATCATTGGGTTTTTCTATGGTGTGATTGGTCACCTATTTCTAGTTGATTTTATTACCAATCCTAGGCTAAGAAAAAGGGCATTTTTCCTAATCTAATGTGGATGGCAAAAAAAACTTGATTCTTAGGTCTGAAAGTTTGGTTACGTGTGGGGAAAGTGTTAGGCACCCCACAATGCCTGTCCGAGGACAGTCCTTTGTTTTGATAAAACCATAATTTTTGGAGATTGGAAGTAAAAACATGATTTCGGCATTGGTTATTGGGGCTTTGCATGCATGGGGTCTTTGAGGTTTGGCTTTTGAAAGGGCATGGTCCCAATCTATGCTTTCCTATGGCATTTGAGCTGAGTACTAGATTTCCACTGCAAAAATCAGGTGACGTGTCACCTTACTTTCACAGCGAAAATTAGGCATTGCTTTGCCTTTGGTGACATGGACTGTGACGATCACACTAAAAAAGGGGGAGTAGGTATATATACATACATCATGCACAATGCAAGCACACAGAGAAGGAAAGTAAATGCCTACATCACTAGAGCATGGCCCAAAATATAGGTGCAGAAATGTAAACAGGGGTCGCCATACTCTAGAGATAAGGACGAATGGTACAAGGCATGATATACCTAATACAAACCATCTAAGAGAGAAAGGGAGGAGGAAGGAAGGGGTTTAAAAGTGTACATAACCAAAGGGAAATGCTAAACTCCTAAACCTACTGAACACAGCCGCTTGGCTTATCTACATGTTTATGTCTGTGCCCTTTTTGCTTGCGCTTAGGAGACAGTGCCCTAGCTCCATACATCCTTGCACCATGTGTGTACATGCAAAGGAAAAGACAAGAAACCAGCAGACAAGCAATGGCAAAAGAGATGTGTGGAGCATATGAAAGAGGCATAAGACAGATGAGCGTGATAGACATGGCAAGCATAGCAGGGAAGCAAGTAAACAAGCGAAAAAGCAAACAAGCAAGAAAATGAACAAAAGGTGGTGTCCGTGAGGGACAAATGTAGGTTTAGATTGAATATCCATAACTTCATTTTGTTGAAGTATGGACGACACACTAGCAAGCAAGACTCTTGCATGGACATGTAAGCAAGAGTGTAAAGATGCATATAAAGCCAACGGGTGGCACAAACAAGCATGGCCAGCATATCATCGCACAAAGCGGAAAAGGGGAAAGGTATGCACGAAGCAACCAGCATCATGGCGATGCCTCCCAAGTGGTTACACTTAAACAAGGCCTCATGGAGGTTGGATGTCACCACATAACCAAAAATCTGCTAAGGTTGTCAAGCGTGGCAAAGCCTAAAACAAGAGAGGCTAACACAAGTATAAAGCATAGAAGCAAGCAAGCATAGACATGCAAAATAGGTGATCCAAACCTTTTGATATGGGCCAAGGTGTATGGACAATGACGAAGACCACAGGGTCTAGATCAGGTCCGAACCAATAGGCCAAAACACAAGAAAGAAAGATAAAGTGACAGAAGGACTACAATAGCACATGGAATGACAAACATGGCCTAGGTCTAGGCACGCGAACATGGCATAGAGTGCACAGGCACATGGAAAATAACATGAAACATGTAGAGAGCATAGATCCAAACACATAAGCATGTGGAGGCATAGATATAGGCATATAGGCATAGGAACATACATGTAAACATGTAGAAATTTAGCACATAGACATAGTAGAACATGAATCCAAGCATACAAGCATGTGAAGGTATAGACATAGGAGCATAGAACGTACATACAAACATGTAGATCCAAGACATAACCATAGACATGATATCAAGCATGTGAGCATGTAACCCTAACATCAACATAAAGCAAAAAAAGGAACAAAACATAGAAAAACATGGCATAAAACACTAAGCATGTAGATCTAAACATATGAACATGTGGGAAGATGGATCTAAGCATGAAACATGGCATAAGACATAACAACAAAGAGATTCAAGGTAGAAACACAAATAAAGCAAGAAACATGCTGAAGAAAGCAATAAATCATGTTATCCAAGCAAAAAGAGTGAGATAAATGCTAGGAAGAGATTTAGAAGGTTAGGGGTGTGGCTGATAGCTAAAAAAGCTACATCCACACCGCTAAACCCAAAATCCAAAGTGTAGAACCAAGGGAAGGAAGATTAGGTATAAGAACAATACCTTGTGTTGTTGGTGAAGAGAGAAGAATCAAGAGGCTTTGACGAGTTTTTTGGGGTTTGGAAGAGGGAAAAAGGTGTAAGGAAACTAGGTAGAGAGCAAAAATTCAGAAAAATGTGTGTTTTTTTTGGTCTGAGGGGTGCCCGGGGCTATTTATAGCCTTAGCACGCATTACGAGGCGACGGCCCTTGAAGGGCCGCTGACCTCAAAGGCCCTAAAAATGTATTGATCTGGCCACCCCTGGAAAGATATTGACTTCCTATTTCCAAAAAGGTATGGATCTTGAAAATCCAACGGTCAGATCAAAAGTTATGGCTCTCGGAAGTTTGCAGTGCATCAATCGATGCGTCATCCCGGTTTTTGTGATATCTCGGTCGTTCTAACTCCGATTTCAACCCACGAATAGTCGTTGGAATGATAAATTGATAATATTTGTAATGACATTGGTTTCAACCTGTTCTAAGAGTCGGATCAAAATTAGAGTTTTTGGGCCTACCTAAGATTGTCGTCGGGTCAAACTTAGTCAAACTTGGTCAAAGTTGTTAAAAATCTTCGAGAAGCTCGAGTTTGATGTAAAATTGTTAAAAACGTTGTTTTTCGAGAGTTTGGACCTCGTTTGGCCTTCGGTCAAACCTAGGGCTGATTAGAGCCATTTTGGTCATTTTAGCTGAAAAATGCACTTTGAGTGCTCTGATGAAACAGGTTACACCACATCGTTCTGGATGCTCTCGCGGACCCATAGAGAGAAAATGATATTTTTAGATTTTTCGGGGTTTGGCACGCAAATCGAGGGCAGACAAAATATGGTATTAACAAACAGTAAATGCCAAGGATTTCTATTGAGAACTACAATATACAAAACAAGAGAAGATACTGATTGAAAGATTATATAGATGCGACTAATATGCATGAACTGGGATATTTTTTGAAAATAATACTAGATCTCAAACAATTTCGTTAGTTAGCATGTTTTCAAAACTATATAGAAACTAACAACTCGATTGGGAAAAACTTGATTTTGCTATGCTAAATCGAGTGTACCGAACTCGAGTCCCACATCGTGGCAACAGCTAAGGTGGAAATTTCATCCATGCAGGCCCATAAATTGAGTCCATTGGACTCAAGTTCTGTTATACTGAAATTGAGTCCAACGGACTCGATTTTGTTTAAATGGAAAACGAGCCTTACTAACTCGATTTCAATACCTAGTGGACAGCCCTCCACGTGTTAATGTGGGTCCCAAGCCATGCATTTTTCCCATAATTCTCTCCGTCTCTCACTCACTCACTCTTCTACACACAACACTCTTCCCCAACAAAATTTCATCAGCACTCTCACTCACTCACTCTTCTTCACACAGCACTATTCCCTTAACAAAATTTCATCAACTCTCACACTCTCATAGTCTCACAACACTCTCACAATCTAAGGTAATGTTTTATAAATTTTAATTGAGTTATGTTATGTTATTTATTTCTCAAGTAATGTTTTATAAATTTGTACTTGAGTTATGCTATTTAGTTTAGTGAAGTTTTTTATTACAACTTATTTAAGATATTATTCTAATTGTTGGGAATATTTATTTAGTTTTGTTAGTGTAAATATTGTGATTAATTATTTGATTGGTTTTTTTTTTAATTTTATTTAAGATATTTAGTATTGTTAGGTTTTTATCATGGGTACGAAATGGATTATGATTTTGATACGTAAGATAGTATTGCTAGGCTTTTTAGCATAAATTATTTCAAGATATATTTGTTTATGATTTGTAATGGAGATGAAATGGATAATGAGTGGTTCGATGTAATATTTTGTTCATCATAACTTATTTGAATGGGTTTTGAAAGTCATGCCCTTAGAATGATTTGGAATTTTAAAAGAGTATGAAATAGGTAATGACTATTTTTGTATGTGATGTGGGGTGAGTATATGCAAATTTATTTAAGGTGTTGGGACATAATGTCATAACTGTGCTGTAGGTTGTAACAAGTTGTTACCATTTCATACGCAAAGTTTTGTAATTGATGTTGATTGAGAGTTATAAATTTGTCACTAACATATTACACTTGATGATCAATAGGTTGACAATGATTGATATAAATATATACTATGGTGGATCCCTTAGCAATGCCAACTCCATTGTCACTAACATATAAATTTTTAACATATAATTTCAGCATATTAAATTATTAGGTCACAAATGAAACCCTATCCCACAGACACAAAAAATAGACAACCCTAAATCAGTCAAGTACCCTCAGCTATGGATATATATATATATATATATAGAGAGAGAGAGAGAGAGAGAGAGAGAGAGAGAGAGAGAGAGAGAGAGAGAGAGAGAGAGTCGTTACTTGTGATTGACAAGGAGCCACCAAGAACTAGGACCCAAATGAGAAAATACCCAGCAGCGTAGCCACACCCAAGAAAATACTCTGGCATTGTGTTTTCTTCAAGACAGAGATGAGCATGAAGAGTGAGAGGGAAGATCAGTAGTAGAGATGAAAGTGTTTGAGACGGAAGAGTGTAGAGTGAGAGTGAACTGATCTTCAATAGCAAAGTGTTCAAAAAGTGAATGAGAAATTAGTCTTTGAAGAGTGAGAGGGAAGCGTGTTGTTGCTGTGATGAAGAGTGAGTGAGTGAGTGACAAACTGAGTGAAAGAGACGGAGAGATAAAGGAGAAGAGCATGGTTGGGACCCACATTAATCACATGGAGAGCTGTCCACCAAGTATTGAAATCGAGTTTGTAAGGCTCAATTTCAATTTAAAACAAATCGAGTCCTACGGACTCGAGTTCAATATAATAGAACTCAAGTCTAATAGACTCACTTTTTGTGCCTACGTGGATGAAATTACCATCTCAGCTGTTGCCATGATGTGGGACTCGAGTTCGTTATACTCGATTTAGCATAGCAAAATCAAGTTTTTCACTCTCGAGTTGTTAGTTTGCTAAATAGTTTTGAAAATGTGCTAACTAACAAAATTGTTTGAGTTCCAATGTTATTTTGAAAAAAAAAAATCCCAGTTACTACATATTAGTCACATCTGTATAATCTTTCAATCAGTATCTTCTCTTGTTTTGTATAGTGGAGCTCTCAATAGAAATCCCTACATATTGAGAGGAGTGCTTTTCAGAGAGAAAACCCTATACATAATCCTTGAGAGTTAGAGATTGTCATACTCACAATCCTCTACATAATCCATTGTGGTTTTCCACAACTCCTACCTCTCCATATCCAAATCTTTGAGAGGTTGATAGCCCAAACACTTACCACACCCATCCTAAGTGTAAAGTGAGGTTTTGGTGCTGCTAGGAAGTATTGGAAGAAACCATTTGTTTGGGGGATGCAATCAGGCTGAATTGCGTGATCTGGAGAGCTAGAGAAGACAAGGCTTCATTAAGTCAGTTGGTAGGAAAAGCTTGGAGGGCTCAAGTACATGGGGTAGACTAGGCTTGGAGGGTCTTTTGTTATTTGTGTACTCCAACTCATTCTCTAGTGGATCGATTTACTGCTTGGAGGGCGGTGGAGAGGTTTTTTGCTGAGTTCTTTGGTTTTCTCTTCTATAAAACATCGGTGTGTTATCTTGTGTTTGCATTCTTCTTCCCTACTCTTTTAGCTTTCATTTTATTGTTGATATTTGATGAATATGGCTTAGAGTAGTTATATTGTTAGTTTGCTCGCATTTACTCTATTCCGTACTTAGTTTAAGTTAAAGTAAAATCAACCGAGCCGTAATTTTAATTTGGGGGTCTAAATAACTCTTGTGGTTTCACACAAATTCGAGCTTTCAATTGGTATTAGAGCGAGTGCACTTGCTATGGTTTCATTACCTAAGTGTGACCCCAGACCTTTTTTGAGATGGATCGATCTCAATCACTTAATGCTCCTCCACACTTTAATGGGAGCAATTATGCTTTTTGGAAAGTTCGTATGAGGGCATTTCTTTGTTCTATTGATGATAGTGTTTGGGATGCTGTCGAGATAGGATGGATTAGGCCAGAGGCCAAATCCACATGGGATAAGGCAGCCCTTGCAACAGCTAATGCTAATAGTAAGGCTTTAAATGCTATTTTATGTAGTGTTTCTCCAGACGAATTTCACAGGATCTCTCATGTTACAATTGCCAAGGAGGCGTGGAAAATCTTGGAGACGACCTATGAAGGCACCAAAAAGGTGAAGGACACCAAGTTGCAAATGCTTACCACACACTTTGAGGAGCTGAAGATGAGTGAAGATGAGTCATTCAACTCATTTTATGGAAAGCTAAATGAAGTGGTGATTAGGAAATTCAACTCGGGAGAAAAGATGGAGGACTCCAAGATTGTGAGGAAGATTTTACGATCATTGCTGGAGAGTTTCTGTGTAAAGGTCACTGCCATCGGAGAGAGCAAAGACCTTGATGAGATTAAAATTCAAGAGCTCATTGGTTCTCTTCAAACCTATGAGCTATCTCTACCATCTCAAAGGAAGAGCAAATCTCTTGCTCTCAAGACAATCAATGAGAGATTCGAAGCTCAAGACTCCTCAAATGAGGATGAGGTTGAAAAAGATGTGGCGTACCTTGCTAAGAACTTTCGTGAGTTCCTAAAGTTCAAGAGAGATGGAAAGTCTTTTGAGAAGGGCAAATTCTCAAATTTCAAGAAGGACAAAAAAGACTTCAAGAAGAAGGATTTAAGAGATTCCTCACTGTCTCAAATGGTCATGTGCTTTGAGTGCAAAGGGCATGGGCATGTGAAGAAAGAATGCCCCACGTATTTGAAAGCAAAGGGTAAAGTCTTTGCAACTACTCTTAGTGACTCAGATGGTTCAAATTCTGATTGGGAAGAAAGTTGTGACGGAGAAGGAAATTACTCCGCATTTATGATCACTGCACTCGTGGACTCATTGGAAGATTTGAGCATTCTAGTGGAAGAACTCGGTGAGCACATCAAAGTAAAGTCTATGGGAATTAGGGAAGAATCCGATGATGAAGATGAAGGAACCAAGGAATTGCAAGAATCCTATAATTCTATTCTTGAGAAAACCGGAGAGTATGCTAGAGTGGCTAAGGCAGCCATAATTAAAATGAAGAAAGCTAAACAAGACTACAAGAGCATACTCGTAAGGTACAAGGAAATGAAGTGTGAAGTTGAGGCGCTGAATGGAGAACTAACCGAGGCCTACTCCAAGATCAAGTTTTTTGAGCTTGAAGTGATTCAAGCTAATGCCAAAGTGGAGAGCGTTGCCTCCAAAAAACTTGACGAAGTGCTTGCACATCAAAAACCTTTTTCTAACAAAAGTGGCTTAGGATATTCTGGAGAGAGTAGTTCAAGTGCCGATGTGTCCAAGGAGATGAAATTTGTTAAAGCTAATGAACCAATGGTAGCAACTCCAAGTGTTGAAAATGTAAAAGTGGATAAGAAGCCAAATGGAACTGCTTAAAAGGTTTTAACACAACCTCAAAATCCATCTGTGGCCAAACTTAAGGCTAAAGTGAAGTCCCTCCTAAAGCCTTAAAGAGGTCCTCAAGTTCAACATTTCTGCCACCATTGTGGAGTTCAAGGACACACAAGACCTAACTGTTATAAACTTCATGCATTGAAGAAAGCAGATTCTCAAAGGATAAGAGGACAAGGAAAGGGGAATTGGAACGCCAAGCAGTCAAAAGGGCGAGAAGCTGATTCCGGTTTTGGTGATGTGATGAAGATAATAGATACCATCACTTCTTGTTTGGCAAGCTTCAACCAAAGGTTTGAGAATCACAGCTCTAGTACCCAATCCTTTAGGGATATCACCCCAAATGCACGTGCCGTGTGGGTGAAGAAGGGTACATATGCATAAGCATTAGACCATGTACATGCATCAATTCTTCCTATATGTTGTGACTTTGATCGGTTGTTTTCTTATGTTTCACATTTTAGCATGTTTCTTTTCAAGTTTGTTTTGTACTTGTTATTTTTGTTGATCTTACTTTACATGTTCTGTTTTTGAATGTGTTGAAAAAAATTCAAAAACCTATAAAAAAAATTTGAAAAATCTGCAAAAAGTTTGATCGCTTATGTTGTGTATATTACATATGAGTTTGGCCTAGTACCTTCGTACTAATGGCGTAGTACATTTTCAAGCAAAACCTGTCATGTATGCACATATATCTCTGTGGGAAAAATCTTGAAATCTATGTGTGATTGTTGTAAATCAATCTTCAAGCTTGTCATGAATGATTAGTCAATAGTCTTGATGGTTTTGATACATGCATAGACTTGTGCCTATATATCTCCCTACTCTTTTACGTTTTTGCTTTATAGCTCAACAAATGTCAAATTTCAAAAAGAGATAATGAGCTGCAAAAGCCATCGCACATACTAGTATTTGCTTAGGAAAAAGGGAAAGAGACTTATATTGATTTGTAGGGCGCCAAAAAAGCCAAAGGATTATTCTCAAAAATGAAATATAAAAAATTTCAGGCATTGATCTCAAAATGAGATGTATTGTTCATAAATGATCAAAAAGTTATGAGTTGAAAGAAGCCAAAAGTAAAGCAGCCAAAAGTAAAGCTTCCAAGATATGTAATCATTTTCCTGTGGGAGGTCATATATGTTCATTTCTATAATTAGGATAGACCACTTGACTTAGTACTAGTTGTGGATGACTTGATTGAATTGATCATTGAAGTTTCACTCTAGACTAAGGACTATTCCACATTTGATACACACACACAACACACAAGACTTTTGTTCAATGAATGCTTATTTCATTTTGAAAGCTCGAAAATGTGTTGAAAACACAAGAGCTGTTTGCACCCCCAAATTAAAGTTACGGCTCGATTAATTTTACACTAACTTAAAACTAAGTGCGGAATAGTGTAAATGCAAGTGGATAAACAAACAAACTACTCTAATCCATAATCATAGCAACACAACAGTAAAATAGAATGTAAAAGAGTAGGGAAGAAAGATGCAAACACAAGATAACAGGCCGATGTGTTATCGAAGAGGAAACCGAAGAACTCGGCGAAAAACCTCTCCACCGCCCTCCAAGCGGTAATCAATCCACTAGACAATCAATTGGGATACATGGGTTAGCAAGAGACCCTCCAAACCTAATCTACCCGATGTACCTAAGCCCTCGAAGCTCCTACTCCAACAAGGCTTCTCGAAACCGTGTCTTGTCTAGCTCTCCGAATCCCGCAACAAGCTCCATGTTGTATCTGCCATCCTTGGCTTCTTCTAATGCTTTCCAGTAGCACCAAACCTCAATTGACACTCTAAAATGGTGTGGTAAGTGTTTGGGCTATCAACCTCTCAATGGTATGGAAATTGAGAGGTAGGAGTTGAGGAAATTCCACAAGCAACTGTGTAGAGGATTGTGGGTATAACAATCTCTAACTCTCAATGTGTTTGGCTAGGGTTTTCTCTCAGAAGCACTCCTCAACATCTGTGGGTAATGTGGGTATTTATAGTGTGGGTACAGAAGGTGTGTATCAGATAGTACAGCTTGGCAAAACAGAATGTCTCGCGAGTGTCTCGCATGAAGGCCTTACTTGTGAGCTACTCGCAAAACACAACTGTCGCCATCTGTCCTGACTCTTCGCATTCCAGTCATGTGCAGGGCACATGGCTCACTTCGCGAGATACTTAGTCGCGAGCTACCTGCGAGAACTCCTTAGTCTTCAATTGCTTGAGTCTTCACACTCTCTCTCTCTCTATCACACAACCCTTACAATCAAATCCCACAATAAATACAGGGTACAAAAGATTGAATGAAATTACAATCAAATTTGGCACGGAATAAAAGCAAACAAAACACATAGTTGTAAATCACAACTTTACAATCTCCCCCTTTGGCTATTTTGTGACAAAACCCCTAAAACAGGCTCTAGACTAAAACATGAGTTTGGGAACAGTGGCAAAACTCACTCACACCTAATCTAGAAGCTGTGAAGCACTTGCACGTATATACCTGTAACCTGAAACACTTGCACACAAACAAAACTTTCATTAAGCTTATGACAAGTTGGACACAAGGTACGTACATGAGCAAATAAAGTGCAATCAAGTTTTTAAACACTATAAAACATGTAAGCATATCTTGATAATACAATAACAGTCATTATAGAATGACTACAATGAACATTTAGCTAGTAAATGCTCATCCGGACACGCAATGCAATTAAGAACAATAACAAGGATCAATTGCATGTCCAACACTCAACCAATGCAAAATACGGGAAGTATTTGCATCTAGGATGCAAAATACTACTAGGGTACAAGAGTGAGGTACTTAAGACATATTCGCAATATCTTAAAAGTACAAAAAAAATGCTATAAAGCATTGAGATAAACACAACTACTAAATATAAGAACAGAGTATTAAAGCTTTAAACAAAAGCAGTAAAGACAATAAACAAACAGCAACTTCAAACTTCTCCCCCCCCCCTATCACTACACTCCCCCTATCAATGACACCATCTTTCCCTTTTAGTCATGGAATAGCTAGTCTTCATGTTCTTCTAGCTTCCTTTGAATTTGGTCCATCTGAGTTTGGAGAGAAGTGAACTTTATGTTGAAGCGAATGTGCTGGGAGTGCATGATGGTAGCTAATCCAGATATTTTGGTATTAATTTCTTAAAGTGCAGCCATGTTGTTGTCTAACTGTTCATCATAGGCATGGAAGGTAGAGGTTGAACTTCTCGAAGCAGCATGACTTTCTTGCTTGGTACTCTTCTTGGTATGACTCATACTTGCATGGAGAGTACGAATGTTAATCGAACTTGGCCTTGGGTATGGGCACTCATTTTTCGAGGGATGGACACCTTTGAGCTCCAAAATCCTTGAGATAAGGTGACAAAAAGGAATACAATTCCTTGAGGTAGTCCGGTCAATCGTCTTTGTCAGAATGTGAAAGATATAAGAACACACATCAATCTCTTCGTCAGTGATTAGATCATGTAAGAATAATGCTCGACCGCGATTCATGTAGCTGATGCTAGACAGAGGATAGAGGTTACTAAACATGATCATTATGAGCAGCCTTAATTTAGGAGAAAGAGATGCTACACTTATTGACTTCCCATTGGAGGAGAATTCCAAATTAGCTCCTAAATCTTTTCGAAGAACCTCCTCATCCGGATTCAGTTCATCATATACCAGTGGGATAGGTAATATTGGCCTGTTGATGTGTAGAATATCAGCCAAGTAGACGGGTGTAACTGAGAACCGCTTACCTCTCACCCAACACTTGATTTCCTCTCCTTCAATAATGGCATTAGCATAAAATTCTTCCTCAAGATTTGAGAGAAGAAAATTCCAATCCTTGGTGGCAAACCATATGGGAATATTGGTGTCTAGGAGAGATGGTTGATCAACAGCCCTTTCAACCAATAATGGAGCATCCCGAAAGTAGTTCGTATAGGTCTGAAATGCAGCATAAGATCTGAATAAGTCAGGGTCATACACTCCCGTTGAAAAACGAGTCCTCTTTGACCTTGGTGACAGGTCATCAACATCAATTACTAGCTCTTTCCCTTTGCTGCTGCATCCTCTCACAACTGAGCTTTTAAATGGAGACATCTGCAAATTTACACGGAGAACAAGGAACAAAAACAAGTGCACAGACACAAAACAAAACACAAAACTTGATTAGATTCAAGTTAGTCCAAATCAAAGGAAAACAACCTAAAATAGAGTACAAGAAACTCAAAACAGATAAAACAGACACAAAACAGTATGCTATGAAAGTTTAACCATGTAAACAGAAACATAATGCATGGATGTAAGTGACTGTGCATGTGTGTGCATAAGCTGATGCATGAGGATGCAGCATGAGATGCATGAGGTGTGCCCAGAGGGGCCTAGTGTGTGCATGGCATGGCATTGAGGCACAAAATGGGCAAAGTGTGTAAAACACACAAACACTGACCAAAACATGGTAAACATGATCAATCAAAAGGAAACCCAAGTATTGGAACTCATTTGAGTCCAAATCAACACAGAAATGTCACTAGGACATTCTGACAAACACCTAACATGCAACAATGCATTCCAACTATGAACAATGCATGAACATAGTGAAAACTTGCCTCAATACATGGGGCTAACACAGATGCACAAAGAACAAATGGGACTCAGCCCAAACAAAGTTTAGAAATTTTTTTCACAAAATTAAGAAACCCAACCCATTTTCGAAAAAATCCCCAATTTTAAAACCCTAAGCTAAAATCTGCAAAATTTAAGAAAAAAATGAAAGCAACGTTTAGAAAAACATACCTTGAAGTGATTTTGCAGAGATTTTTGCTTGAAAATGATGGGGTTTGAGTAAAACGTGATTTTGGGTTGAGAAGGGTTTGAGAGAGACTAAGCGAGGGAAATGAGAATGTTTTGAAAACCTGTCACATCTGCCTTATAAAACTGAAAACATGCATTTTTCGCGGGTTAAGCAGTAGCGAGACAGTCACGAGACAATCGCGAAAAGGACCACTAAAGCTCAAAAGCTTTTACGAGAAGCTGTTAGTAGCGAATCAGTCGCGAGACAGTTGTGATAGCCTCTGTATGAATTGAAAAAATTCCAGTTTTTGCCTAAAAACATTTCGCGAGAAGCTATTAGTCACGAAATGCTCGCGAGACAGTAGCGAGAGTCTCTATGTGAAATGACAAAAAAAATTATTTCCCTTAAGCACTTTTCACGGGAAGTCTAAGTTGCGAGCTTCTCGCGAAACAACCTCTGAACCAGTTTTTGGAGAAAAACACAAAATGCATTTTGATCAAAAACTAAAAACACGAAAGTATAAAAACACTTTCAAAAACATATAAAACACTCAAAAATCTTTTTGGGTTTGATCGACAAGTAATTGAGCATACACATCACATTTGAACATGTACAATCACACAAATAAGATAAGCATTACTTGAACAAAGTCTTGTGTGTTGTGTGTGAGTATCAAACATGGAATAGTCCTTAGACCAGAGTGAAGCTTCAATGATCAATTCAATCAAGTCATACACAACTAGTACTAAATCAAGTGGTCTATCTCAATTATATAAATGAACATATATGACCTCCAACAAAAGAATGATTACAAAACTTAGAAGTTTTTTATTTGGCTTCTGCATAAATCATAACATTTGATCCATTTTGGATAATACATCTCTTTTTTAGATCGGTATTGGAAATTTTTGATATTTCAACATTGAGAATTAGCCTATGGCTTTTTGAGCACCATACATTTCAAAACAAAAGTTGCTTTCCCTTTTTCCTAGTCAAATACTAGTATGTGCAACAGGCTTTTACAGCTTATTATCTCTTTTCATTTGGAGATTTACATTTGGTGAGCTTTATTGCAAAAACATAAAAATAAAGTGGGAAGATATATAGGCACAAGTCTATGCAAGTATCAAGACCATCAAGACTATTGACCAATCATTCATGACAAGCTTGAAGATTTATTTACAACAATCACACATAGTTTTCAAAATTTCTTTCACACAAATATATGTACATACATAACAAGCTAAGCTCATAAATGCACTACGCCATTAGTACGAAGGTACTAGGCCAAACTCACGTGAGATATACACAACACAAGTGATCAAACTTTTTGAAGATTTTTCAATTTTTATGGGTTTTTGAATTTTTTTGAACACACTCAAAAACAAACCAAATAAAGTAAAAGAAATGATCTAACTAAACATGTGAAACCTAAACTCCGGGTATGCAACAATGAGCAAAATAGGTTCACACAAAAGATAGAATTTAAGGAATGATACCGACACCAATGGTCTTATGCAAAGACTCAAACCTTAGACCATCAAGAGGTTTGGTAAATACGTCTGCCTTCTGGTTGTCAGTGTTAAAGAACTCCACATACACAGTCTTTTCCTCCACCAAATCTCGAATGAAATGATACCAGATCTTGATATGCTTTGATTTCAAGTGTTGAACTGGATTTTTTTACAAATTTATGGCACTCATATTATCACAGAACACACACATAGTGTCTTGAGTAATTCCATAATCATGTAAAAGCTTTTTCATCCATAATAATTATGCACAACAACTCACCATTGCAATGTACTTAGCTTCAGCCGTTGATAGAGAAACTGAATTTTGCTTTTTGCTCATCCACGACACCAAGTTATTTCCAAGATAAAAACAATCACCAGAAGTGTTTTTCCTATCATCAATGCACCCAGCCCAGTCGGCATCAGAATATCCAGCTAGGCACTCATTCGAGTCTCTTAAATACCAAATTCCATAGTCAGATGTGCCATTTATGTAGTGAATAATTCGTTTGACTACTGTCAAGTGTGACTCTTTAGGTGCTGCTTGAAATCGAGCACATACTCCTACACTGAAAGCGATGTCTGGTCTGCTAGCAGTGAGATAGAGAAGACTACTGATCATGCTTCGATAAAGTGTTGGATCCACTTCTACACTTGCTACATCACGACTCAGTTTTGCTAAGAAACTCATGGGAGTGTAACTGTGTTTTTTAGAGTCTAGGCCAAATCTCTTTACAACATTTTTGGCATATTTCTCTTGAGAGATAAATATCTCATCTTCCCGTAGTTTCACTTGAAGCCCTAGGAAGTAGTTTAGCTTTCCCACCATGCTCATCTCAAACTCCATTTTCATTTCTTCTAAAAATTCATGAGGTAGGCAATCGATTGTGGATCCAAAAACAATGTCATCCGTATATACTTGAGCAACAATGAGAGATCTCTCATCTCTTTTGAGAAACAAAGTTTGATCGGCTTGACCTCTCTTGAAACCATGATCCAAGAGGTATGTCGTGAGGCGATCATACCAAGCTCTTGGTGCTTGTTTCAGCCCATATAATGCCTTCTTCAGCCTTAACACATGGGCCGAAAAGTGAGGGTCTTGAAACCCCTTTGATTGCTTAACAAACACTTCTTTTTTAAAAAAACCCGTTCAAGAAAGCACTCTTCACGTCCATTTGATATAACTTGAAGTTCATAATTGTTTGTTTTTAAACCCCTTAAAAACACAATTGGATTAACCTAGTTAACAAGCCAAGTTATTACTTAGTCCAAATTCTAGATCTAGGTTATCACAATCAAAATAATCATATCATGCATAGCAATGGAAAAATAAATAACACAAAGAAATGATCACCCAGGAAAACCAAATCGGTAAAGAACCTTGGGAGGATTTAACCTAGCTATCCTCAAGGTAAACTTGAATCCACTATAGAAAGAATCGAAGTTTGTACAATAGCGACTTAGACCACTAACATCCTATTGCTACCCACCAATAGAAAACTGAACGGTTTTAGACCCCTTAAAACAACCAGATTGGTTAGCCTAGTTAATTAGCCAAGTTGTTACTTAGTCAAATTATGCAATTCTAGATTAAAACAATCAAATAATTATATCAAACATATAAAACAGCGGAAAAATAAAAGACACAATGATATGATCACCCAGGAAACCACACGGTAAAAACCTGGGGAGGATTTGACCCACTGATCCTCAAGGCAAACCTGAATCCACTATGAAAGAATCAAAGTTCAGACAAAAGGACTTACAAGCTCCCCGCTTGACTTCCTAATGCTACCCACCAGTAAAACTTACTGACATGACCACGTGTAAGCTCCGAATCCACGGACTCCTTCTTTCTTGGATTCTCCAATTAGCTACAAGCACCCACACTTGATATTCTTTAAGCTTCAATGGTAGAAACCGAGTTGATCATCAAGATGTTGAAGTAATCTCTATCTTGAAAACCCTAAGCTTTGTGTAAAGGAAAGCTCCTCAAAGATCTCACAAGAGATTTACACAAAACAGCAATGTATGAGCAACAATACAACTGGAACAACTCTAAAAACAGGGCTAGGGTTTTTCTTTATATACCTATGATAAAAACAGAAAACCCAAAACATTTAATGAGTTAGGGCTGAGCTGGAATATTCTACGAAAAACATTCTGCCCAAGATTCGATCGATCGAGCCTTTCCTTCGATCGATCGAACCAGGCCGAAATGCACCAATGCATCTGCAGCCACTCGATTCCAACTTTACATGAAAGACCCAACTTTAAGCAAGTCTAAACAAGACTAAATAACTTGTTTTGATCATGGTTTGCCAACAATACAAATTAGAGTTCTAAATACATAAAATCCTAAATCTTTAGAACCTAACAAACTCCCCCTTTGGCAATCCGTGACAAAACACAAACAATAAGCTCAAAGTTTACAATTAAAAAACTCTTTACAAAAATAATGCTCATAAAAACTAAATTCAATCCTAACTACTATCCATCAGTTGCAAGTGTAGACAGCAGCTCAATTGAATCAACCTGTATATTCCTGAAATACTCAACAAACGCATAAACGCATGTGTGACAGAAAATAGTATATAAACAAGTATAACATTCTTGTATGATTCACACAACACATAATAAAGACATATATCAATGAATAACTCATAGAATATAAATCAGTAAACAGTGAATTCAAAGAAACAAGAATCAAATAAAAAAACATGTATATCTATCAATGTTACTCCCCCTAACATGAATATCCCAAAAATGATATACAAGGTAAAGCGCCTAAATATAATCTACTTCACAAAACAAGCAAAATCTCCCTAACTACAAAACTCCTCTACAAACTCTACTTCCCCTTTTTGTGACGGAATGCCAAAGGGCAATCACAATCCATCATCAAAAGGAGGTGGTGAGGGTGAACGAAAACGCGCTAGATCAGCTCGTAAAGCTCGGATCTCGTCAAAAAGGTCCACCAAAAGCTGACCATGAGCCGCCTGAACGGTCATGACAGTCTCCAAAGTACGACGGATATCAAAGTCATCCGATGGAAGTGGAGGAACAGCAGCAGTAGCAGCATCAGGATCAGGAACAGCCTCACCAGTAGGACCTGTAGAAGAAGAGGGAGGAGGTGCGGACCCAGAAGGCTCAGACCTAGGGTGTTTAGAGCCAGCTCGAAGGTGAGCAGCCCTCTGTTTAAGAAAAGACGCACCTATAGGAGCAATCACATGAACGGGCTCAGAGGAAGGGAAGCCACCAAGATCAAGATAAAGTAAAATCCTATGAATGAAAATAGGATGAACAAGGGTATGAGCAGAAGATAAACTCCTATAAACTTCGTTCAAAGAACGAAGAAACAAATGGAGAAAACTGATAGGAGCATCAGTGACAAGAGCGTACAAAAATACACACCGCTCGAGAGTAATGGTGTGAAGATGAGAAATGGGCCAGATGAAGTGACAGGCTATCCTAAAGAAGAGATAGTGTAACTTAGAAAGCTCAGCAGTGGTGATCCTAGGATCAGAACCCCACTGGATAGATGACCCAGTGATGTAAGACATGACATCACTCAAAACAGGAGACTCATCATAAGGATAGACAGAGTGCTGTACCAAAAGTACCCCTAGAGCATCAGCCACTACCTTGGGAGTAATGGTGTACTCTATGCCTTGTATCCAACTCTTTAACAAAGTGTTGGAATCATAGACGCGGATAGAGATGTTTGAGTAGAACTCTCTAATCAAGGTAGCAGGTGGAGGAGGATCAGAAATATTCACCAAGGGTAACCAGCCCCTACGCTCAAAGTTCGCCCTAATGGCAGGATCAAGCTCATCTAAGATGACAGAACACTCAGACCATATCTTCCTCTGAAGGTTCAGCTTATCATAAATCTCTTGGTTTTTCTCACTAGGAAATTTTTCTCGGTTAAAGGGAGGAGGGGAAGGAATAGATGAGGTGACAGACCTACGAGCCCTAGTTTTCCTAGGCATGATGCTAAAGAAGGACAAAGACACAAGAGAAAAACAACAGAACAAAAGAAGTAAAAACCAAGGGCAGACTGCAAGTTAGCACAAAAATATAGAGCAAAAATCGATATGATGCACGAACAGTTAAAATGAAATGATGCATGTACTAATGCAGGTAACAAAGTTCAATTTTAAGTTCAATTGCACAAAATTGGCTCGAGCATAGAGTTTCTAACAAAAACCCCAAAAGTTTGAAAAACCACTTGATAATTTTGAAACACATGGATGAATTAAGCATTACAAAACATAACACAAAGATTATAATGCCTAATTACATCCAATCAACAAGCCAATTTCATCAATTTCTACCTAATTGAACAAAATCCCCAATTCGAAACTAAACAAAAACCCTAGAAATTTCAATATCTCACAAAACCCAAAATTGATCAAATCAAACTATCACAATCAAGTTTAAAACATGTCCCCATAAAAACCCATCGATCAATTTCACAGAATTGGGCATGAAACATCAAAAATCCCAATTTAAGAGAGGTCCGAAAATTTTAGAGAAAATGTATGAAAAATGCAAATAAACTCAAAAATGAGGGGCAAAAGAGACTAACCGGCTTGAGGAAAGAGAAACTTTGCAAAAAATTTGGAGGAAAATGACAAAAAATTCGCTGTAGATCCTTGCCTTGTCGGAGAGAGAAAAGAAGTTTGAAAAAACTTTTGAAAAGATAAGGGAATCAGTCAAAGAACACTATTTGAAAAAGCTGATTCACGACTTTCGATTGATCGAAAATTACTTTCGATCGATCGAGTCACTCCGAAATTTTTAAAAGGAATTTTAAAATTTTCGATCGATCGAAAAACAGACTGGATCGATCGAAACAGGCAGCGGATCACAGTATTTTGGAAAAAAATTACAGTTTTGAAAACCTCAAACCAATTTTTGAAAAAGAACTCCTCAATGCATTGAAATCAATGAAACACAATGCATGAGTATGATATGAAATGGAATGATTTTTCAAAAACCCAAATTTGTAATCCCAGTTTCTCCAAAGAAAGTTTCAGCCAGTCATCCTTTAATTTCTCAGGCAAAATAATGTTTTGCATAATTCTCAAGATATTTTCAAACTTGGTTGGTCAGACCAAAAACACACACAATAACATGTACAGTGTTTAGCAAAGAGTAACTCGTGTAGTGTGTGCAAACTAGCAAAAGCTTGAGATACATGTGAGGTGATATGTGAATAGAAATCAATCACAAAGTCTACAAAATTCATCGCACAGAATTTAAAAGAGACTATCACCTAAAGAGTTACATCATATAACTTCCACATCTCCTAGAACATAAGCTTGCAATCATGTAAGTTTCTTGAATTTAGCCTCTTAATTAAGTGAATTGGCATCAAGCCTAATAGTACACACCAATTTTAAGCATTAAGCAGTTAAGCCGAGGCTACACCTTATGTTCTTTTTGTGCATGTGCTACACTTTCTCGAACACAAAATCTTATGATATGCACTAAGGTGTTCATGATTGGCTAGTGAACAGTGGTGAGATGGTTATTTATGCCTTTCTCAAAAGGATCAAGTCCGACAGTCAAATAACATGCGACTTCAAGATTAAGACAAAGTGATAAACACCATAAACATCTTTCCCACACAACATGCATTACAAAACTTCAACTAGTCAAGTACAATAAATAAGCTCATCAAAGCTAAACAAGGTACATAAGATATGTTATGTGAAAATAAATTAACCAACCTTGTCTTCAAAGACCAAGAACAATAGTGCCAAACACAATTTGCTTTTCCTCTTTTTTTTCTTTTTTTTTTAAAGATAAAACAAATAAATCCTAGAATGAAACACATGAATGTAATGCAATGCAAATCCTAGAAACAAACAAAAGTAATAAAAACCAAAGAACAATGGTCACAAAGGAATGAGCAGTGAAGCACAAGGACCATGTCAGAAAGACTCAGTTAGGACGAGTCTTTTGCATTCAAAACCTTTTAGATGCACCACGAGCATTGGAGTTCTTATTCACATTCAAGTGATTTCCAACTCCAGGATTGGAATAAAGGTTCAACGCCTTTACCAATTCACCAATAAGTGTCATAGGATCTTGTGCTTAAGGCACAGGCACCTTTGGTTTGTTTACTCTCTTAGCAGCTTGAAGCGTGTAACATTTTGGATGAATGTGTCTAGACTTTCCACAATAATGACAAACCCAAGCAGGTTTACCATGCATCTTGTCCTTAGAAAGAGTAGTATCCTTAGGTTTAGACTCTCTCAGATCAACCCTAATCTTCTTAGGAGGTGAAACTTCTACAGGTTTGACAATCTCACTCACAGGGGGTTTGATAGTTTCACTCACAACCTCACTCACAGAAGGTTCAGAAGAAGAAGAAGGAACAAAGTTCGTGGAATGTGGTGCAGAATCAAAGATGCTTTCAACATATCCTAAACCAGATTTGTCTGAAGGATACTTTTGAACATTCAACATTTGATCAAGTTTAGAACTAGCAGATCTAGCAACAGATAAATCATGTTCCAAAGTTTTAACTTTATCAAGCAAAAGCATGTTCTCAGATTTAACATTGTTCAAAAGATCATTAGCATCAAACAGTTTAACAAGCAAATTTTTCTTTTCAAGCTCAAGAGATTCAATTTTCTTCAGGCCAAGTTCAACATTCATAGCATCCATTGCAGCAATTTTGCAAAGTTTATTGTAGGCCTCTTGAAGATCTGCATCCTCAGAGAGTTCCCCATCAGAAGGGTTCTCTTCAACATATACGCTTTCATTGACTACAGCTGTAGCAGTGAAAGCAATGAAGTTTCCATCCTCATCACATCCAGACTCATCATCAGAAATCTCATTATCACTAAGGGTTACAGCCATAGCTTTACCCTTAGTCCTCAAGAATGTAGGACGTTTAGATTTCACATGACCATACCCTTGACAGCCAAAACACTGAGGACCCAAAGAATTATTTGAAGATTGACCAACTTTTTCTCTAGGTTTTTCAAAGTTATTTACCTTAGTGGGATCATTCTTCCTAAAATTTATAGGTTCAGCAGTGTTTGTACCTCTAGCCTTTCTGTTGGTATTCCTAAAAAAGTTTCTAAAGTTCTTGGCAAGGTACGCAATCTCTGTAGCAGAGAGCTCATCATCAAATCCACCACCATCAACATCATCAACTGACTTAAGAGCCATTGATTTGGATTTGTTCACTTTGGGTAGGTCAAACTCATAGGACTGAAGAGATCCTACAAGCTCATCAACAGGGATGGAGTCCACATCCTTGCTTTCAGTAATGGCAGTCACTTTGGGTCTAAAGTCTTCAGTTAAAGATCTAAGAATCTTCCTAACAATTTTAGGTTAATCATAGATTTCACCCAAATTAAAAACAGAATTAACAATGTCATTCAATTTAGCATAGAATTCATCAAAAGATTCATCATTAGACATTCTAATGCTTTCAAATCTAGAAGTCAATTGCTGCAGTTTATTGATCTTAACTGCCTTTGTGCCTTCATGCACAGTTTGGAGGATTTTCCAAGCAGTATGAGCAACCTCAACATTTGAGATCGTCTTAAATTCCTCCATAGAAACAGCATTGAAGATGGCATTCATAACTTTGCTATTGAAGCCTGCTGCTTCTTTTTCAGAAGTTTGCCACTCACTCACAGGAGTAGTGGGCTTCTGCCATCCGTATTCAACGGAATTCCAAACCCTCTCATCAATAGATTTCAGGAATGCTTTCATCCTTACTTTCCAATAAGCATAGTTATTCCCATCAAAATGAGGAGGAACAACAAGAGAGTGTCCATGCTCCATGACAACAAGGGTCAAGGATCAGCTCAGAGATCAAAAAATCTCTAACAAGAGAGCAACCTACTCTGATACCACTTGAACGGTTTTAGACCCCTTAAAACAACCAGATTGGTTAGCCTAGTTAATTAGCCAAGTTGTTACTTAGTCAAATTATACAATTCTAGGTTAAAACAATCAAATAATCATATCAAACATATAAAGCAACGGAAACATAAAAGACACAATGATATGATCACCAAGGAAACCACACGATAAAAACCTGGGAGGATTTGACCTACCGATCCTCAAGGCAAACCTGAATCCACTACGAAAGAATCAAAGTTCATACAAAAGGACTTACAAGCTCCCCGCTTGACTTCCTAAAGCTACCCACCAGTAGAACTTATTGACACGACCACATGCAAGCTCCGAATCCACGAACTCCTTCTTTCTTGGATTCTTCAATCAGCTACAAGCATCCACGCTTGATATTCTTTAAGCTTCAATGGTAGCAAGCGAGTTGATCATCAAGATGTTGAAGTAATCTCTATCTTGAAAACCCTAAATTTTGTGTAAAGGAAAGCTCCTCAAAGATCTCACAAGAGATTTACACAAAACAGCAACGTATGAGCAACAATACAACTGGAACAACTTTAAAAACGTGGCTAGGGTTTTTCTTTATATACCTATGACAAAAACAGAAAACCCAAAACGTTTAATGAGTTAGGGCTGAGCTGGAATATTCTGCAGAAAAACATTCTGCCCGAGATTCGATCGATCGAGCCTTTCCTTCGATCGATCGAGCCAGGCCGAAATGCACCAATGCATCTGCAGCCACTCGATTCCAACTTTACATGAAAGACCCAACTTTGAGCAAGTCTAAACAAGACTAAATAACCTATTTTGATCATGGTTTGCCAACAATACAAATTAGAGTTCTAAATACATAAAATCCTAAATCTTTAGAACCTAACAAAAACTTACTGACACGACCACATGCAAGCTCCGAGACCACGAACTCCTTCTTTCTTGGATTCTCCAGCAAATACAAGCACTCCCGCTTGCGTATCTTTAAGCTCTTATGGCAGCAATTGAATGATCATCAAGTTCTTGAAGAAATCTCCTTCTTGATAATCCTAAGCTTATGTGAAGGAAAGCTCCTCACAGATCTCACAAGAGATTCACACAAACAGCAATATAAGCAACCTCTAAAACGTGGCTAGGGTTTGCCTTATATACCTAGGGCAAAAATATAAAACCCTAAACGTTTTAAATAAGCTAGGGTTGAGTTGGAATTCTGCAGAAAAAACATTTTGCCCGATATTCGATCGATCGAATCTAAACTTCGATCGATCGAGCCAAGCTGAAAGTCACTAATACTTTCTGCAGCCACTCAATTCCAACATTACATAAACGCACACACTTTGAGCAAGTCTAAACAAGACTAACAATTTTTTTGATCATGGTTTGCCAACATTACACATTAGAGTTCTAAATACATTAGTTCTCAAGTCTTTAGAACCTAACAAACTCCCCATTTGGCAATCTATGACAAAACACAACTAAAAGCTCAAAGTTTACAAAGAAAAGCCCTTTACAAAAAAAATGTTCATTATAACAAATTCAATCCTAACTACTATCCATCAGTTGCAAGGTAGACAATAGCTCAATTGAATCAACCTGTATATTTCCTGAAACACTAAACAAAATGCATAAACGCATGTGTAGAAAAAATACAAGTAAACAAAATAAATTCTTGATTTCACACAACACAAAATAAAGACATATATCAATGAATAACTCACAAATATAAATCAATAAGTAGTGAAACAAGAAACATATAAAACAATAAATGTATCTCCCCCTAACATGAATAGCCCAACAAGAATGTAACAAGAGCCAAAAAGGTAAATACAGAGTGAAGCACCTAGATACAATCTAATCAACTCCACAAGCTCCAACAAAACAAACTCTCCCCCTGAGATCAAAAAACTCTACAAGTGTCCAAAAGTACTCCCCCTTTTTGTGATGAAATGCCAAAGAGCACTCAAAGTCCATCATTAAAGGAGGTGGCGGTGAGGATCGTCGAAACTGTGCCAACTATGCGCGCGAAGCACATATCTCATCAAGTACGTCCACCAAAACATGTCCTTGAGCCACCTGAACGGTCAAGACATGATCCAATGTACGTCGAATGTCTGAAGCATCCGAAGTAGTCGGCGGAGGAACATCAGCATCAGCAGCAGCAGCACCAGACGCCTCAGCTGAAGCATCACTTGTAGAAGAGGGAGGAGGGGGTACAGCACCAGAAGGCTCAACACGAGGAGCTCTTATATGAGCAGCCCTCTGCCTAAGAAAGGTCGCACCTATGGGAGCTATGACATGTACAGGCTTAGAAGCAGGGAAGCCATCTAAACCTAAAAACAGCAAAATCATATGAATGAAGATAGGATGAACAAGAGCATGAGCGGTAGAAGAACTCTTATATACTTCGTTCAAAGAACGAAGCAACAAGTGAGGAAAAGAAATAGAAGCATCTGTAACAAGAGCAAAAAAAATGCACATCGCTCCAAAGGAATGGTGTGCAGATGAGAGATAGGCCACAAAGAATGACACGCTATCCTAAAGAAAAGATAGTGTAACTCAAAAAGCTCAGCAGACGTGATCTAAGGATCAAAACCCCACTGGATAGAAGACCCAGTGATGTATGACATAACGTCATCAAGGGGTGGAGACTCAGCATAAGGATAGACAGGGTGTTGGACCAACGGTACCCCAAGAGCATCAGCCACCACTCTAGGAGTAATGGTGAACTCTACGCCTCGTATCCAACTCTTTACCAAAGTGTTGGAATCATAGATGCGGATAGAGATGTTCGAGTAGAACTCTCTAATCAGGGTAGCTGGTGGTGGAGGACCAATATCCAACAATGTTAACCAGCCCCTACGCTCAAAGTTAGCCCTAATGGCCAGATCTAGCTCATCTAACAACACTTTCCACCCAGCCCATATCTTTCTCCTAAGGTTTAGGGTATCAAAGATCTCTTGGTTTTTCTCACTCGGAAACTTCTCACGATCAAAAGAGGGAGGAGAAGGTGGAGGGCAGCCCTATGAGCTCTAGTCTTCCTAGGCATGGTGCTAGGGTAAGGACAAGACACAAGGACAAAACCAAAAAGATCAAAGAGAAAAAAACCAAGGGCAGACTGCAAGTTAGCACAAAAAAATATCAATCTAAGGTTTAGGGTATCAAAGATCTCTTGGTTTTTCTCACTTGGAAACTTCTCACAATCAAAATAGCGAAGAGAAGGTGGAGTACAGCCCTATGAGCTCTAGTCTTCCTAGGCATGGTGCTAGGGTAAGGACAAGACACAAGGACAAAGCCAAAAAGATCAAAGAGAAAAAAACCAAGGGCAGACTGCAAGTTAGCACAAAAAAAATATCAATCTATATGATACATGAACAGATAAATGTCATGATGCATGCTCTAATCCAACGAGAATAAGTTCAATTTAAGTTCAAATTCACAAAATTGGCTTGAGCAAAGAGTTTCTAACAAAAACCCCAAAAATTTGAAAAAAACACTTGTTCAATTCGTAAGAAAATGACGAATTGATCATCACACAAGTTAGAATACAGATTATAATGATCAATTATATTAAACCAACAAGCCAATTTCATCAATTAAACCCAATTTGAACAAAGTCCGCAATTCGGGTAAATACAAGCCCTAGAAATTTCAATTTCTCACAATTCATCAAATTGATCAAATTAAACCATCAAGATCAAGTTTATAACATCCTAGAACAATAACCCATTGATCAATTTCTGAAAATTTGGCTTGAAACATCAAAAACCCCAAATTTGAAGAGGTCCGAAAATCCCAAAATAATGCATGAATTTATGCATGAAAACATGAAAATAAATGCAAAAGGAAGGGTAAAATGGACTTACCGGCTTAGAGAGAGGAAAACCTTGCAAAAATTTTGGAGGAAAACGACAAAAATTTATGTGAAGCCTAGTCTGAATCGGAGAGAGAGAGAAAAGTTTGAAAACTTTTGAAAAGAGAGGTTTGAATAAGTCAAGATCTGATTTTAAAAAAACCGTATTCACGATTTTCAATTGATCGAAAATCAATTTCAATTGATCGAAACAGACGAAAACTCATTCAAAATTTTAAAATCAATTTCGATTGATCGAAAAATAGATTGGATCAATCGAAACAAACAGAGGCTCACTAAATTTTTGAGAGAAAAATAGAGTTTTGAAAAACAAAACACATTTTGGGCAATAACTCCTCAAAGCATTGAAATTGAAGAACAAAATGCATGAGTATGAGATGAAATGCTTTTCAAAAACACAAGTTTAAAACCCAATTTTCCCAAAATTAAGATTTCCGCACATTTTCCTTTTGAATTCTCAAGCATCAAATATGTTTTGCATAAAAACTCAAGGTATTTTCAAACTTGGTTGGTCAAACCAAAAACACACACAACTACATATACAATGTTTAGCAAAGAGTAACTTGTGTAGTGTGTGCGACTAGCAAAAGCTTGAGATACATGTGAGGTGATATGCGAATAGTAATCAAACATAAAGTCTACAAAATTTATCACATAGAATTTGAAAGAGACTATCACCCAAAGAGTTACATCATATAACTCTCACATCTCCTAGATCATAAGCTTGCAATCATGTAAGTTTCTTGATTTTGCCTCATATTGTACACACCAATTTTAGTTGTTCAGAAACTTATTAAATAGCCGGGATAATGTATACACCAATTTTATTTATTTGATTTAGCTTTAAGCCCAATAATGTACACACCAATTTTAAGCATTTAAACCGAGGCTACACCTTATGTTCTTTTTGTGCATGTGCTACACTTTCTCTAGCACAAAATCTTACGATATGCACTAAGGTGTTCATAATTGGCTAGTAAATAGTGGTGAGATGGTTATTTATGCCTTTCTCAAAAGGTTCAAGTCCTACAGTCAAAGACATGTGACTTCAAGTTCAAGACAAAGTGATCAAAAACCATAAACATCTTTCCCACACAACATGCACTACAAAGCTTCAACTAGTAAAGTACAATAAATAAGCTCATCAAAGCTAAACAAGGTACATAGACATCTTATGTGAAAATAAATTGACCAACCTTGTTTTTAAAACCAAGAAAATAAACACAAAACACAATTTGCTTCCCTTTTTTTTTTTTTTTTTCCGGAAAAGAAGAAACAAAAACAGTCCTAGAATGTTATGCAATGCAAATCCTAGAAACAAAATAAACAAAAACCAAAGAACAATGGTCACAAAAAGTAGAGCAATGAAGCACAAGGACCATGTCAGAAAGACTCAATTAGATCGAGCCTTTTGCATCCAAAACTTTTTAGATGCACCTAGAGCATTGGAGTTCTTATTCACATTAGAGTGATTTCCAACTTCAGGATTGGAATAAAGGTTTAGAGCCTTTACCAATTCACCAATGAGTACCATAGGATCTTGTGCTTAAGGCACAAGTACTTTTGGTTTGTTTGCTCTCTTAGCAGCTTGCAACTTGTAACAGTTTTGACGAATGTGCCCAGACTTTCCACAAAAATGAGAAACCCAAGCAGGCTTACCATGCAACTTGTCCTTAGAAAGGGTAGACTCCTTAGGTTTAGACTTTTTCGGATCAGCCCTAATCTTCCTAGGAGGTGTGACCTATACAAGTTTAACAGTCTCACTCACAACCTCACTCACAGGGGGTTCAGAGGAAGAAGAATGAACAAAGTTTATGGAATTGTGTGCAGACATAGAGATGCTTTCAACAAAACCTAATCCAGATTTGTCAGAAGGAGAATTTTGAACACTCAGCATATGATCAAGTTTAGAACTAGCAGCTTTAGCAACAGATAAATCAAGTTCCAAATTCTTAATTTTATCAATCAAAAGCATATTCTCAGTTTTCACATTGTTCAAAAGTTCATTAGTATCAAACAATTTCACAAGAAAATTTTTCTTATCAAGCTCAAGAGATGCAGTTTTCTTTAAGCATAATTCAACATTCATGGCATCCTTTGCAGCAACTTTGCAAAGTTTATTGTAGGCTTCTTGAAGATCTGCATGCTCAGAGAGTTCCTCATCAGAAGGATTCTCTTCAACAGACACACTTTCATTGACTACAGCAATAGCAGTGAAAGTAATGAAGTTTCCATCCTCGTCACATCTAGACTCATCATCAGAAACTTCATTATCACTGAGGGTTACGGCCATAGCCTTACCCTTAAACCTTAAGTATGTGGGACATTCAGATTTCATGTGACCATACCCTTGACATCCAAAAGATTGAGGACCCATAGAATTATTAGAAGATTGACCAACTTTTTCTCTAGGTTTTTCATTGTTGTTAACCTTAGTGGGATCATTCTTCCTAAAGTTTCTAGGTTCAGTAGTGTTCGTACCTCCTGCCCTTCTGTTACTATTCCAAAGAAAGTTTCTAAAGTTCTTGGCAAGGTAAGCAATCTCTGTAGCAGAGAGCTCATCATCAAATCCACCAACCTCAACATCATCAACTGACTTAAGAGTCATTAACTTGGATTTGTTAGTTTTGGGTAGTCCAACTCATAGGACTAAAGAGATCCTACAAGTTCATCAACAGGGATAGAGTCCACATCCTTGCTTTCAGTGATGGCAGTCACTTTGTGTCTAAACTCTTTAGTTAAAGATCTAAGAATCTTCCTAACAATTTTAGGTTGATCATAGATTTCAACCAGATTATATGTAGAATTAACAATGTCATTAAGCTTAGCATAGAATTCATCAAAAGATTCATCATCAGACATCTTAATGCTTTCAAATTTAGAAGTTAATTGTTGCAACTTATTAATTTTAACTGCCTTTGTGCCTTCATGCACAGTTTGGAGGATTTTCCAAGCAATGTGAGCAACCTCAACATTAGAGATTCTCTTAAATTCCTCCATAAAAATAGCATTGAAAAGAGCATTCATAGCTTTGCTATTGAAAGCTTCTACTTGCCATTGAAAGCTGCTGCTTCTCTTTGAGAAGTTTGCCACTCACTCACAAGAGTAGTGGTCTTCTCCCATCCGTACTCAACGGAGTTCCAGACTCTCTCATCAATAGATTTCAGGAATGCTTTCATCCTTACTTTCCAATAAGCATAATTATTCCCATCAAAGTGAGGAGGAATAACTAGAGAGTGTCCGTGTTCCATGACAATAGGGGTCAAGAATCAGCTCAGAGATCAAAAGATCTACAACAAAAGAGCAACCCGCTTTGATACCACTTGTTTGTTTTTAGACCCCTTAAAAACACAATTGGATTAACCTAGTTAACAAGCTAAGTTATTACTTAGTCCAAATTCCAGATCTAGGTTATCACAATCAAAATAATCATATCATGCATAGCAGCGAAAAAATAAATAACACAAAAATATGATCACCCAGGAAAACCAAACCGATAAAAAACCTGGGGAGGATTTAACCTAGCTATCCTCAAAGTAAACTTGAATCCACTATAGAAAGAATCGAAGTTTGTACAATAGCGACTTAGACCACTGACATCCTATTCCTACCCACCAGTAGAAAACTTACTGACACGACCACGTGCAAGCTCTGAGACCACAGACTCCTTCTTTTTGGATTCTCTAGCAAATACAAGCACTCTCGCTTGTGTATCTTTAAGCTCTTATGGCAACAACTGAATGATCATCAAGTTCTTGAAAAAATCTCCTTCTTGATAATCCTAAGCTTATGTGAAGGAAAGCTCCTCACAGATCTCACAAGAGATTCACACAAACAGCAATATGAGCAACCTCTAAAACATGACTAGGGTTTGCCTTATATACCTAGGGCAAAAACATAAAACCCTAAACGTTTTAAATGAGCTAGGGCTGAGTTGGAATTCTGCAGAAAAAACATCCTGCCCGATATTCGATCGATTGAGTCTAAGTTTCGATCGATCGAGCCAGGCCGAAAGTCACTAATACTTTCTGCAACCACTCGATTCCAACTCTACATAAACGCACACACTTTGAGCAAGTCTAAACAAGACTAACAACTGTTTTAATCATGGTTTGCCAACATTACACATTAGAGTTCTAAATACATTAGTTCCTAAGTCTTTAGAACCTAACAATAATGCATGTTATGGAGAGAAGAATTTAGATTGACTCTAGTCTTGCAACTGGAGCAAAAGACTCATCAAATTCTATGCCTTCAGCTTGAGTATATCCTTGAGCCACCAATCTAGACTTTTTTTGGACAACTTCACCATCTTCATCAGTCTTGTTCTTGAAGATCCACTTGGTACTGATTACATGTGTATCCTTGGGCCTTGGTACCAACTCCCATACATCATTTCTAACAAATTAATGCAAATCTTGGTGCATGGATCTCTACCCAATTCTCATCCTTCAAAGCTTCCTCCACTTTCTTGGGTTTCAATTGAGCAAGATAACAGTTGTATGTCACATGATTCACACTATAGGCTGGTCCTTTTCTCAACCGAAGTCCTTCATCTAAATCACCAATGATATTGCTTGAGGGATGATTGAGAGTTACCCTTAATGATGGTCTCTTGGAAGTGGAAGGTTCCTCATCACGAGAGATTGGAGGTTGAACTTCCGGAGGGGTGAGTGGACTAGAAGATCCTTGAGTTGATCTAGTCTCCCTTCTTGATATAAGAGGTGTAAACTCCTTTTTCGGTGATTCTTTCTCAGCATCCTTACCTTGAGACATGTTGTCATCACCCTCATTCTTCTTAAGATTTGATCCTTCACCATCATCATCAATATCCTTTTCAGAAATAGTGTCATCAATGACTACATTTATCGATTCCATCACTGTCTTAGTGCGCTTATTGTACACTCTATATGCTTGGCTATTTGTGCAGTAACCTAGGAATATCCTTTCATCACTTTTAACATCAAATTTTCCAAGATTCTCCCTATCATTGAGAATGTAACACTTGCTTCCAAATATTCAAAAATATTTCACCTTCGGCTTCTTTTCTCTCCAAATTTCATACGATGTCTTCTTTGTTCCTGTTCGGAAGTAAATCCTATTCCCAATGTGACATGAAGTATTCACTGCTTCAGCCCAAAACTTCTATTGAATGTTTTTGTTGAGTAACATTACTCTTGCCATTTCTTGGATCACCCGGTTCTTTCTTTCAACCACCCCATTCTGTTGTGGAGTTTTTGGAGCTAAAAATTCCTTCTTAATGTCATGTTCATTGCAGAATGCTTCAAACTTTGCATTTTCAAACTCCTTTTCATGATCACTTCTAATTTTGACTATGGGAACTCCCTTTTCATTCTACAGCCTCTTGCATAGCCTTTCCATCTTGTCACATGCTTCCGACTTCTCTTTAAGAAAGTCCACCCAAGAATATCTCGAGAAATCGTCAACAACCACTAATATATAACGCTTTCCACCCATGCTTTCTATTCCTATTGGACCCATTAGGTCCACATGTAGTAACTCCAAAGGGCAAGACGTAGCGACCACATTTACTTTAGGATGGCTTAACTTTGTTTGTTTTCCCATTTGACATGGACCACAAATATTCTTCTCAATTTTTCCAAACTTTGGTAAACCAACCACAGCTTTAAGCTTCGAGGCTTTTGCCACTTATTTGTAATTAGCATGTCCAAGTCATTGATGCCACAACTCCAAAAGATTCACTCGAGCACTCTGACATGCTATGCTTGGTTTGGGAATGACCCCATAACAATTTTTGGTGGTCCTATGTCCCTTCAAAACTTGAACACCTTCTTCATTCAGGATTAGACATCCTTTCTTTGAAAATTGGACTAAGAGGTCTTCATCACAAATCTGAGTGATACTCAGCAAGTTCACTTTCAATCCCTTAATATACAATACATCAATTAACAATGGCAGTCCTGGAATATCCACGGTTCCCTTTCCAAGAACTTGTGAGTGACTACCATCTCCAAATGTCACAAAACCATCTTCCTTCTCTTTAAGAGTTTTGAACAAAGATTTATCTCCAGTCATATGCCTTGAACAACCGCTGTCAAGATACCACAAACATGAATTAAACACTTTCAATGTGGTATGAAAAAAAAAAGCATGAGATAGGCATTCTTGACCATCAAAGCAAGACTCATCTTTCTTTACTTCATTCATAGATGAGTGTAGCTTTCTTTTCAGACAATCAAGTTTATCACACAAATGTCTATTCCTTCTCTTATATTCATCAATTAAGGAATTCGACTCACACAAGCTATTATGAATGTCATGATTCCTATGAATTAAAGATGTCAACATGTGTATAAAGATTCTAGCATGTTTCTTTGATTTGAATAACTCTAAAAGCACATTACTTGAACAATCTCTAAATATGCTCATAAAGTCCTTTTCACAAACACCTTTACTATGCTTCATGTTGGCCTTTGCCATATCACTTTTCATGGCACACTACGGAGTCTAGGATCACACTCAAGTATTTAAACCATAGCGAGTGTACCCACTCTGATACCAATTAAAAGCTCGAAAATGTGTTGAAAACACAAGAGCTGTTTAGACCCCTAAATTTAAGTTACGGCTCAATTGATTTTACACTAACTTAAAACTAAGTGCAGAATAGTGTAAATGCGAGCGGATAAACAAACAAACTACTCTAATCCATAATCATAGCAACACAGCAGTAAAATGGAATGTAAAAGAGTATGGAAGAAAAATGCAAACACAAGATAACACGCCGATGTGTTATCGAAGAGGAAACCGAAGAACTCGGTGAAAAACCCCTCTGCCGCCCTCCAAGCAGTAATCAATCCACTACACAATCAGTTGGGATGCATGGGTTAGCAAGAGACCCTCCAAGCCTAATCTACCCAATGTACCTAAGCCCTCCAAGCTCCTATTCCAACAAGGCTTCTCGAAACTGTGTCTTGTCTAGCTCTTCGGATCCCATAACAAGCGCCATGTTGCATCTGCCATCCTTGGCTTCTTCCAATGCTTCCTAGCAGCACCAAAACCTCACTTGACACTCTAAAAGGGTGTGGTAAGTGTTTGGGCTATCAATCTCTCAATGGTATGGAAATGGAGAGGTAGGAGTTGAGGAAATTCCACAAGCAAATGCATAAAGGATTGTGGGTATAACAATCTCTAACTCTCAAGGTGTTTGGCTAGGATTTTCTCTCAGAAGAACTCCTTAACATTTGGGGGTAATGTGGGTATTTATAGTGTGGGTACAGAAAGTGTGTATCAGATAGTACAGCCTGGCAAAACAGAATATCTCGCGAGTGTCTCGCGGGAAGGCCTTACCCATGAGCTACTCGCGAAACACAGCCGTTGCCATCTATCTTGACTCTTCGCATTCCAGTCATGTGTAGGGCACATGGCTCGCTTCATGGGATACTTAGTCGCGAGCTACCCGTGAGAACTCCTCAGTCTTCAATTGCTTGAGTCTTCACACTCTTTCTCTCTATCACACAACCTTTACAATCAAATCTCACAATAAATACAGGGTACCATAGATTGAGTGAAATTACAATTAAATTTGGCACGGAATAAAAGCCAACAAAACACATAGTTGTAAATCACAACTTTACACATTTGGATGATTGTACATGTTCAAATGTGATTTATATACTCAATTGCTTGTAAATCAAACCCAAAAATATTTTTGAGTATTTTATATGTTTTTGAAAGTGTTTTTATGATTTCATGTTTTGATTTTTTGTTCAAATTGCATTTTTCATGTTTTTCATCAAAAACTCCTTTAAAGGCATTTTTGCGAGAAGCTCGTGACTAAGCTCTTCCTGTGAAAATGGGTTAGGCAAAAAATGAAAAAACCAAATTTCAGACAAAAATTTTCGCGACTATCACACGATTGTTTCACGAGTAAAGTCTTCCCGCGAAAAGTTTTGTGCTTCAAAGGCATTTTTCGTGAGTAACTTCACAAGAAGTTAACCCGCAAAAAACGCTTGTTTTCAGTTTTAAAGGGCTAATGTAGATAGTTTTTCAAACATACCCTATTTTTTCTTTCTATTTACTTAGATTATGCCTTAGATTCTAGGTTTTCTTAAGTTGAGTTCAATTTTGAAAAAAGATTGGGAACTTTAAATTTTGTGAAATTTTTTTCAATTTCTTGATCGGGCTTTGTCCCATTTGGTTTGTTTGTGTTTTTGTTGGCAAATTGTGGCATTTTAACACATATTTAGGTAAAATTCACTCATGTTCATGCATTGCTTACATGCTAGTTTTATAGGTGCCATACCGGAGAGTATACCGGTGTGTTTCGTCATTTCTATATGACTTGTGCACAATCTTAAGGGGATAAATTCTACCTCGTGCACATTCGTAGGGGGAGAAAGCCATAAGGGAGATGCATATACCAAGGGGGAGAAGACATTTTTTTTTAGAAAACCTTGATTTACTTTATGCTTGTTTTCTCGTTGCTTTATGGTGCTTTGATATGCTTTACTGCTCTCATCGCATCGTGCTTATGTGTTGGACATGCTTTTATCCTTATGCTATTGTGCTTTATTGGTTGCATGTTCAGATGATCATTGTAGTCATTTCCATATGACTGTTTTGGTGTATGATCAAGTTGCTCACATGTTTCACATCATGTTTACTTGATCGCAATTTACCTGTAGTATACTTGTCTTTTTATTACTTGATTTACCTTCAAGGTCTAATGTGTTTTGTGCAAGTGTTTTAGGTTACAAGTATACATGTTCCAAGTTCATCATAGCTTCTAGATTTAGGTGTGAGTGAGTTTTGCCATTGTTCCCAAACTCACGTTTAAGTCTAGAGTCTGTTTTAGGGTGTTTTGTCACGGAATAGCCAAAGGGGGAGATTGTAAAGTTGTGATTTACAACTATGTTTTATGTTGGCTTTATTCCATGACAAAATGTGTTGTAATCGCTTTAATTTTGTTCCTTGTAATTTGTGGGATTTTATTGTATTGGATTTAGTATTAAGTTGGTGAAGACTCAAGCTTTATTGAAGATCAGTGGATTTCACGAGAAGCTAACTCGTGAAAGAGCCATGTGAGAAACACATGACTGGAAGCTAAAGAGTTGTGCCAGGCTGTCGTTTTCACGAGTGTCTCGTGGGTAAGGCCTTCCTGCGAGGTAGTCGCGAAATATTCTTCCTAGAGGATTTTTAAGAGTGACTTCCTTACCCTTCACCCATACTATATATACCATCATTACCCATAAATGTAAATGAGGCCAATTCAGAGAGAAAAACTCTAGATAGATTTTCTACAACACACACACCCATCTTTTTGAGAGAGAGCTACTCATCCTTAGTGAGAAATCATTGTAGCCTCTTCTCCTTCTCTCTCCCATTGTCATTCCTTGAGAGGATATTTGTACCCAAACACAACCCACACCTATTCAGAGTGTAAAGAGTATTTTGGAGCTTGGGAAACTTTGGGAATTTGCCAAAAGAAGCCGGAAAGGCTTGGTGGATGCAATCGGGCGTATTGCAGGATCCAGAAATCTAGACAAGACACGGTTCCGAGAAATCTTGTTGGAGTAAGAGCTTGGAGGGCTTAGGTACATTGGGTAGATTAGGCTTGGAGGGTCTTTTGCTAACTCATGTATCTCAACTGATTGTCTAGTGGATCGATTACCGCTTGGAGGGCGGCAGAAAGGTTTTTCACCGAGTTCTTCGGTTTCCTCTTCTATAACACATCGGCGTGTTATCTTGTATTTGTATTCTCACTTCCCTTACCCTTGTGCTTTACTTTTATTGTTGGTTGTTCATGTTTATGCAATAGAGTCGTTTCGGTTGTTTGTGCTTCATTTACTCTTGTTTCCGCACTTAGATAAGTTAGAGTAAAATCAACTGAGCCGTAATCCTTTAATTAGGTGTCTAAATAGAACCTATAATTAACCATGGAAATTACTTAATGCCTCGGTTTGGATAGCACTTCTTTATACTAAATGTGGCGTTGCGTTTTCAGTTTTTTTTTTTTTTTTTTTTTTTTAAGCCGGAGTTATTGACTTTTGAGGGACAAAAAGTACTGTGCATGAACAGTGCGTGCACTGTTCACTCATTAAAAAATATTAAAAATGGGTCCCACGGTACTATTCATACATTTAAAAATTATTTTGCTACCGTGTTTTCAGCAACAATCAGTTTTCAGCAACAATAAGCAACAATCAGTTGTATCCAAAAGGACCCTCCACAAAAATAAAGCTCATCGAATTATACAAACTGATTTACTAGGAAAATACTTTACTGAACTAAATGATAACACTAATGCAAAGCATCTCTACCCAAAAATATGTTTCCTTGAATTTATCAGAACTCAGAGGCAGCAGCTAATACTTTAGGATTTAATATATGTCCTAAACAAAAAGTAAAACCTTAAACATGAATTAGGCTATATAACCATAACTTTGTTCTAAAATACACACTGTGGGCAAACCTAGGATTTAATATATATATATATATATATATATATAGTTTGTGGGGGCTAGCTGAGTTGATGCACAATTCTGGTTCCGTAAGAAATAACCTCAACATATTTGCTGGTGAGATGACATATACTGAAACTGAACTAGTGAGCGAACTCCAGGAGATCCGCATTCACACATCTTCTCATGGACTCAGATGGTATGCTGCTTATTTCCTTAATTACTTGGAGTGTATGGTTTTCCAAGTAAACTAGGGAAAAGGATTGGGAAAGCACTTAATGAGAAGGAATATGGATTCATTATATATAAACCCAAAGAAAAACGTTAAAGCCATCCTATAATATATATATAACCACAATTGAAAACCTTTCAGCCATGTGCTTGAATTAGAAATTGAAATTCCATGATTCTGTTCAAGAACCCACATAACGGGCAGTGGGCAATCTAAGATTTAATAGTGTAAACAACAATTCTAGGAAAATACCCATTTTTTAACAATCTAAACATCACTAACTCTTTTAATTCTTTGATTCTAACAAATGAGAAATCATACTTGGAATTCTTTGGTTGCCTCTTTAATTAACTCCAAGGAAAAAATACACCTCCTAACCTCCTTAGTGATGAAACTCTTCTTATGAAAACCTTAATTTATCTCTTCCTCTACCTTATATTTAACACATCATCAATGTGGGCTTAGTGGGGTAGTGGGCTGTAATTACTAATAAAAAGTACTTATGGCCCATCAATTATGTATATATATAAAAAATATATATACTAACCTCAAAAAAAGATATGCGGGGTATTACAAAGACCGTCGTTTAGGTTGGTGTTAGACATGCCTGACTCCAATAGGAATTGAATAGGTATTTCTTTGTACAAGGAACAGATTGGGTATGTAAACCCGAAGAATGGGATAGCATGCTTGATGGGTTTGATAACAATTAGGGTGTTCTAAACGAGTCTGGTGAGTCGTTGGCGTCCATTTTCTTTTTATCCCGTCAGTTTTGATTATGTAACTGACCTACTGCTTTTGATTTGTTTTCAACCCAAGCCCGTCCGAAAATAAGTGAAGAACCTTAGTACCGCTAAATCCAACTAGCGGTGTGTCCAAGGGTAGGAGACGCTCCTTGTCAATCCTTATTTGCTGGAATGTAGGGTAGTAAAGGATGTCTGCTGAACTCCTATTGTCCACTAGCACCCATCGGGTGTTGAAGTCTACTATCGACAGGTTGATGACCAGGGTATCATCATAAGGGTGGTAAAGTCGTTAGGCGTCCTCTTCATGAAGCTAATGGCTGGGTTGTCGACTCTAGTCATTTTAGGCAGTCGGCCAAAAATCTGGACACTTTGCACCATTCATAAGTATGTCTTCCTTACCTTCTTAGAAGAGCCAGCCATTGTACTTCCTCCTACGATCACCCTTATCTCTCCAAGTAAGGCCCTCAGTCTTTCTTTGACTTGTCGGTTAGGTTCAGGGTCTCTTAGCGAGCTCTCTCCGCCCCTGACAAACCGTTGTAACTTTCCTTGCTTGATGAGGGCTTCAATCTGTTGCTTTAGGTCGTAACACTTGGAAGTGTCGTGCCTATGGTCTCGATGGAAGCAGTAGTACTTATTTCTAGGCCTTTTTTTCAAATTGCCCTTCAGCTTGTTCGACCAGGTCAGCGCCACATCATCCCTTATCTACATAAGAACTTGATCTAATAGGGTATTCAGGGGTGTGAAGTTAACAGTTTTCCCAGGCGGAGGTCTCGATCTCCTATCATCCCTTCGATCGTTTGTTTGAGTAGACTTTCTTCCTTTGTTGGGACGGGGATTGTCTTGTCTTTTTCTCTTCTTTGGCCTGCACCCTCAAGCAATCATGGCGTCTTAAGCATTTATATACTTTGTGGCCTTGTACAGCATATTGGCCATTGTCTTCAGGTCATTCTTATAGATGGAAAAGAGTAATTCTCTAGATTGTAGCCCATTGGTGAACACGGTGACCAGAACTTTGTTGTCGGCTTCATCGATCAAAAATGCCTCTTTGTTGATGCGTGTCACGTATGACCTCAGGCTCTTATCTTCTCATTGCTTAATGTTTAACAAGCTTGCTACGGACCTTTTGTACCTTTACCCTCCAATAAAGTGGGTGATGAAGTGTCTGCTCAATTCTTTAAAGGTGGAGACGATATTGAGGGCCAGTTTGTTGAACCACACCCTTGTTGGTCCCTTAAGTGTAATGGGTAATGCCCTACACATGATCTCATCTGGAACCCCTTGTAGGTGCATGAGGGTTTTGAATGACTATAGATGGTCGAGCGAGTCCCACAACCCGTCGTATGTTTCTACCTGTGGCATCCGGAACTTGGCAAGAAGGGGGAAAGAAGTCACCTGTGCTGTGAAAGGTGAGTCTATTCGCTGAACTAATTCGTCCAAGTTGGTGGATACCTGTCCTTTCATAGCATTCATCATCATGTCAATTTTCTCCCTCATCATCTACATGTCCTGGGTTATGCGTATTGCACTAGTTTCCAATTTTGATAGGCGGTTGGTGTCCTTCGATCTGTCATGCCTACTGGGGACATTGCTTTCTTCCTAGTCCTCCCTCTCCTGTCAATCCTCCATTGGGAGATGACTACCTTTCTACTCGTCGTTGTCCAGTTCATCGCGTTGATTTTAGAGACATCGCTCGTTCCTCTGGTTTAGCTGTTTCTCTAACTCTTGGTTGCGTTGGGTGAGTCGTTCGACTTCTGTTGCCAAGTTTTGCACTTGTCTCTCCAAGGCGTTGGAGGGATTCTTTGTCTCCTAGTTGATGATAGCCATCGATCGCGTCTGAACCATGCAACTCTTTGTCTTAGAAGCAGTAATATGGCTAATCACTTAATTCCCACAAACGACGCCAACTGATGATGCATGAAAATCGTCAGTAAGTTTATGGTTCCTAATCACACCTATGGGTACCTGAAGAATAAGAGAACAAGAACCAAACAGGAGGTGCCAGTCTGGTACCAGCTAAAGACCCTCTGAAAGTTAAATCAGTGAATGTGATATCTCTAAGAACTCTATAATGAGAGAGCTTAGGATTTTCTGCATACCTGGGAAAGGAGACCTCTTGCTTATATAGTGATGTGGAGGAGACCTAGATCCCGGGAATACATGGATTTTCCTTATAAGGAGAAGGTGGAGTTAATGCCATCAAGATCTTGAGGATACTCTCCATTCTAGGAAGGTGAAAATCGTGTGATAGGGTCTTTATGCATGGTGCGTAAGATATTTCCATATAAGAATATCTGTGTAAAGTACGTAAGGCCACGTAGGACCCGTCGGTATGCTTCTCTGTCTGTCAGGGTCATCCGTTGTCCTGGTAGGGAGATGTACCCGTCAACTTTACATGGATCTTCCACGTAACCATCAGCCTCTTGTTGGTGTAAGGAACAAGGTCTCGAACAAATCCTTTTGAGACCGACGGTTCCTTTGGGGCCGATGGTTCTCTTGAGGCCATCGACCTTTTGCCGGTATGATACATTTTTCTTGATGGGCTCTGTTGTTTAAGAATCATGAGCTTATTACAAAAATACCCTTATCAATTATAATTTGGAATTATCGCATTTTTTTAATCATTGAAAAGGTTAATAGTTTCGATTCATCATAATTGGGGATCACTTCATTTTTCAATCACAAAAATACTTAGGAGCGTGATAAGTGTTATGCATTTGTGGGTGAAATAAAATTTGACATATATAATATATATTTTCTATGTATAATTGGAATCGAACACTTAGGGGCCGTTTGATAACGTTGTTCCAATAACGTTATTTGTATTTTTGAAAATACGTTTGGGTAAAAAGTGTGTAAAAATTCGTATAATGTTGTTTAAAAACTGAAAAATGTTGCTTAAACTACCATACCAAAAGGTCCCTTATTGTCTAGTTTTCATTATTTTCAAAATTACTCATAAAATATACTTTACAGTTTACACTACTCATAGTGCCAGGAATATTATAAAAATGGCCATTAAATAAATTCAAAATATATAACAAACTCAAACGTGCGTGGAAAAATTCATCCACCACTAAAAATTTTATATAAATCCTAAAATTTCAATTACATTATTTATGTCTGGTATAGTTTCAAAATCATTTTCATTTGCATTAATTTCTTTGGAGGCCAAAGCATAAAAATAATAAAAATAAAAATAAACTAGCCTCATAGCATGCGCTCACACGCGTGCTTAGAAACTCTTTCATTTTTATATTTTTGGTAAATAATAATTTGCATCTATTATAATTTGTGATTATTACATTTTTCTAATCACAAAAATATGTATGGAGTAATGAGTAAATTATTTCACCCACAAACGCATAATACTTATCATATTTTTTGTAATTAAAAAATATAATAATAAAAAATAAAATAAAATAAAAGAGCGTATGAGCTCATAGGTTAGTATAATAGTATAAGATAGGATAGGACATTCTCAAAAAAAAAAAAAAAAAAAAAAAAAGGGAAGGAATTAGGAAGGGAAGGGAAGGGCACGTGAGAGGCAGACCAACACCTCTAAAATCAAATCTATAAAATGCAAATTGCAATTGCACTTGCAACTTGCACCCCCCTCCGTTAAGTTATGTGATGGCCCGAATCCTAACTCAAACCCTACTACTACAAGTACAACAACTCTGCATTCGCAATTGCAAACAATCTCCGGCTCTGATTCTCAAATCCTCAACAAACACAAACACACATAGTAGGTTGTTTTTCTCTAGCAGCAGCATCGAGATCGACCACCTAAGCGGTGCTGCTTCATCCGACGGTGAATTCGAGGGCTTGGCTCTGAAGAGGCTTGACGACTTGATCCACGGTATCATTGTCCAGAAGTCTACTCCCGATTGGCTCCCCTTCGTCCCTGGTTCCTCTTTCTGGGTCCCACCCAGACCCAACTTCCTTGATTTGGTTACCAAGCTCTCCCATCATCATCCTCCTCCTCACTCTCTCTCCTTCTCCACTTCCCGTGGTTGGCCTTGCTCCTCCACTTTCTTCCTCCTCAATCATCATGGTAATGCTATGCTATGCTATGCTATTATTTCTCTTTATCTCATACTTGCTCTTATCCTTTCCTCATTATTTTAAAATAATAATCCAATCACAATTTCGGTATTTACACTAAATAAATTAGTTGACCTGATCCTCTGGACTTAGAAAGAGATGGAGATGAGCTTTTAATGATTAGATTTAGGAGTTGGGGAATGTATGAATTGAAAATTTTGCTTTTTTTTAAATGTTTAAATAAAATACTATGTCTGATCTAATTTTTATGTGCCAACAACTAAAACAACACATTGCTAACTAGTAGTATTTAATTTATTATATAGAAAGATAACCAACCCATCATCTAATAAATTATTAATATTGTCTCTCCAATAATTTACTTTACTTTGTACGGGAGTGTAATGAGGATTGCTAAAAATGCTTAACTTTGAAGTCTTTTGGAGATGATCAAGTTGGGTTGCTTGTTGTATTGATACACTTGGCTCCTGCTGCATTTGTGAAAAGACGTTCTTGTAGATGATATTATAAGCATTTGCTACCTAGATGATTTTTTAACGATGGATTCTTTAATACATGTTAGATGCTACTACTGAAATTAAATGCACTTAGAATCTTTTGGAAAAGCATTAAATTCAATGAACTTTAAAGGATTACATTATGTAAAGCCTTGATAATTTTGCAGTTGGCAGTGGCATATATGTCATTAACAGGTCTCTTTTTTGTAGAGACAGTCTTCTTAACCATGACAATGAGGCCTCAACAAGCTACACTTTTTCATTGAGATTGTATGTGATATACATATATACATATATACATATATATATATATATATATATATATCAGTTTAAGAATAAGAATCAATCTTTGTTCGATGTGTAAAATTTCATTGTTACTCTTTAATCTGGTTTGGAGATTTAAGATATGTGACAATTTTTCTACATTTATTACATCATCAGAGAACAGTTCCAAATGTTATTGGTGAACTTCTATGGTACAGGCTTTGAGCTTTGATATATTATGACATCTGTTCTTCTTTTTTCTTTTCTTTTTTGGATGAAAAGAGGATGGATCTGCTCAACCAAATGAGGATTTGGAGAGCAAGGAGTCAGCAGAGACAGAGATGGAGGTAGACATAGAGGTGAAAGTTTCAGATGACACGTCGTGATCTGAGAATGAGGAAGATTGAGCAGCTCATCACTTGACATATTGGTGACTGTGGTAGGTACATTCCCTGTCTATTGCCAGTGCTGTTTTTCTTCATCTATGTGACTTATTGTATGTTATTAGTTTTAAAAGAAGGTTCAATTTTTTTTTTTTGTTTAGTCTCGTTCAATATATATGTCCTTTCCGTTGATTTTAGTCAAAACTCAGTTTTTAGCTATGGTGGTTGCATAATAACTTTTAGCAGTGGTAATATAAATATATAATCAAATTTTCTCCATGCTGTGATTTGAAATAAGAATCCTTCCAAAAAGAAGAAAAGAAAAAAGTTAAAATAGTAACGACACTTTAATGTTCATAAGCAAAATGTTTGCATGATCATGACTACATACATTTGGGGCAAAATCTCTCAATTTCCCCCCCCCCCCCCCCCCCCCTCTTGGTGAATTTACTTGTGCACCCAAGAGGTTTCGAAACACTAAGCTCAGTCATCACCCACACTCAAAGGCATAGAGATGCCATTTAGCCCAAAGGCCGTTGTGAAAAAAGTTCAAATAGTAATAATGACAGTTATTTTCTTATGCGTACCTTTGTGTGTTCATAGCTTGATCTATTTGAGCAAAATCTTTGTTTTCATATGGGGCATATACATGTGCTTGCATGTGTGTATGCTTGTCTTTTGAGGTCAAATTTCTTCATCCAAGGTGTAAAATTTTGCTCCTAGTTGTCTGTCACAATCTACTATTTGCTTATGCAAATAGTCTCTTTTTCACAATTTATGTTTGGAACTTGCAGGCTTGCTAACCATTGTAGATTCAGAAAAAGGAGCAGCTTGGCTGATAAAAGTTTTTCAGCGAATGGAATATTGTACAGATGCAATTATGGTAGTTTTGGGGTCAGGAGTTGCTTTTTGGCTCCAATTGTCAACCCACCCCTTTACTTATGTTTTTACTTTTCTGCTGTTTGTGGCTGTGTTGATGAAACTAGTGTATCTTGAACATTCAGATAGAATCTTCTCATCAGAATTCTTAACAATTTGTACCTCTCTCTCTCTCTCTCTCACTGGAAAAACTTAGATATGGTGTAGCAAGAATAATTTTCCAGCAATAAAAGAAGATTACAGCTAGGAGAAGAAATTCAATGAAGTTGGAACACCAAAACATCAATCTTTTAGGTTCAAAGAGTTAAAAAAAAAAAAATATTCAAATTTGAAATTTCATGTATTAGACTATGATTGCTCATATACTCGGATATCCTGATGTACCCGATTGACTCTTTACGGCTTGCTCTTATACCCGTATATCCTGACCCACCCGTTTGACTCTTTCCGACTTGAAGTGTCGAGAACAGGTTCTGAGTTTGTGGGCAGGTGTTAGGTTTAAAAACATTTCACCCGACCCACTTGACTTGATTGAGCATTTACACTTGTAGGCTCCCCCCATTGGCAGTTAGACTAATGTTATCCCATTAGATCTATCTCTCGTATTTGTTATGTTTCCTTTTGCCAGTTATGGACTTTCTTTCTGTGTCTGTCAGTGTATTGTGTCTCTGTTCTTTACTTGAGAGTTAAGTCCCAAAGATTCCGTCATCACAACTTGTGGAGGACAAGATCGAACAATTGCAATGCTCTGTGGTAGCCGGTTCTAGCTCTCATGGTAAAAGTGTCAATCTGTCAAATACATCGGACGAGATGACAGTGAGTAGGAAGAATTCCCCACTCGAAGGACTTGAGTCAAGTGATGAGCAAACATCAACAACTCAACTTATAAACACCCTTATGGTCTATTTAGGTTACACTTATTTTGCTGAAACTGAAAATTTTTTGCTGAAAGGACGATAGGTAAAGGTAAATGTTAGTTGGAATGGAATAGTATAGTGAGATCTATGAATAGTAGCAAAAATAAGCTGAATAGTAAAATAAGTTGAAAAAAAAAATAAGCTAACCAAACAGACACTTAGTTTAGACAAGAATAATGTTGTTTATAATTGCCCTTAGGGACAGTAGAATCATATGCTTTTATCGAATATATTACAATTAATTTTTAAGCAGTTTTATTAAAAGTCACATGTTAGTCACATTGCCATTTAAAATATTCAATACATAATAATAAGTATCTGTTTGGATACTGATGATAATGTTCAGCGTCTGCGTTTTAACTTTTTTTTTTTTTTGAGAAGCACGTTTCTATCTTTTCCAGTAAGTCCCGTGCACTGTTTACAGGACCAACAAACCTCTTTTTTCACCAAAACTTTCATTAAAAATGGATCTCACAGCACTATTCACACATTTAAAAATTATTTTGTTACAGTGTTTTCAGTTTTCAATTTTCAGTTTTCAGCAAAATAAGCGGTATCCAAACACGCCCTAAATCAAACATAACATAAAAAAATTAACAAATAGACTTTATAATAACTATAGGCTTGTCAAATAATCTATTGCCCCTTCTTACATTTGGGCTTATATGTTCCTACATCAATCCCTCTAGGTAGGGGAAAAATTCAGCTCTGACGAGAAGAATTCAGCTCTAAGGATTAACTTTTCTCAATTCCTCTTCAGCAATCCGTGAGCTTTTTGCAGTAGGCTTCTCCAACCACTCCACTAAGTATCACCTATACTGGATGTGTTTCCTTGACAACCTTTTTGATATCAAACGCATCTTCAAACATTTTGCTACAGTTTAGAAAGTTGTTCCATTTGTTTGTCAACATCTTCCCATCTCTCCATCAAGCCCATCAAATGATTAACAATCTTGTGGTAATTCAAGCAAATAAGCATTCAATCAAATATTCTTCAACACTTCACACGGTCCAAACTTCCTTGACTTGAGCTTGTGGTAAGTCCTATTAGGAAACTTTTCACGTTTCAAATGCACCAACACCATTTCACATTCTTCAAAATCCTTAACCCATCAATGCTGGTTTGTTGCATGAGCTTCATTACTAGCCTTGAGAACGATCTTTATTTCCTCATGAACTCGTAAAATATGGTTAGCAAAGGCATCTCTGTCGTTACTAACTTGAGCTTAGTGACACTAAATCTAAAATGTGTTAGGGATTGGGTCCATAAGCAGATTCAAATGGTGTCTTCTTTATGGTTCTATTTACAGAATAATTGTAAGCAAATTTAGCTTCAGGTATAACAAAATCATGTCTTTACATGACTCCTAACAAGGCACCCTAACATGTTACCAAGCTTCGGTTGAGCTTGAACAATTCGGTTTGCCATCAATTTGTGTGGGGCAAGTCCTAGAATAATTCAATTCAGTCTCAAGCTTTTGCCACAAATTACTTCAAAAAATAACCTACGAACTTGACATCTCTACAAGAAAAACTAGATGATGAAATGTCGTGTATCACTGCTCTTTGAAAAATAACTCAACAATGTGAGAAACAGAAGTTTTCGAGCAAGGGATGAAATAATTATTTTGGAATAATGATCAACCACAACAAAGATAGTCATGTCACTTTGTAATCTTTGGGAGTCCTAACATGAAATCCATACTCAAATGAGCACAAGAATGATAAGAAACAAGTGATTCATATTTTATTGAAGTAGGGAACTAGGCCTCCTAGAGAATGAGAAGATAGAACGGAAGTTAAGAGAGTGAGGAGAAAGAGAGCAATGTGCTTAACATTTTCTTATATATCTCTTTACAATGAGCTATAGCTTCTTATAGTCAAGTCCCTCCCAATTCTGTTACAACAACAATAATAACTACTAACTAATCCTAATTGACCAATGCCAACTCAGCAGCCAAGGCCAACTGCCAATCCCAACTCAACAGCCAATGCAACTAACTTCCATGGCTTATCACTTCAGCAAGCATAGCTCCTATCAATCTCTTTTCAATCATTTCCCTCTAAAAGGCCTTATCCACAAGGTCCTCTTGTCACTCTTCCCCTCTATAAAGAACCTTGCCCTCAAGGTGGGGAAACTGGTGTTGAAGCTTAAAAAGAGATTCTCAAATAGCATTTGTAAAGTTTTGATTTACAACTATGTTTTATGTTGGTTTTATTCCATGACAAAAAGTGTTTTAATTGCTTTAATTTGGTTCCTTGTATTTGGTGGGATTTTATTGTATTGGGTTTAGTATTAAGTTAAAGAAGACTCAAGCTTAATTGAAGATCAGTGCATTTCACGACTAGCTCACAAGAAGTTCACGAGAAGGGTTCCCACGAAAAGGGCATGTGAGAAGCACATGACTGGAACTGAAGAGACATGCCAGACTGTCAGTTCCGCGAGTGTCTCGCGGGTAAGACCTTCCCTCAAGATAGTCACGAAACATTCTACCTAGAGAATTTTTAAGTATGACTTTCTTACCCTTTACCCATACTATATATACCCTCATTACCCACAAATGTAAATGAGGCTATTCAGAGAGAAAAATCCTAAGAGAGGTTTCTACAATACACCAACCTATTAGAGAAAGCTACCCATTCTTAGAGAGAAATCTTAGTAGTCTCTTCTCATTCCCTCTCCCATTATTATACCTATTGAGAGGAGATTTCTACCCACACCCATTTAAAGTGTTGAGAGTGTTTTTGGTGCTGCTGGGAAGCATTGGAAGATGCCAAGGATGGCGGATGCAACATGCAGCTTGTTGCAGGATCCGATAAGTTAGAGAAGACAAGGTTCGGCGTAACCCTGTTGGAGTAAGAAGCTTTGAAGATTTAGGTGCATTAGGTAGATTAGGCTTGGAGGGTCTTTTGCTATTCACGTATCCCAACTTTATTCTCTAGTGGATTATTGACCGCTTGGAGAGTGGCGAAGAGGTTTTTTGCCGAGAACTTCAGTTTCCTCTTCAATAATACATCGTTGTGTTGTCTTTGTGTTTACATCTCTCTTCCCTTACTCTTGTGCTTTACTTTTATTGTTTGTTGTTCATGTTTATGCACTAGAGTAGTATCGATTGTTTGCGCTTCATTTACTCTTGTTTTCGCACTTAGATAAGTTAGAGTAAAATCAACCGAGCCATAATCTTTTAATTTGGGGTTTGAATAGCTCTTGTGTTTTTAACACAAATCAGAGCTTTCAATTGTTATCAGAGCGGGTACACTTATTGCGGTTTAAATACCTAAGTGTGATCCTCGACCCCTTGTGTTTATTTGCCATGGATAGTGATTTGTATGCCTCTATGCATGTTTTGGATGTTGATGAATGTAACATGCCACGTATTTGTGAAAATGCCTCTATGAGTGATAATCCTCATGATTGTGATGCTTTGTTACATGAATCTTTGGATGTTGTTGATATTCCTAACATCAAACTCTTGAAGAAAAATGCTAGGAAATTTCAAAATAATTTGAGCAAGTTATTTTGTGAAAATGATGATTTGATTGCTAAGCTCAATGAATCTAACAAATTGGTTGAGAAATATAAGAAACTTGCTAAAAATTCTCTTGAAAAACTGAAAGAGTTTGAATGTTTAAATATGGACTTGGATGCTAAACTTGTTTTGTTTAACAAACTTGTTGATGAACTAACATGTGAAAATGAATCTCTTAAGATGCATGCTAAGTGTTTGATTGTTGAATCTATTGCTAAAAATGATGAAAATATTTGTTGCAATCATGTTGTAGTACCCGATGTTGTGCCTATTATGTGTTCTACCTCAAAGGACAAATCGGTATACATTTCTCTACACAAAAAAAAAAAAACCAAAAAGTGGAGAGAAAGGTTCCTAAGCCTAAGCATTTGTTTAGGTCTCAACCTAAGGCTTTGGATGGATCTAAATTTATTCAAACTTGTCACTATTGTGGTGTGATTGGTCATATAAGGCCTCAATGTTCTAAGTTGAAGAGAAAACAAAACCAAGTTGCTAAATCCATTCCCAAAAAGCCCGATGGACCTAAATGCCTTTGGTCATCTTAGACCACATTGCTCTAAGTTTCAAACTCTTAAAAGAATCAAAAGAAAAAAGAAACTTGAGCTTCTTGGAAGTTGTGCTAAAAAGGGTAAATGGATTTGAGTGAAAATAGTATGTTATTAAAGAAAGTGTTTAATGCTTTTAACTTCTTATCTATGTGCATCTCCGATTCTCATTTTTCCAACCCACGTCTTACTTCTCATGAGACACTCGTTCCAAACAATCGTTCCGTTTGGATGAGGAAGGGTTCCTATGATTGAACTTTTTCTCTTTTGGTTCTTGATCTAATTCTTTCGATCTATGTTGGACCCTTCATGCATTAAATGTCAAATCTTTATGCATTTTTTTGTTCATTTTGCATTTATTTGTATGCATTGTTTTTGTTATTGGCCTTACTTTTATGCTTTTGTTTTTGTGCGAGTAAAAATTCAAAAACACATAAAAAGTGAAAAATTCAAAAAGTTTGATTGTATATGTTTGAGCACATATCACATGTGAGTTTGGCCTAGTACCTTCGTACTAATGGCGTAGTGTATTTACGAGCTTAGCTTGTTATGTATGCACATATATCTTTGTGGGAGAAATCTTGAAAATTATGTGTGATTGTTGTAAATAGATCTTCAAGCTTGTCATGAATGATTAGTCAGTAGTCTTGATGGTCTTGATACTTGCATAGACTTATGTCTATATCTCTTCCTACTTTATTTTTATGTTTTTGCTTAAAGAGCTCAACAAACGTAAATTTCAAAATGAAAAGAGATAATGAGTAGCAAAATTCATCGCACATACTAGTATTTGACTAGGAAAAAAGAAAAGCGACATTTTAAATTGAAATGTATGTTGTTCAAAAAGCCAAAGGTTAACTCTCAATGTTGAAATATCAAAAATTTCAAGCACCAATCTCAAAATGAGATGTATTGCTCAAAAAGATCAAACGTTATGATTTGTGCAGAAGCCAAATAAAAAGCTTCTAAGATTTGTAATCATTTTCTTGTGGGAGGTCATATATGCTCATTTCTATAATTGAGATAGATCACTTGACTTAGTACTAGTTGTGTATGACTTGATTGAATTAATCATTGAAGCATCACTCTAGACTAAGGACTATTCCACATTTGATACTCACATACAAGACTTTTGTTCAATGAATGTCTATTTTATTTGTGTGATTGTACATGTTCAAATGTGATGTGTGCTCAACCATATGCACTACAAGAAAATTGATCTATTGCGGCGGGCGAGAAAACAGCCGCTACATGTAGCCTATTGCGGCGCAATTTTGGCCAGCCGCTGTACATGAGACCTATTGCGGCGGGCCAATGACCCGCCGCAATAGTTCTAGTATATTGCGGCGAAATATAGCGGCAGGACAATGACCCGCCGTAATATGCTAGTTATAACGGCGTTAAACTGAGATATAACGGCGGGTCACATGCCCCGCCGCAATAGACCCCACTGAGTCCTGAAATTTTCCCTCTGTTTTTTTTTTCCCTTTTCATTTTTAGCGCCTTTTCGTTTTAGCCTTTTCATTTCTCTCCCACACACACTCTCAGACTCTTCGAAAATTTCTCAGACTCTTCGAAAATCTGTGTCTCATCTCTACCACTACCCACAGCCGCAGCCACCACCACGCACAACCACAGCCGCCACCACCACCACCCAACCACCATCACCCACAACCACAATCACCAAATCACAATGAAAAACAAACCGTAAACCCACAACAAACCCAACCCACAACAAACCCACAGCCGCAGCCACCACCACCCACAACCACAGCCGCCACCACCACCACCCAACCACCATCACCCACAACCACAATCACCAAATCACAAAGAAAAACAAACCGTAAACCCACAGTCAACCCAACCCACAACAAACCCACAGTCACCACTAGGCACATCACCCACCCACCTGCCACCACCGTAAACCCCAACCCAAAATCAACCCACCACTAGCCACCACCACTACAAAACAACCATTAAATCACAAAACCCAGCCATCACAAATCACCAATTACAAAACAACCACCAAAACACATCCATTACAATTTACGAATCACCAATCAGTCCCTCTCTCTACTCACACACTAGAAGACCGGTGAGTTCCCTCTCAGATCTTCGATTTCAACTCAATCTAAGTAAGGTTTCATTTTGTTCTCGATCTGTTAAATTAGCATGTGGTTTCTTTGAATCTTTGTTTTAAGCTTTGTGATTGTGTTTTCTGTTTGGGTGCTACGAAATTTGTGGAATAGCGTGGAAAGTTAAGATTGTGTGGAGTTTGTAGCTGTATTAAGCTTTCTGGGCGTTCATTTTTGTTGTATGCTTATTGGTTATTGAATGTTTTTTTGTTTTGATTTATGTTTGGGAGGTGGGAAAATAATGGTGAAGCATGGAAATTGAAATTTTTGTTTAGTTTGTTGAAATATCACATTGAATAAACTATAGTCCTGTACTTGTTTGTTTTCTTTATATTATTTGGCCCGTTTATACCAGCTTGGGTTAAAGTCTGGTGATTCGTGTGGGTTTGGATTTTTATCCCTAGAGAGGGATGAAGATGCAGATGCAGCAATCAGAGCTCTTGATGAGACTGAATGGAATGGTTGGATTATCCTTGTGGAGAAATCAAAATCTCCAGGGCCTTGAAGCTTTATGTACAGGTTTATGATTAGGAGTCTAGTTATCACATTATAGTGTTGAAATCTTGGTCAAGATAGTTGAGTTTTGAATTTTATATCTTTATCTATGCTACCACAACAGTGTAGTACCAATTTTCTGAAGCAGGGTGATTTCCACCAAAAAGAAAATATTTTTTTTTAACCAAAACACAAGTCCTTTAATGTGTCACTTGGGAGAAAGCATATAACCATTGTGCATTACTTTTTGGTTCTGTTGTTTAGTTTCTTACTATTGCTGTATTGCCTTGTTCTGGCGGGTATGTTTGCAGTAGTACATTTTAGTCTGCAAAATTATTTATGGCTGAATAAAAGGGTAAGAGTAATCCTCCAGCCATATGGCTGCCCTATATGTTGTCACAGTAGTTTACTAATTGCTCAAGAACCAATGTTTGGAGACAGATTTTTTTTTTGGTTGGTTGTTGATAAGATTCAAACGTAAAATTTCTTGTAATTTGTTCTATATTTTTCAAATTTGAGTACTTTTGTGTGGGGATTATAGATTAAGTTAGCAGACCATGATTGAAGAGACTAATTTCATTGAATTCTGAGGTTTTGTGTCTTTTTGATTCCTTTAATGTTCTTCCTTTTTTTTTGGGGGTGTTTATTTTGTTTCTTGTATGATTTTGTTTTTTAGTCTGATAACTTTAGTAGTATTTAGGCAATGAACTCTAGCTCAAATGATGTCTCTTTTACTTGCAAAAGGAGGGTAGGGAATGAGGTCGTGGGTTCGAGATGTAGTATATGCGTGTGTTGTCACAAAAGTTTACCAGTATTCCGTTCATGGGTAGAAAGATAGGCTTGATACTCCAAATTGAAGCTTGACCTTGTTTTGTCCCATCAACCTTGATCACTCATTTTCTCTTCTCTGTTGCTCTTAGCCTGATAAAATTTGCGTATCTGCTACTGTTGTTGATTATGTGGAAGGTTTGAATATTTGGTGCTGTCATATGAGAACTAATGGTTAAACATTGTAGCAAGTTGCATATTTTCTATATGGATCAAAAGTCAAAAGATAAATGATATGACTGCTTGCTTTTTTTTTTTTTAAAGTCTATTTAAATATCCACTTTAACTCATCCATTACCATTACTTCTTGAGGGGATGGAAAAGTTTCTTTTTTAATGGGTATATATTTTAGGTATTGCTTTCATATCCACTATGTTCTGTTAGTTTCATACAGTTTAAAGAGAATTCATTATAAATAGCAGAATGGCAGATTTATCCTACAACTTGAATTTTTTTTCCTTCATATTTCATGTTAAGGAGTTCATCCTTTTTGGTTTAGCAGATTTATAGAGTATACCTTTGGAAGTAATATTTTTCCCCTTGAACCAATTTGTAGGATGGGATGAAGGTGTGCCATGAATGCAATTGGGAGAAGTTGCTCATCTGTGGGTAAGAATCAATTTGTGTGCTACTTTTACTATTTCAAATTTCTATTTTTTTGCACATAAAATGGAATCTACAAATTTCTATTTTCTCTCTAATCTAGGTTCGATCTCTCTCTCTCTCCCTCTCGGCGTAAAGCTTTTATCTCCCTCTAGACCTTGATCGACCTTTCCGATATAAAGAAAGGAGGTTGGACTGCACAGGAGGTTTGTTTTTTTGTCATGTTTTTGTGAAGTTCTATGTATTGTGATCTAGAAGCTAATATAACTGTATTTTTCATGTTTTTGTGAGTTTGTGAAGTCATCTTTGCTGGAAAGACTTCACCTGGTGTATTACTGCTTTGATGACATCGTCCGACTAGCTAATATAACCCCATGTGCGTCCAATACTTTGTTGTTGTTGTATTTTGGATTTTTTTTTATTTTGGTTGGTGATGGTGTTTGAGTGATTGGAATGAGATTTTTTTGGTGTTTTTGTGCTTATCTGTTTACAGTTACAGTCAATGAAATTGAGGCGTTGCGCGAGTTGTATAAAAGGTTGAGTCAGTTTTATGTAGCAACATCGAAGAAGAAGACGGAGAAGGTGTTGAACCCATTGTTCGAGAAGTGCCCTAAGCAGTTTGGGGTGTTGCCACCGAAGAGAGATCTGACCCGATTCGTCAAATGGCCTAAGACTGTTCAGCTTCAGAGGAAAAAGAGGATCCTCAAGCAGAGGCTCAAGGTCCCACCAGCTCTCAACCAGTTCACCAAAACCCTCAACAAGAACCTTGGTATGTATACTATTTGATTCTTACTTTTTTTTTTTTTTACTGCTTCAATTATTTGAGATTTGTCGAACCATATTGTTGTAATGTTTTATGTTTGGTTTGGCCACTTTGAATTAATTCATGTGATTTATGAGTTATTATTTGAACCATGGCTGAACTTGGTTGTGTGGTATTGTTCTCTGTCTAGGAAAATTATATGTGTTGTTATTAAATTTACATTAGATTTATGCGACGAATAGCTTTATAATATGAATCCTTTTCAATTTATTTCCTTGTGAGACATACATTTGTCAATTGTGAATGTGTTCTTGCCTATAATTATTGTCTTAAAAGAAATGGTTAGTCTAGAAAAACATGGAATGGTTAATTGGGCCTAATTTTAAGGTTATCGTGTGATGTTCTCTCCTTGATTGAAGGCTCAAGACTTATAGTTGTCTGGGCTGGTCTGGCTTAATGGGAGTAATTCGATAGCTTCTTTTTTTTTTTTTTTTTGCAATTTCCAGCAGGGAAGGGGAAGGGGGAAGGGGGGTTGTTCTTAATTTTTGAGATAGGAAAAAACTGAATTGTTTTTATTTTTTTTTTGAGATAGGAAATAACTGAATTGGCTCTATTGTATTTAAGTAAGATTATTTTTGTTTCTTATTAAGCGCAACTTGGTTGTGTGGTATTGTTCTCTGTCTAGGAAAATTATATGTGTTGTTATTAAATTTACATTAGATTTATGCGACGAATAGCTTTATAATATGAATCCTTTTCAATTTATTTCCTTGTGAGACATACATTTGTCAATTGTGAATGTGTTCTTGCCTATAATTATTGTCTTAAAAGAAATGGTTAGTCTAGAAAAACATGGAATGGTTAATTGGGCCTAATTTTAAGGTTATCGTGTGATGTTCTCTCCTTGATTGAAGGCTCAAGACTTATAGTTGTTTGGGCTGGTCTGGCTTAATGGGAGTAATTCGATAGCTTCTTTTTTTTTTTTTTTTTTTTTTGCAATTTCCAGCAGGGAAGGGGAAGGGGGAAGGGGGGTTGTTCTTAATTTTTGAGATAGGAAAAAACTGAATTGTTTTTATTTTTTTTTTTGAGATAGGAAATAACTGAATTGGCTCTATTGTATTTAAGTAAGATTATTTTTGTTTCTTATTAAGTGCAACAGCCTGTGTTGTCACATTTCTGTTTGGATTTGTTGGCCTCGTTTTTGTATTGTGAAAATGTGTGTTCCAACACTTTTGTCATGTGTGTGACTTTGTCTCGCCTGTTTGCAATTTCAATTTTGAGGCCTAAAAAATGACAATTCATAAATGAAATCTTACTTGTTTTGGATATGCATGCGTGCTCAAATGCATTGGTTGAGCAAAATTATGCCCGGTTGGGGCAATTGAATCCTAAATTTGAAATAAATATTTGGGGCTGCATTCCTCTTCATCATACTTGAATAATCATGTAATATATATATTGAAGTACATTCATGTGAATCCCTTATGGAATTACAAAAATATGTTTATATAATATGGGAAGAATGGTGCCAATGAATTTCTTTATAGCTTGGTGCCAAAAATTGTTAGAGTTCTATTTAAAATATTAGAGTAAATTTCATTAATATATATTGAGGTTTTAGCTAATGTCAACTAGATTCAAGAACTTTCAAAATTGACTAATTTGGTCTCTATAGCCAACTTAGTCTCTAAAACAATTGGGAAAAATGACTAACTGACCTAATAGTTTTTAGGAACTACGTTAGTTTTAGAGATTAAATTAATTAATTTTGAAAAGTTTTGAACCTAGTTAGTGTTAGCTCAAACTTCAAGGTATTAGTTGAATTTACCCTATATATTACTATTAATTTCATTTTAGTTCAAAGTACGTTTAGAAAATTTATTTTAATCTAAGGGTCGTCAATGGGTTGGGTCGGGCTGGCTCGGCCCATTTTTACTTGACCCAAAGGCACAATGGGCTGAGCATAATGGGCTATTAACTAGTTAATGGGCCGGGTTGGGCTGGGCCGAGCCGAAAGAGAAAACCCCAACCCACAACCCTGCCCATGGGCAATGCCCATTTTGTCTTTAACAGGCTAGGCTATTGGATTAAATTGATACAATTATAGAATTTAATCCGAAATTGATGACTTAATTGGGTTTTTTAAATTCGGATTAAAAAACCCAATTATAGAATTTAATCCGAAATTTAATTGGTTTTTTTCTATAAAAATTATTTTTTTTAAAAATTGGCTGTGGCTGACTAAAAGTGAATATAAGTTCTTGAATTGAAGCTATTTTGGGAAGGTTGACTGATGTTGGTAACTGTAAGCCTGTAAGAATAGGGCTCTGAGTTTGAGAGGAATCACTTTTACAGTCCTCACTACTTTACTAAAAAGCTTATTGTAAAAAGAGGATGTCAAACGCATTACACTCATCTTCTATTGGGACTCTTGTTTTCAATTAGGATAGAAAGAGCCTTTTCAACTCTATAATGCTATATTATTTGTGTATGTATGTGTGTGAAACTTTGTAACTGTTATTTCAGAGCCGTAAATTTATTGATCTAATTCTGCCAGTCAACTGATATATATATATATATATATATCTTCTTTTTCTAAGTGATAAGTTTACACATGCAACCAGTGGGTTTTGAACCCATGACCCTACCTTCCCTTTTGTGTTTTTCTAAGATTAATGCATGAGGAGAGACAGATTAAAATTGAAGTGAAAATTTGTGTAGAATTTTTCAAATAAAATAACAGATTTAATAGTCCTGTAGCTGTCATTTGTGGCTTCCTAATTATGTTTATAACACATAGTATCAAAGTGATTAAAAAAGGCTTCACAATGGCATCTTGTTTCCCTTAAGGGGATTAGCTCTCTGTGTTGTTCTTTTAGTTGATTGTTTCTAACTTGTTGTCCAGAAATCTACTAATATACTTCTTCTTTTTTGGGCAATGCCCATTTTGTCTTTAACTGGGTGCCCATGGGCATAAAAATTAGCCCACGGCCTAACCCACTGGTCTAGTGGGCTACCCATGGGCCTTAATAATAACGGGCCGGGCTGCCCATTAACCTGATGGGCTGCCGGGTTTTTGGGTCGGGCCGTGGGCCATGGGCTATTTGATGACCTTTATTTTAATATTAACTTTAGGGGATTAAAATGTATCAATTAAAAGAGCTTGTGGGGACTAATTAAATTTTGAATGGCTGAAATCACATTAGGATAAATTTTTTTTTTCATAAAATGTAAAATCTGCTAATTTAAACTAACTCTAATAGATTCATTCTAAGAGCATTGAGCAAAAATTTCTGTTTATTTTAATACAAGAACTTACTTTTTCTATTTTACTTAACCTCTTTTCAAAAAACTTACATCAAATTATCTATTCTAAAGTTTATTTTATTAAAATATAATTTTTTTTATTTTTGAAAAAAAAAAAAATCTCTATTCACATACTATTAACAGTCACCATCTACTTTTTTCCTTAACCTCAATGAGACCAGACCACACAAATGACTTATTGTCCTTTGTTTGGTTAGAAGAGAATGGATGAAAGAAAAAATTTCTATGGGTCCTACAAATTTTTTATTTTTAACTTTTCTTTCAAGGCATAAAATTACTCTTATAGCCTTAAAAAGTTTTGGCTTTTTGTGTGAAATCAGATTTATATTTTATTTCTTTATAAATTAAAATGATAAAAGTGTAAAATACATTCCATTTCTCTCATTCTTTACATTCATACACAGTTTTTCTTTTCTCTTTATTTTTCCTTTCTCTTCTCTTCGCTTCCCTTCCCTTCCCTTCACTCTAACCAAACATAGTCTTAGGTTATGCACTTGAGACAAGATTAGGCCTTTTGGAACAAGGATCAAACTTCCAAGATTCAGTTTAGTTGTTTTTTTTTTTTTTTTTATTTATTATTATTATTATAAATTATTTTGGTGCATTTGAGACTTACAATTTTTGTTATTATTGATGTATTGGGGATTGTTTTGATAATTGAATCAATGAGGTTAGTTTTGGATTTGATTTCTTTGAGGATGCTACAACATAAGAAGGCTTTGCATGCTTCTATGGTAAAAACTTTATAAATGTGGGGTTGTCGCAAGCCTAGCTAGCTCATTTGTTGAGTTAGGGATGTGACACAAGGAGAATTCTAGAATTCACCATAAAATAAAAGAAAACTCTAAAAAGGAATCATTTTTTTAATAGATACAATAATATTTCAAACCTATGGCGTCTCCTCATTATTATTAAACCAAGACATCAATTTGTTTTTTGTGTAGACGAAGATCGAATCTCAGATCTACTATTCGACAACAAGAAACTTTTACCAATTGAACTAATTAAAACTCATCCAAAAGGGAACTTTAATTAATGAATAATAGACTTTCTAATTTAAAAACTCTATAGAATTAATTGATAAGTGACATATTCTAACAAAGATCCTAATTATTTGATATTTACTATATAAAAGGGCTATAATTTGAAGAGGAAAACATTAAGAGAAATATACCTAGGAGGCTATAGGATCAAGGAAATATTAACCTAAAATTTAACATTCCCAAAACTACATTAAACAATCCAAAATTAACAAAGTATAAAAATTAAAGCCTGTATTCTATCCTAGATCAATTGTTAGAACTCTCTATTAGCTTGATGCTTGAATCCCATAACTGCTCACGCAAACCTGATTGGAGCATTGCTGGGAGAATGAATGACATCAAAATTTTTTTTTTTTCAAGAAGTAACTTCGTTTTAATTTGTACTCCTTTCTCTTGTATAACTTTATCGACCAATACCATTGCCTATTCTCTTACTGATTGGGCTGGTTCTTGTAACAAAGAAGGGCCCATTACATCTTTCCCCTCTCCCACCTTCGGATTTATGGGCTGAAATTAAGGAGATAGGTTACTCTTTCGTATAATACAATATTTTATTAATTAGGAAAAAAAATTAAAAAACCAGCCACATTCAATCAAATTAAGTGGCTCAGCTATGCTGTAAGATTCTTAGTAGTTAGCAATAACAAACGAGCCCTGTCAGACTTTGAAGGCCCATAAACTAGAAGAAAAGATTTTTTTTTTTTTTACCCAGGTAATAAGTACCAACTAGCTAGAGTTTCATTTGAATTAACTGATAAGTTGATTAATAAATATAAAGAACTTGAGAGAGAGAGAGAGAGAGAGAGAGAGAGAGAGATGCCATTATAAATAGGGCTATATTCATTAAATATATAAGATTGTTCAATTCAATTTATTTAATCATAAATTGTATCTCGTTACAAAATTAGATTACATTTTCTAATTTGGTATATATTTTTGTTGAACAAGTTCAAGATTTTTAATGAACTACTTGATTAAAATTTTCTTTTACATATATATATATATATATATATATAAAATAAAAACTATGACTAAATTAATTTATATCTTCATAAATCTATACTAATAATGAATAACTAAAGTATATAATTAGACTATATAATGTACTATTTTTATTATCAATAAATTACAAGTAATAATTTGATTTCGCTTATTTACAAATTTACATAACTCAAATTCAAGTTTATATTAATATTAGTATATTAATGGAGTCTCATACTTACAAGAGACCAGACCACATAATTTTTTTCTTTTTTTCCTAGCTTTATGTATTATTCTTGTGTGAACAATTGAATCGATGGACTTCCCTTGTCACACTCTGTGTCTTATTTTTACCAACAGGCTGAAAGTGGAGGTGGGAAATGGACCCAGTTTCAGATGTTTCAGACCCTATCATTGTTTCAATCTTTTGACCCATCGGTCTTTGCCTCTCTCTTCTTCTATCATTCTCTTTGTAGGTCTCCAACTTTCAACTTCAACTACAACCACTCAATTTAATATAAATGGTAAATTCTAATTGTATGTCGTTTTTACCACTCATAACTTGAGGTATCACAATTGTTTACCATTGTTGTGGCACAAAAATATATGGTAAAAAAAATTAAAAATTAAAAAGAAAAAAGAATAAGAAAAAGATAGATATAATGGTTGAGGTTCAAAATGAACCTTTACTATCAGTCCTTGAAAGAGACATAGATCTCAACCGTTTAAAAAAAAAAAAAAACACTTTGAATGTTGTTTCAGCATGATAAAACGAAACAATACAAGTTTTACACAATTACAGTACTTTACACATATGCATATACTATCAAAGAGGAGAGAGAAGTGAATCTAGCTACTTATAGTGAAGGCTGAAACTTGTAGAACTCAGCCTTAGCGGGTTGTGTTAAGGCCTTAAACAGCAACTTTTTGACCTTTCAATTAGACTGAATTCTCATTGCATGCCTCTTTCAATCCTTGGACACAACTAACTGACTAACAATAACTGCCAGCTGGCTACACTGATCTAATAGTCTAACTAACCAACTAACTGTTAAGCATATGGCTTCTAACTGATCAATCAATTAATAAGCACGTGACTCTAACCTTCAATTACAAAAAAAAGATACAAAGCTTTAATAAAGAACTTTCATAGACATTTGAAAAGAACGGAGCCTGATTGCTTGAAAGGGTTGGTAACTTGTTCAATTCTACCTTACATGACTGTATTTAGCAACATAAATAAATAATATGACTATATATTAATATATCTACTAATTGACAAACTCACTTGCTACACAATACAAGTAGAAATGCCTATTGCATAAAAGCATTACGTATTTTTTCTTTAAATAGATATAAAATATAAATGACAGAATTATAAAATTTGGAATCTTTATTTCTAGACAAATCATTTCCTATACACATTAGTAAATTGATTTCTAATCGTTTACAAATAGAAATTAAACAAAAAAAAGGTACATCAATGAGAGAATTTACACCTCCAAACCAAGAGTATATGACCTTAAAGCTGATAATTGTGGTCTCTTGAACTCCACTATGCCCAGGCAAACACCTGCAAAGTGGTAGCCAAATCAAGATGCATTTGTGAGGAGATTACCATATAACTAGGGGTGCTGTGAGTTTTATGAGAATACTAAGTATACTTTGTAAGTTAAGCTAAGTTATTGTCATACATTCCATTGTTGATTATTTTTCATTTATTTTTATGTGAAACGAAATTTATTCCTCAATTCCATTATGTGGTTGGAAATTAGAATATTGACATTGTTATTATAGAAAAGATCAGGAAAGTCTCACATTCAAGTAGACGACCATAAATATCTTCCATGTAGAATGACGATCTTACTTAGAAGGTCTTCAATACAAGAAGACTATCTTCCACCACCAGCTGTCCAACAATGAATGAAATAGAAACTAACTAGGGTATTTAATAACATAATGGATGATCGTTATCCAACAGCTACATACTCATTCAGTTAGAATACATTTCAGTAAATACAACAATTGATAAGTGTGAAAAATATCGCCTAGAACTGGCATTCAACACCAACCAACAAATGAATAGCCATATAAATGGCCCAAACGTAATGCGGATCATATAAATGCACAACATTAATTGGCAAACGGCCAACAATTAGAAAATAAGACTATATATAAAAGAACACACATCTCCATAGATAAAGTTACATGCTCCATGAGACACATAGACTGATTTTAATTCTCTAAGTTATTATATTAGGTATTTAGAGTCCTGATTTAAAATCTAACATATACCAACCAATTTGATAAACACAAAGTTTATCAATAATTTTATCATGAAAAACATTTTGTAAATGTTTTTGTGTCTCGACTATGGTGATGACTTCTAGAGTCCTCTGCATATTATAACACAACAATATTATAATTGGCCTTAATTTTATTTTTCTCTGGGTATAAAATAAAAACTTCTTACCAGGTTTGAATCTGTCCATCCATGTTGAATCTCATTGCATGCCAATCTATAACATTCAGTTCAATATTAGAAATTGAAAGAAATACAAGGAATATAAAGAGAAATACAAGCAACACTGCATTTCAATGTAGTGCAGTGTCGGTTTGAACATTCACTAGGGAACTATTGGTTGGTATTGTTAAAACTTATCAAGTGGGAACATGCCCTTATACTGTAATTTCTTGTTGGCAGATTGCAAAAAGAAGAGACATTATAAGTGAGTGTGATCAAAGCTTATTGCATTTGGTGAAAGACTTAAGGTACTCTCTCTCTCTCTCTCTCTCTCTCTCTCTCTCTGTTTGTGGTGGGTTGTTGAATTGGGGCAAGCAGGTGGCTTGCATGGAGTAATAAGGTGGTTTTAGCTAATATTAGGAGTGTTGACTGTTTTATGTAATATTGAATGATTGTTGTTGAGTTGTTTTTATTTGGTTAATTCATTTTAAGGGCTTCTCTCTATCTTTTTCACACATGTGGAGCGCTAAAATGGAATTGCATATTTAAAGAGATGTCCATTCCTAAATAATATTGCTAGTAATGATGTTATAGTTACCAAATGCATTGATAACTTCTCTATGCATTTAAATTCATTGTTTGATTAGGAACATAGCTAATCTTGAATGATTAAAGATGATTTGTTTCTTAAATTAAAGTGAAATTGGGTAAATGAAATGTGTATTAACTCTTGGTTTGTGTTTTCATGAAATCACATTATAGGTATTTCTTGTAAACCACTTTATTGCAATGGATAAGAGTTGGATGAAAATTACCAATAGAAAGTCGCAAGCATATTTAGATGGAGTCCAACAGTTTCTGAATTTTGCATCTAACCATGCACATTCGAATGGAACGATTTCATGTCCGTGTCAAAAATGCGTGCATACAAAGTCATTGCCTATAGATGTTGTACAGGCTCACTTAGTGTCAAAAGGGATTTGTAGGGGTTATAACCCTTGGATTTTTAATGGGGGAATCATCGGTTGCAAAGACTTCTACTGAAATTCCTAATAGTCATGTCCAAGAAAATCCGATAGAGTATGCCGATCTTCGTGACATGTTGCATGACATGTTCCCCATGCAAGATATGGCGTCTGGGTCAACGGAAGAAGTCCCTAGTGTGCACCAACCCACAGAAGGTCCTAATGAAGATGCAGTTCAGTTTATGAAATTGCTTGAAGATGCTAATCAACCTTGTTATGAAGGTTGTAAGCATTTTAGCAAATTGTCAGCTATTGTGCATTTGTACCACATGAAGTGTCTTAATGGTTGGACTAATAAATCATTTACCATGTTGCTGGAATTTTTGCTTGATTTTCTTCCTTCAAATGCTAAGTTGCCAAAAGATTGTTATGAGGCTAAGAAGATTATTAAGGATCTGGGCTTGAGCTATGAGAAGATTCATGCTTGTCCTAAAGATTGTATTTTATACTGGAAGGACAATGCCAATCTTGAAGCTTGTCCAAATTGTAACCTTTCAAGATGGGAAAGTAATGAGTCTAAAGGTCAACAAAGTACTAATGCTTCCTCTAAGAGAAGAAAAAAGAAAGCTGCAAAGATCTTACGGTGGTTCCCCTTAAAACCAAGATTGAAGCGACTATTTATGTCTCCTGAAACAGCCAATCATATGAAGTGGCATGCTAATGGTCGTGTGAATGACGGATTAATGAGGCATCCTGCTGATTCTGAGGCTTGGAAATCATTTGACTCTAAGTACATAGAGTTCTCATCCGAGCCTCGTAATGTAAGGCTTGGATTAGCAGCCGATGGATTCAACCCGTATGGAAATATGAGTACTACTCATAGTACATGGCCTGTCATTTTGATCCCATACAATCTCCCTCCATGGATGTGCATGAAAAAGTCTTATTTTATGCTATCATTATTGATTCCCGGTCCAACCTCACCCGGGAATGATATAGATGTGTACTTACAACCCTTAGTAGAAGAACTAAAGGAGTTATGGGATGTTGGAGTAGAAACGTTTGATGTGTCTTCCAAACAATCATTCCAAATGCATGCTGCACTATTGTGGACCATAAATGATTTTCCTGCATATGGTGATATCTCGGGTTGGAGTACCAAAGGTTCTCTTGCATGTCCTTCTTGTAACTATGATAGTCAGTCTCGTTGGTTAAGATATGGAAGGAAATTTAGCTACATTGGACATAGGCGATTCTTGGATAGTGATCATAAATTTCGTAAGCAAAAAAAATCATTTGATGGGCGTGTTGATATGAGACCAGCTCCTATTACAGTATCTGGAGGGGAAATTATGTTACAAACAGATGCTAAAGCCGATCATGTGTTTGGGAAGAAAAAAGTTAACTTGACCAATAAAAGAAAAAGAGGGGAGGAAGCATTAACTGTGTGGAAGAAGAGAAGTATATTTTTCACCTTACCTTATTGGGAAGACCATGTGTTGCGTCACAATCTTGACGTGATGCACATTGAAAAGAATGTAGTTGATAATATAATTGGCACATTATTGAACTTGGATGGAAAGACAAAGGATAACTTCAAGGCACGCCAAGATTTAAAGGATATGGGTATAAGAAGTGGACTTCACTTGGAAAAGGTTGGGAATGATCAGACACGTATGCCACATGCTTGCTACCATATGAATGCTAGTGAAAAAGATGGTTTTTTGCAAGTTTTGAAAGATGTAAGAGTGCCGGATGGATATTCTTCAAACATCTCACGTTGCGTTAAACTCAAAGAACGCAAGATTAGTGGGATGAAGAGCCATGATAATCACATCTTAATGCAGCAACTTTTTCCAATAGCAATACGCGGATCTTTGCCCCCTGAAGTGAGTAGGAGTTTAATTGACTTATCTTGTTTCTTTAGGGAGATATGTTCCAAAGTACTAAATGTGGAGGAACTTGGGGCTCTTGAGAAGAGAATTGCAGTGACATTGTGCGAGTTGGAAAGGATATTCCCTCCGTCTTTCTTTACAGTGATGGTACATCTAGTCATGCATTTGGCTAGCGAAGCCAAAGTTGCTGGCCCAGTTCATTATCGTTGGATGTATCCCATAGAGAGGTAACACATATTAACTTGGTCTATTTGGTTTTGTTGCGTCACAATTTTTTGTTGTTAATCTTGGGTTTTCCAATAGGTACTTGTCAAGACTTAAGTCTTACGTGCATAATAAAACTTATCCAGAAGGCTCAATTGCAGAAGGGTATATAGCAGAGGAATGCTTAACATTCTGCTCACGCTATTTTAAATCTGTTGAGACTGCATTCAATCGGCCTGTAAGGAATGTTGAGGAATCCATGGGTGCAGTGGTGAGCATTACACTAGATTCAAATTCATGGATCCAAGCACATCGTTATGTGCTATTCAATTGTGAAGAAATCACCCCATTTCGCGAGTAAGTGATATGTCCTTGCGTATTCGTGAATGACATTCCAATACAATACTCTAGATTAACACTAACATGTTTGTCTACACAGTGTACACATAGCGAAGATCAAGGCTGGTTTCCCTTTTCATGTGACTGATGATGTTATTCAAAAGCAGCACATGGAGGAATTTTGCAGTTGGTTTAGGGAATATGTAAGTGAAGTATATATATATATATATATATAGAACTATTTTCGGTTGTAACACTTTAGATAGTATACTTATAATAAAAACATTCATTTATAATAGGTGATGTCAATGGATGCCTCTGAGAGAATGAAACTCTCTGATAAAGTTAGATGGTTTGCTCGATATCCAGATAATGAAGTAAAACGGTTCAAGCGTTATGTCATAAATGGTTTGAAGTTTCGCACTAAAGATTTTGAGACAACTAGGAAAACTCAAAATAGTGGGGTTTGTGTTGATACTGAAGGTGGTGCTACTTATTATGGTGAACTAATCGATATTATTGAGTTGAACTACTCTGACAAGTATCGATTTGTATTGTTCAAATGTCAATGGGTTGATGTTATTAGTGGGAGAGGATGCAAAAAAGATGACTTTGGATTTTCCCTTGTCAATTTTTCAAGATTGATACACACGGGTGATCGATTGATTGACGAACCTTATGTATTAGCATCTCAAGCTTCGCAAGTGTTTTACGTGGAGGATGTGAGACATAAAGATTGGATGGTGGTGGTCAAAACAAAACCTAGGGAGGTGTTTGATGTTGGTATTGAAGTTGTAAATGATGATGAAGAAGTGGATACATATATGGAGAATGTCCCTTATAATGTAACTACCGATGATGCATGTGATGATGCAAATGACAACCATGCTTGGGCTCGAGTTGATGAAGAAGGAACCATTTATGATACACCGTTGATTAGTGAGGATGAATTGCTTGAACAAGACTTTATCGATGATGAAGAGCTTAGTGATGATGTTTATGAGTCTAATAATGATGAGTCCAATGATGATAGGGCCAATGATGATGAGTCTAGTGATGAAGACTTTAGCGGTGATGTCTCTATTAATACTTTTGTATCATTCATTATATTTTTTGCTTTGGTTTCCATGCTTGTAAAATACTTTAGTGGGTAGTCTTATTGTATCATTCATTAATACTTTTGTATCATTCATTATATTAATACTTTAAGGGTAGTCTTATATAGATTTGCTTTATGAGAAGTTTTAGTGTTGCAATTACTTGTACCATTAATTGTTATTGTGCTAATTATATACTTGTTTATTTTAGACTTTGACACTTGAAATGGGAAGGCGAAAGACAAAGCTGCGCACTCGTTCCAAGAGTGCAACATTGGAAAGAGCTTCTTCACAAGACATGGATGAAGTGGGTGACCAAGAAACGCATGAAGCTTCTACACAAGGTATGGGCTTTTTCCTCAATAGTTTACCATTCATACACAAGATATGGGCATGTAAGTTGGGAACCCTTATATGAAATTTTATGAAACAAATGTGCATGTAAGTTGGTTTCCTCTCAACCATTACCTACGACAAAATTCTAGGATTCTCCTTAGAGTGTTAATTTTGAGATTTTGCATCATGCAGCCTTAAAAAAAGGCTATTTGACTCACACCAGAAACATGTTAATAGCTAAGAGTATGGCTATGATAAATCTGCTTCATACCATATATATATATATATATATATATTATATGTTGCATGGTTAAATTTTTTAATTAAACCAAAGTTTTGAATTATTCTTAAAACCATGCAGGCTTCAAAGTTTTGAATGCCTCCTCACCTCTTGATTGGAAACATGTACTATTCAGCATGTTTCTAATATTTTATTTTCTTTAGCATATAATGACCACTTATTTAATAGAATATTTAGACTTATCCTTAGCTTTGCATGCCTTGTTGTTTGACATTGGTTGATATTATCTCCTTCAAAATTCAGATGTTGCAGCCAGTTGTACGTGTCACTCGCGGGCAAAGCAAGTACTTGGATATTTGGAATCTTCCTGATGAAGAAGAGATTGAGTTGCCGCTAAATAGTATGCATCAGCCGGTTGATGATGGGGCGAGGACTTTCACTGGTTTCTTGGGTACAATTGCGCGGAAACCCCACATGTGCCCGATTAGATTTCTTAATTGGAAGGCTATGCCAGAAGAATTTAAAGAAGAGTGTTGGCGTCTTGTGGAGGTATTAAAAAAGTTATAATATTTGTAATTATGACATTTTGTATTAAGTTTTACATAAGTATTTTAGCATGAAAGCATTTGTAATTTGATAACTCAATTATTTGATTGTAGCGAAAATACTGTGTCCCTGTTAATCCTGTTGCATATGCGGCTCTGAAGACATTTACCTTACAAAAAATTGGGAAGGCTTGGAGGGATCATAAGTCTAGGCTGAAGAAACAACACTATATACCTGATGCAAGAAACAAAGCACGGGTAAAGAGCAAAGAAGACACAGGATGCATAAAAGAAGATTGGGAAATACTTGTTGATCATTGGTATACTGATGATGCAGTGGTATGTTTGTTTTCTCTCTCTTTTCTGTCATGGATCATACCAATATGAGAATGATTATTAAGAAATTGAGAGAATGCATATTAGATTGCTTTTAGATAGGATTTGTTAGTTTTATGTGGGCTTTTTGTGAAACTGGTATATATGAGAAGTTGTGTTTCATATTTCATAGGAAAAGATTCAACAAAGCTCTTTGATGGTCTATAGTTTGTTAGTACTGAATTAGCTTATTTGTCATTTGTCAAAATGGCTTGTAGTTGTTTTATGCTAAACTCCTTTTGTGGCTTCGCCATTGTTATATTTTCGAAGATTTGCAGTTGGGTTTTAGTGTATTTATAGAAATGATTAAGCATTTTAATTTTGTCTGCCATGCTTGCTTTGTGATGAAGATGCTTGCCAATGTGGTGTGTGAAGATCATATTTTATGCACATGAAAGGCAAAACTAGAGATTTATAAGGCTTTCTTTGTTTTGGGACTACATCAATACAATTCCTAAGAAATAGGGGAGGGAGAGGCCCCCAACTCAATGAGTTCGAATGTGGGGAATTCTACTCTTTGTTAAAAATAATAATGGTAACTGCAAACTGTTAGATGGTTTTAGTCTTTTAGCATAAGTCTAAGAGAATTAAGACAAGGCTTTGGTATGTGTGTGCACATGACTTTATTTTACTGTTTGTGTTAACAATAAGCAATGAAGAAAATCTCAAAATTAGACTGTTTTTTGTTTTGGTTTTTATTCATTTTTTTATGTTATGCAAAGTTGAAATGACATATTGGAATTTAATGAATGATACTTAATTTTTATTTTATGTGAGAATGTCATGATTATGATAGATCTTTGTATTATCGTTAACTTAAGCATATGGCTCTATAAATGAGTGACCTTTTTGTGCCAAGCATATGTCAACTTTGAGTAATCTTATTTAGCTAAAAGTGGCTTTAGAGTCACTTTTGTTGAATCTTACTTAAAACATATTGTATATAAACATGTAATTTTGTTGAATGTAGATAGAGTCAGAGAAGAATAAGGAGCGTCGTTCTAAACAAGATGACTTACATACTGCTGGTTCTTGTGCCTTTGCTGTGCACGCTGCAAAAAAGGTAATAAGTATTATGACCATTTTTTAAATGATTTTGACTTCTCCTAAAGTTTATGTGGAACCAATATTTATCACTACATAAATATGCTATTCATAATGTAGGCAAAAAAGGATGGACGTCCTGTAGAGCGTGCAGTATTATATCCAATACTACATACTCGTAAAAATGGAACTGCAGTTAATTCTTTAGTACAAGACAAAATGGTGAGTAATTTCTCCATTGTAGTTGGGGGTAAATAAAATAGGAACTCAATGATAATTGTTAGCCAATACACATTCCTTTTTATTGTGGAGTCATTTGATTGTTGGATTACATAGCAAACTCCATTTCATTGTGAAAATGTAATTCTTACTGATAATATGTAAAGAGCTAAAAAAAACATTGCCTTATGCAAATGCAGAGGAAACACCGAGACTGATAAAGTCAATAGAACTGTTCCTTGTGATACAATTACAAACAAGTCACCATGAAAG